>CM056050.1:370431839-370641839 GCA_029574335.1 Rana kukunoris
GCTCATCCCACCCTGTACTCATCCCACCCTGTACTCATCCCAACCTGTGCTCATCCCACCCTGTCCCCCTGTGTTCATCCCACCCTGTACTCATCCCACCCTGTACTCAGCAATGTCCAGCTGCTCAGGTGGATATTGGCGGCTGCCGATAAGATGTCGGCGGCTGTAGATGCAGTGTACCAGCTGCTCCATCCTTGGATACTGTCACCGTAGTATCCAAGGATGGAGCCGTTGTATACACTCAATCTACAGCTGTCAACATCCCAGATGGGCATATTTAATGTTAAGGGGCACACTGATGGGCACATTTTATGTTAAGGGACACGCTGATTGGAATATTTTGGTGTGCTCCTTAACATAAAATGTGCCCATCAGCATGCCCCTTATTTTGTTAAGGGGGCACGCTGATGGTGACAACTGATGTAGGGTGGCACTGTGATGGGGGCACCTAATGTAAAGGAGCACTCTGATGGGCACACCTGATGTAAGGGCCTCTCTGATGGGCACACCTGATGTAAAGCATCACTCTGACGAGCACACCTAATCTAAAGGGGCATACTAATGGCAGGCGCCAAATGTAAAGGGGGATTCTAATGAAGAAACCTGATGTAAAGTAGCACTGTGATGGGGACACCTGATATAAGGGTGGTGGCGGTGGCAACTGATTTATGGGGGTAGTCTGATGGGGGCACGAAGAGACTCATTGGGCCAGATTCAGCAAGACTTGCGCTGGAGTAAATCGATATGCGCCGCGTAACTGTAAAGATGCGCCGTTGTATCTATGTGGCCGTACCCACCAACCTAGATGCGCCAGAAAACGGGCCTTTTCCGATCGGCTTAACTTTCTCTCGCCAGAGTATCGTTAGCGCATATTTTCGCTCATCGCATCCGTCGCGCCTATTGATTTGCCATGCAAATATGCAAATGAGGGAGATTTCCCGATTCGCGAACGGATTAGCACCAGACGCTGGCTACATGCGCCGCGCGTATCTCGTCCGTCCGGCGCAAAGTTATTTCTACAGATAGCTGCTTTATCTTTACTCCAGACAGCCACAGGTCAGCAGGAGAGCAGCTACAGCAGCAGCGTTACCGACGAAACTAGCAAGCTGAACAACCACACGTGCAAGGGCAACACCTCTGTGTGCCAACATGCTAGGGGCAGTCGCGGTCCTAGCACTAGTACTGGGTCCCCCGGTACAGAGGAGGCGGGCACGTGAGAGGATATACCGCACGCACATGAGCCTCTTTGGCATGGGGGATGAGGAGGTGTATCGCCTCTTCAGATTCAGCCCTGATGCAATACTTGAACTAACCACAACCCTGCAGGTTGACATCACCAGCAAGACACACCGCTCACAAGCAGTGCAGCCACTGGTGAAGGTACTGGCAACACTTAATTTCCTTGCCAGTGGATCATTTCAGCGTACAAGTGGAGTGGTGGCTGGGATGTCACAGTCCTCCATGAGCAGATGTGTGCACCAGGTTGTCCCTGCAATCCTCAGACGCATGTCCCACCACTTCATCAGACCAACCACTGAGGAGCTGCGGCTGAAGGCAATGACAGATTTCTACAACATTGCCAGATTCCCACGCACTGTGGGGGCCATAGATTGCACACATGTGGCCCTACAGCCCCCCAGTGCCACAGAGCACATATACCGCAATCGGAAGCATTGGCACTCCATCAACGTACAGGTGATAGCTGATGCCCAACGCCTCATATGGCACGTCCGTGCCAAACACCCCGGATCCAGCCATGACAGCTTCATATACAATCAGAGCCCCATCCCAATGGAATTCGAACAGAACATGTACGGGGACAGCTGGCTGGTTGGTGAGTGACATGGGTGGCAGGCATGACTATCCCCTCCCATGATGCACACATCACAAGGGCCACATGCATGACTAACATCCTTCTGTCTTTTCCCTTACAGGTGACTCTGCATATGCACTGGGACCCCATCTAATGACTCCTTTCCGGAACCCCCAAACCAGAGGAGAGAGAAAATACAATGAAGCACACATCAAAACCCGTGCAGTGGTGGAGCAAACATTTGGGCTCCTGAAGTCCCGTTTCCGCTGCCTGGATAAGTCTGGGGGGGCCTTATTGTATTCCCCTACCTTTGTGTGTCAGATCATCGGTGCATGTTGCATTCTGCACAACTTTGCCATGAGAAAAGGCCTGCAGATTGACATACGTGATGACCTGACCCCCCAACCAGACAGCCCCCCCCTGCCAGAGGAGACCCATTCAGCTGATGGAAAAGCAGTCAGGAGGGTCCTCGCCGTAGGCATCTTTGGACAATAAACAAAAACATTGATCACACGGACAATGCACGCATGCACACCACTGATGTCCCTAGATCACACACACCACATCCACATCGCATTGGATTAGCCCAAGTCCAACATGTAGGACTTGGGAGCAGCAACGCCAGCGTCAAGGCCCCAATGATGTCGCTGTCCATTCATACACCTTTCACACGTCATTCACACAGCCGTGGGGATAACTTCTCCACCACGGCCGAGGGTGACACCCCTTACTGGCAGGAGTGCCACCCCCTCACATTCACACACCATTCACACTGCAACGTGTGCAGTATAAAAAAAAAAAATATCTCATATCCTGAGCATAATCACAAATCAAAAAGCTCATAACCTGAGCATAATCACAAATAAAAAATCTCATAACCTGAGCATTAAGAATAAAATAAAAATCTCATGTCCCGAGCATTAAGAAAAAAAAAATCATCTGGGATGCCGGGGGCTCCTTCTGGTGGCCCCTCTCTGGCTCCTCAGTTGCCTGGATGGAGTGGGTGGGGGTGGGGGGCATCTGGAGGTGGCTGATCCCCGGGTGGGCCACTCCTGGCAGGTGTGGCCTGCATGCCCTCCAAGGCCATGGCTATCCGGCCGAGGTAAGAGTTGGTCTGGGCCTGCATCCTGTGCTGCTGGGCCTGCATCCTGAGCTGCCGGGTGACCTGGTATTGTTGGGCCCGCCGACTCTGCCTCCCCTGGTCCCGGATGGCAGCAGTGTTTGCCTGGACGGCTGCAGTGAAGTGCCTTATATCACCCTGCACCTCCCCCAGACTGGTCACCACTGCAGCGCAGTTGCAGCTGACATCCTGCACTGCATTGGATATCTGGGCCACGGAGCACAGGTTGTCAGCCACTCTGTCCAGGTGCCCAACTATGTCCACCATTTGCTGCGTCTGCCTGGCGTGATCCCTCGCCACCTGGTCCTGGACCAGATCAGACACCCCCCTGGTCTTACGGGTGGCCTTCCTGGGGCCAGGAGATGGTTGTCCCCGGGGGGATGGAGTCGCCCTTGAGGGGCTTCCTAGGATGGGGGAGGGTATTGCAGAGGGCCCTGCAGAAGAGGAGGACTCTTCCAAAAATAAAATTATGTCCAGCTCTGCCACAACAGGCTGCTCCTCAACCACCTCTGCAGGTGAGGTGTGGGCACTCTCCTCCTCCACCTCGGTCTCTTCACCACCCATGGGCTTGGGCACAGGATGCCGTTGGGGGGATGGGGTGGACTGGCCGCCAACAGATGATGGCCCAGCTCCGTCATCTGTGGATGACACAAAGCAGACACTTGTTGGGTGGTCCCACACACTTGGCACATGTACCCTCCCCCCCCCCACATGCAACACACCAAAAAGGGGGTAAAAATCACTTACCTGTCCTGGAGCCTTCCTCCACGGAGTCATATCCAGGGACCCCCTCCAACTGCTCCCTGTCCAGGCAGCGGGCGACCACCTCCTCCTCCGTGGTCAGGCTGACCGCACATGGGGGTCCACCCCCCGTGCCCCTCTCATGCCTCCTAATGGTGGCCACCTTGCCCCTGACCTTGCGCCTCAGATCATTGATCTTCTTGCCAATATCGGCAGCAGTCCGGGTGGAGTACCCCAAAATATTAACTCTGGCAGCAATGCTTTCCAGGATGGCCTGCTTCCTCTCCCGGCTGGTCTTTCTGCTTTTCCTGCCATGGAGGACATCGTTGTGGGTCTCCATAGCCGAAATTACAATCCAGACCTCCTGGGCATTAAAATTGAGGTTCCTCCTCTCTTTGGGGGGAGCGGGAGCAGACATGACACAACAAAAGTAACTTCCCTGGGGTGGGGGGAAACGGAAATACTTTTGCGCCGGAATGGCGCTTCCGCTGGCGCTTTTATACACGCAACGGAACACATTGCGCTGACGTTTCCCGTGAAGTGGTGCCGACGGAAGTTGTGAGCATGCGCACAGGGGGGCGAGTGGAGCCTCACTCACTGCGCATGCTCCGTGGATGATGCGCTGAACGTAAGCCTCTGCGCTGGGCTCCGCCCATCATTTACATATGATCACACCCACTTCCACTTGCGTCGGGTTACGCCAGTGCAAAGTAACGGACAGGCGCTTGGTGAATACTGTACTTCACTCGCTAGTTTGCGTCAGCGCAGCGTATATGCGATGCGATACGCTGGCGAAAAGATGCGCGCATCTACCTGAATCTGGCCCATTGAGTACTAAAAGTCTGTGCGTTAGGGGGCGCAAATTACTTGCCTTGCCCCGGGCACTGAGAGCCCACGCAATGCCACTGATGGTGGGACAAGTCTGTGAGGGGGGGTCAGTCTGTGATGGGGGGTCAGTCTATGATGGGGGCACCAGTGTGATAGGGGCTCAGTCTGTGATGGGGCACCAGTTTGTGATGGGGGATCAGTCTGTGATGGAGGCACCAGTCTGTGATGGAGGCACCAGTCTGTGATGAAGGCATCAGTCTGTGATGAAGGCATCAGTCTGTTATGGGGGCACCAGTCTGTGATGGGGGCACCAGTCTGTGATGGGGGCACCAGTCTGTGATGGGGGGCACCAGTCTGTGATGGGGGCACCAGTCTGTGATGGGGGCAGCAGTCTTTGAGTGTGGGTGAACTTAAACTGTATCACTATGCTGTGGTTCCTGTAGGCTTTGTGTGCGTGCAGGGGGGGGGGGGGGCCTCTATGTCCATTTTGCTTGGGGCCCCCAAATTCCTTCAAACGGCCCTGGAAGCAGAGAGACATACAAGACAACCAGAAGTGAGTAGCAGTGCAACTTTGAACAAATAGGAATCTCTACAAGCAGGTACAGTAAAAGTGCACATCAGTGCCACCTTATCGGTGCCTATCAGTGCAGCCTATCAGTGCCCATCAGTGAAGCCTATTTGTGCCCATCACGGCAGCCTCATCAGCGTACATCAATGAAGGAATACAATGCTAAATACCGGACTGGTATCGAGATAGTGTGTTGTTTCACTCTGACAGATCACCTGTGCAAACTTGCCGTCCTGTCCCCTGTCCCCCATGCCGTCCTGTCCTGAAGGGGACGGCATGTTTGCACAGGTGATCTGTCAGAGAGGAACAACATACCATCCCAATACTAGTCCGGTATTTACCATTGTTTTACCTGATATAGAGTGGTGCTCTCTATGTGAGTACCCCAGTGAGGGGGGGGGGGGTATGCTTTTTGTTTATCAAACCGTTAAAACTATTACACTATCAAGTCTTTATTTCATACACTTACCGAGGTACCATGCTGACGAGTCCAGGATTCCAGTGTAACTACAAGAGCCCAAAGGTGGCTCATATGCGTGTTTTGACTTCTTTTTATACTGGTATCAGTGGCGGCCCATCCATAGGGGGCGCCCAGGTGCCGCCCCTCCCCCTCCCCCAGTCAGTAAATAAAAAAAATATATAAAAAGAAAATCTAAAAAAAAAAAAAATTTATTTAACCACTTTAGCCCCGGACCATATTGCTGTCCAAAGACCAGAGCACTTTTTGTGATTCGGCACTGCGTCGCTTTAACTGACAATTGCGCGGTCGTGCGACGTGGCTCCCAAACAAAATTGGCGTCCTTTTTTTCCCACAAATAGAGCTTTCTTTTGGTGGTATTTGATCATCTCTGCGGTTTTTATTTTTTGCGCTATAAACAAAAATAGAGCGACTATTTTGAAAAAAAATCAATGGGCCAGATTCACGAACACTTGCGCTGGAGTATTTGGATATGCGCCGCGTAACTGTGCTGATGCGCCGACGTTTCTATGTGCCCGTACCCACCAAACTAGATGCGCCCAATAACGGCTCATTTGCGACCGGCGGAACGTTCCGACGCCAGAGTATCGTCTGCGTTTATTTTCGCTGGGCGCATCAGTCGCGCCCATTGATTTCCCCTGCAAATATGCAAATGAGGGATTTTTCACAATTCACGAACGGATTAGCACCATACGCTGGCTACATGCGCCGCGCGTATCTGGTCCGTCCGGCGCAAAGTTATTTCTACAAAAGGCTGCTTTATCTTTACTCCAGACGGTCACAGGTCAGCAGGAGAGCAGCTACAGCAGCGTTACCGACGATAGGAGCTAGCTGAGCACCCCCACTTGCAAGGACAACACCTCTGTGTGCCAACATGCCAGGGGCACTCGTGGTCCTAGAACTACTGATGGGTCCCCTGGAACCAAGAAGGCGGGCACGTGAGAGGATATACCGCACACGTATGAACCTCTTTGGCATGGGGGATGAGGAGGTGTATCGCCTATTCAGATTCAGCCCAGATGCAATACTTGAACTAACCACAACCCTGCAGGATGACATCACCAGCCCAACACACCGATCACAAGCAGTGCAGCCACTGGTGAAGGTCCTGGCAACACTTCATTTCCTTGCAAGTGGATCATTCCAGCGTACAAGTGGAGTGGTGGCTGGGATGTCACAATCCTCCGTGAGCAGATGTGTGCACCAGGTTGTCCCTGCAATCCTCAGACGCATGTCCAACCAGTTCATCAGACCCACCACTGAGGACCTGCGTCAGAAGGCAATGACAGATTTCTACAACATTGCCAGATTCCCACGCACTGTGGGGGCCATTGATTGCACACATGTGGCCCTACAGCCCCCCAGTGCCACAGAGCACATATACCGCAATCGGAAGCATTGGCACTCCATCAACGTACAGGTGATAGCCGATGCCCAACGCCTCATATGGCACGTCCGTGCCAAACACCCCGGGTCCAGCCATGACAGTTTCATATACCGTCAGAGCCCCATCCCAGCAGAATTTAACCAGAATATGTATGGGGACAGCTGGCTGGTTGGTGAGTGACAAGGGAGTCAGGCATGACTATCCCCTCCCGTGATGCACAACAGAAATCGCACATGCATGACTAACATTCTCCTGTCTTTTACCTTACAGGTGACTCTGCATATGCATTGGGACCCCATCTAATGACTCCTTTCCGGAACCCCCAAACCAGAGGAGAGAGAAAATACAATGAAGCACACATCAAAACCCGTGCAGTGGTTGAGCAAACATTTGGGCTCCTGAAGTCCCGTTTCCGATGCTTGGATAAGTCTGGGGGGGCCCTATTGTATTCCCCTACCTTTGTGTGTCAGATCATCGGTGCATGTTGCATACTACATAACTTTGCTATGAAAAAAGGCCTGCATATTGACATACGTGATGACCTGACCCCCGACCCACACAGTCCCCACCTGCCAGAGGACACCCAGTCTGCTGATGGAAGAGCAGTCAGGAGGGTCCTCGCCGTAGGCATCTTTGGACACTAAACCAAAACATTAATAACACAGACAGTGCACGCGTGTACACCACTGATGTCCCTAGATCACACACACCACATGCACATCGCATTGGATTAGCCCAAGTCCAGCATGTAGGAGTTGGGAGCAGTAACGCCGCGTCAAGGCCCCAATGATGTCACTGTCCATTCACACACCTTTCACACATCATTCATTCAGCCGTGGGGTTCACTTCACCACCACGGCCGAGGGTGACACCCCTTACTTTCAGGAGTGCCACCCTCTCACATTCACACACCATTCACACTGTCCCCTGCACTCCTGACCGTGTGCAGTACAAAAAGAAATTATAAATATCATATCCTGATCATTAAAAGAAAAAAAATCTCATAACCTGAGAAAAATAAAAAATAAACTCATGACCTGAGTATGTCAAAAACAATAATATAAAACCATTAAAAAAAAAAAGGCCTCATCGGGGATGCCGGGGGCTTCTTCTGGGGGCCCCTCTCTGGCTCCGCAGCTGCCTGGATGGAGTGGGTGGGGGTGGGGGGGCATCTGGAGGTGGCTGATCCCCAGGTGGGCCACTCCTGGCAGGTGTGGCCTGTGTGCCCTCCAAGGCCCTGGCTATCCGTCCAAGGTATGTGTTCGTCTGGGCCTGCATCCGGAGCTGACGGGTCACCTGGTAATGCTGGGCCCGCCGACTCAGCCTCCCCTGCTCCCGGATGGCAGCACTGTTCCCATGGATGGCAGCAGTGTTGGCCTGGACGGCTGCAGTGAGGTGCCTTATATCCCCCTGCACCTCCCCCAAAGTGGTGACCACTGCAGCGCAGTTGCAGCTGACATCCTGCACTGCGTTGCTGAGGTTGGCAACGGAGCCCAGGCTGTCAGCCACTTTCTCCAAGTGCACCGCTATGGCCCCCATCTGTTCCGTCTGCCTGGCGTGATCCCTCGCCAACTGGTCCTGGACACCATCAGACACCCCCCTGGTCTTCTGGGTCGCCTTCCTGGGGCCATAAGATGGATGTCCTCGGGTGGAAGGTGTCGCCCTTGAGGGGCTTCCAAGGATGGGGGAGGGGACGACAGACGGGCCAGGAGAAGGGGAGGAGACAGACAAGACTAATGAAAAGTCCTGCTCTGCCACAGCAGGATCCTCCACAACCACCTCGGCAGGTGTGGTGTGGCCACTCTCCTCCTCCACAACCTCTTCACCACCCAGTGGCTCGGGCACATGATGGCGTGGGGGGGATGGGGTGGAATGCAGGCTGACAGATGATGGCCCAGCTCCGTCATCTGTGGATGACACAAAGCAGACACATGTTGGTGGTCCCACACACTTGGCACATGTCCCCCCCCCCCCCCAAATGCAAAACAACAAATAGGGGATTATAAAACACTTACCTGTCCTTGTGCCTTCCTCCACGGAGTCATAGCCTGCGACCCCCTCCACCTGCTCCCTCTCCAGGCAGCGAGCAACCACCTCCTCCTCTGCGGTCAGGGTGACAGAACATGGGGGACCACCACCTGTGCCCCTCTCATACCTCCTGATGGAGGCCACCTTGTCCCTCACCTTGCGCCGCAGGTCGTTTATTTTCTTTTGTATGTCCCCAGCAGTCCGGGTGGAGTAGCCCAGGACATTGACCCTGGCAGCAATCGACTCCAGGATGCCCTGCTTCCTTTCCCGGCTGGTCTTCCGGCTTTTTTTGCCATGGAGAAATTCATTATCCGTCTCCATAGCCGAGATAATCACTGAGACCTCCTGGGCATTAAAGTTGAGGTTCCTCCTCTCTCTGGGGGTAGCGGGAGCAGCCATTACAGTGCAAAAGTATCTTCCCTGGGGTGGGGGGAAACGGAACTACTTTTGCGCCGGAATGGCGTTTCCGCCAGCGCTTTTAAGCGCCCAGCGGAACGCATTGCGCTGACGTTTCCCAGGAAGTGGTGCCGACGGAAGTTGTGAGCATGCGCACAAGGGGGCGAGTGGAGCCGCACTTACTGCGCATGCTCCGTGGATGATGCGCTGAACGTAAGCCTCTGCGCTGGGCTCCGCCCATCATTTACATATGATCACACCCACTTCCACTTGCGTCGGGTTACGCCAGCGCATTATCGTTACTCTGGCGCAAGTTTACGCGCAACTGCTATGTGAATTACAGGACTTGCTCTGAAAGGGTCTTCAGAGTAACGTAAATGAGAAGCGTTACTCCAGAGGAAAGATACTCTCATCTACCTGAATCTGGCCCAATATTTTTTACATTTTGCTAGAATAAATATCCCCAAAAAAGATATAAAAAAAAAAATTTTTTCCTCAGTTTAGGCCGATACATATTCTTCTACATATTTTTCGTTAAAAAAAATCGCAATTAGCGTTTATTGATTGGTTTGCGCAAAATTTATAGCGTTTACAAAAAAGGGGGTAGTTTTATGGCATTTTTATTAATATTTTTTTTTTACTAGTAATGGCGGCGGTCAGCATTTTTTTTCGGTACTGCGATATTATGGCGGACACATCGGACACTTTTGACACATTTTTGCGACCATTGGCATTTTTATAGCGATCAATGCTATAAAAATGCATTGGATTACTATAAAAATGCCATTGGCAGTGAAGGGGTTAACACTAGGGGGCGGGGAAGGGGTTAAGTGTGTTCCTATTTGTGTTCTAACTGTATGGGGGGGTGTACTCACTAGGGGGAATCACTGATCTTCCGTTCATACATTGTATGAACGGAAGATCAGCGTTTCCCCCGCTGACAGGAATGAGCGCTGTGTGTTTACACTCACAGCTCTCGTTCCCCGCTCTGTAACGTACGAGCGCGCGTGCCCGGCGGGGATCGCGCCCGCCGGGCACGCGCGCGGGACTCGGGGGCGAGCGGGGCCGCCGGCGGCGCGCACGCTCCCCCTAGCGGCCGCGAAAGTCCCGACGTAGAGCTACGGGCTCTCGCCCAGGAGAGCCGACCTGCCGCCGTAGAACCACGGCGGCTGGTCGGCTAGTGGTTAAACATGTCCCTTTAAGGAAAAAAAATACAAAAAAGGTCCTTATGTGCACTGTGTCCGGCCACCGTGCAGTATGGGTAGAGCCACGTCTGTGCAATCACGCGATATTTCTTTCTTTATCTATCTTCCTTCCTTCCCTTCTTGCTTTCTATCTGTATCTATCTTTCTTGTTTGTTTATCTATCTATCTTTCTTGTTTATCTATGTATCTTGTTTATTTATCTATCTTTCTTATCTATCTATCTATCTATTTATCTATCTATCTTCCCTTATTGCTTTCTATCTATTTATCAATCTATCTTCCTTCCTTCCCTGCCGAGTCTCTCACTCTCTCTCTCTCATCACCAGGGCCGGTAGGCTGCCTGTCCTGAGGCTGCTTTGAGCTGTAGCTGACTGCAGCGCTCCCCTCTCTCCTGCGTGTATGACATTGGGCATCTCTGGCTGTGTGTGAGAGCTAGATCTGTGTTCGGCTGTGCTACCTGTGCTAGACCTGCTCGTGTGATAGTAGATGGAGATGGAACACTGATTGAATCAGTGTTTTCTCTATCACACAAGCCCGTCTAGGGGGGACCTTGCTAGAGCACACTGCCCTGCCGAACACAGAACTACAGCTCCTGTTTGTTCCATGAAACATGTCGGGAGAGTAGATACCTGCTGTGTGTTATCGAGGTAATGCCATGGTGAGTGCCATGCACAGTGTGGCTGCATTAATAGACAAAAGTGGGGATGCATTTATATACAAAAGTGGGACTGGATTCATAGACAAAAGTGGGACTGGATTCATCGACAAAAGTGGGGCTGGATTCATTGACAAAAGTGGGACTGGATTCATATACAAAGGTGGGACTGCATTGATATACAAAGGTGGGACTGCATTCATATACAAAGGTGGGACTGCATTGATATACAAAAGTGGGACTGCATTAATAAACAAAAGTGGGACTGAATTTTTATACAAAGGTGGGGCTGCGTTCATATGCACAGTGAGGCTGCAATGATGGGCACTGATGAGGCTGCATTGATCTCTTGTACCATGTCTTCAGTCTCTAAACATCCCTTGTACCATGCCTGCAGTCTCTAAACATCCCTTGTACCATGCCTGCAGTCTCTGACCATCTCTTGTACCATGTCTGCAGTCCCTGACAATCGTCTAGAAACTATGGGATAGATTTATGGCATTTATATTTAAATATTTTTTACTAGTAATGCCGGCAATCATTGATTTTCTAGCGATACTGCAACATTGCAGCGGACACATCGGACACCTAATTGAGTTCTGTAAGAAACACCTTATTTTCTGGCAGTGCCCCTCCCGAGACTAGACTCTGGATCCGCCCTTGGGTGTATGTATATACAGTATGAGGTTCTGTGATTTGTATATATGGAGTGCTGTGATTTTTTTTATACAGTGTATGTATATATGGGGACTGTATATGCTATAATTAGGGTGCTGTAATCTGTAATCGTAATCGTAATCGTCGTTTGCGTAAGCGTGAGACCGGCGTAAAGTTACCCCTGCTATAGCAGGCGCAGCCAATGTTGAGTATGGACGGGACCGCGTCTAATTGTACGTCGGTTACATCGTTTTCATAAATCGTTCGGGAATGGGGCTCGACATTAGTTACTTTCACGTTGTTTATATTGAGAAAAAGCGAGAGGGACAGCAATCTGGCAGTCATGTTCCCCCAGCTGCAGCATACTGCCAGGTTTTTGACAGTGATGAGGAGGGAGGGGATGATGACTCTACGTGGGTGCCTGATAGGAGAGAGGAGGAAGAGGAGGAGGAGGCACAGGCACATCTCCAAAGAGGCAGGGTGCCCTCCAGGGCACAGCTTAAGGGCAGCACACAAACTGCATTACATCGCAGAGCTACGCCTGTGCAGGGCACTGCTGTGTCTCAGCGTTACTGCAAAAGTTCTTTGGTGTGGGCCTTTTTTGAGACATGTGCATCAGATCGCACCATTGCTATTTGCAACATATGTCTCAAGCGTATCTCGCTTGGCCAAAACATCACCCGCTTGGGCACCACATGCTTGACCAGACATATGTCGACCTGCCATGGAGTTCGTTGGCAAGCATACCTGAAAGACCCACACCAAAGAACAAAGCGGACCTCCTCTTGCCCCTCAGAAGCTGGGATCTCCAACCCCACTATACCCTCAGTCCTCTCTGAAGCCTGCACTGATAGGACTGAAGGTGTAACATTAGGTGTGTCACAACCTAGTAGTAATTGCGGGCAATCTACTGTCTGTACACCAATGTCAGATTGTACCAGCCAAATTTCCCTGCCCCAGCTGCTGCAGCGCCGAAAGAAGTACTCTCCCAGCCATCCACATGCACAGCGGTTGATGGCTAGCTTAGCGAAATTGCTAGCACTTCAACTGCTGCCTTTTGAGTTGGTAGATTCTGCCCCCTTCTGTGAGTTTGTGGAATGTGCGGTACCTCAGTGGCAAGTTCCCAAATGCCACTTTTTCTCACGGAAGGCGATTCCGGCTCTCTACCGCCATGTGGAAGGCAATGTCCATCCCTCGCTGGACAGGGCGGTCAGTGGCAAGGTACAGTAGTGTTGGAGGTTGTTTCCGCCACCACGCCTCCAAAACCCCACAACTGGTTGTGACACACCTCTCTCCTCCACCCCCTCCTCTTCTTCTTCCTCTGTAGCCTCTTCCTGTGCTGATGTGTTCTCAGAACCAGCCGTGCTCCGTAGGCGTACGAGGGGCTACGCAGGAATGCAGGCAAAGAGATGCCATGCGGTGCTAGAGCTGGTGTGCTTGGGAGACAGGAGCCACACTGGAGCCGAGGTTCTGTCAGCTCTGCAGGGGCAGGCTCAGAGGTGGTTGACGCAACGCCAGCTTAAGCCTGAAATGGTGGTTAGCGACAATGGCACCAACCTCCTCTCTGCCCTGCAACAGGGAAAACTGACCCATGTGCTCTGTTTTGCTCTTGTCCTGAATTTGGTGGTGCAGCGGTTTTTGGGCAGGTACCCGGGCTTACAGGATGTCCTCAAGCAGGCCAGGAAAGTCTGTGTGCATTTCCGAAGGTCATATAATGCCAGTGCTCGGCTGACAGACCTCCAAAGGGAATACAACCCTAGAACGGCCTAATCTGTGACATGCCCACCAGATGGAACTCTACATTGGCCATGCTGCAGCGGCTGCACACACAGCATCAATGAGTACCTGTGCCAATATGGCAGCAGAACTGGGTCAGGGGAGCTTGGTTTTTTTTTTCCCCACGGCAGTGGGCCTTGATCAGGGATGCATGCACTGTCCTGTCACCATTTGAGGAGGCCACGAGGATGGTGAGCAGTGACAGTGCATGCATCAGTGAGACTGTCCCTCTTATTCACATGTTGGAGCAAACGCTGCGTGAAATAATGGACAGGGCCCTTGAGGTAGAACATAGGGAGGAAGAGGAGGACTTCCTTACCTCTCAAGGCCCACCTTATCTAGACAGTGGTCCTGCTTGCCCGCCTAGCACACAGGAAGAGGATGAGGAGGAGGAGGAGGAGAAGGAGGAGGATGATTGTATCATCAGCATGGAGGTGGAGCCTAGCACTCAGCATCAGCACCAGCAGTCTTCAAGGGATCATTTACAGTCCCAAGGAACCCATGGACTTTTACCTGGCTGGGATGAGGTGGCTGCGAATCCTGTCACCCTCAGTGACCAAGAGGACTGTGCCCCGAATGCCTCAGCAAACCTACGCTGCATGGCCTCCCTGATCGTGCAAAGCCTTCGTAAGGATCCTCGTATTCGTGGTATCAAGGAGAGGGATCATTACTGGCTGGCAACTCTCCTTGATCCACGTTACAAGGGTAAGGTTGCGAACCTTATCTTGCCGTCGCAGAGGGAGCAGAAGATGAAAAATCTTCAGGAGGCCTTGGAGAAAGGTCTGTGCAACGCGTTCCCAGAACCTGGGGGACTACCAAATCCTGGTCCTGGACAACGTGTTGCTGAGGCTTCGGTGAGTCACAGAAGGAGCGGTGGTGAAGGTGGCCATCTGACCGATGCGTTCAGACAATTTTTTAGTCCGCAGCCCCAAGGTATGACCTGTTCCAGCAAACATCGCCAGCGTCTGGTTTACATGGTGCGGGAATACTTAGGGGCAAGATCAGACTTGGACACCTTTCCCACCGAAAATCCTCTGGCTTCCCGGGTCTTGAGGATGGATCACTGGCCAGAGCTTGCACAGTACACAATTGAGCTACTGGCTTTTCCTGCATCCAGTGTTCTTTCAGAACGCACATTCAGTGCTGCTGGAGGCTTTGTGACCGATCACAGGGTGCGCCTCCCCACCGACTCCGTCGATCAAATGACCTTCATAAAAATGAATCAGGCTTGGATCAACACCAGCTACCAAGCACCTGATGCTGATGTAACTGAATATTTTTTTGGAAGTGTCAGATCCCTTGGAGACTGCTTTTGTTAATGCCGAGTGACTATCCTGTTATGTTTCTCCTTCTCAATGATCTTGCTGATAGCTAATATGAACATTGTTGGTTCTGGGCATTGCCACCAGTGCCTAAGGCCCAATTTTTCTGCCCCTGTTTAACAGAGGCGTGTAATAACAATTTTTGATGCAATACTTTGCATGTGGCTCTTCGCTGCGCTCCAATTGCAGTATCTGTGAGGGGTTGAAGTGTTGTAGCACCAGCTAAGGCCCAATTTTTCTGCCCCTGTTCAACAGGGGCATGTAATTACAATTCTTGATCTAATATTTCACAGCAGGGCGTTCCAGCGCCCACCAAGACTAACTGTGAGGGCTTACAGTGTTGTGGCAACACCAACACCTAAGGCCCAAATTTCTGCAGAGTATATACATCAGGCCCCTACTTTCAAACATCCAACTTAAAAACGACTCCTACTTGCAAACGGAAGGATACAACAGGAAGTGAGAGGAAATCTACCCCTAGGAAGGGAAATTCTCTTCTGTAATAGGTGTCTCCTGTCCACTGATGCTTATCACCAATCCTTGTTTCACCAAAAAAAAAAAAAAGTTTCAAAAAATACTTTTTCATTGGGACAGAATGTGAGATGCAATCTTCTGAACAGATGCACACAGACAGAAAAACAAATGTTACAGGGGTGATAATAACCCTTCTCTATGTTTTCAGAAAAGCTTAAAAAAAGATTTTATGGCTGAAGCTACACTTTAAAGAAGTACCAGTTGAAAATTACAAACAGATTCTACTTAACAGTTAACAACAAACCTGCAATCCCTGTCTTGTTTGCACTGCCTGTATACTGCTGTGCAAAGTATATAAGGCCAAAGGGGCTTCTAATGACCTGGGGGGAGTGGTGGCGGGGAAACCCATGCTATTTTTTTCAGTGATTTCTATCCATATTGCAGGGACCAAATATTACATTAAAGCCGCAAGCAGTCTTAAATTACTTTTTTCTTATAGTAGTCTCATTTTGTGCAGGGACCATACTAAACATGTGCCACTACTATAGACACCCAGCAGGTACGATATTTTAAGGAATTTTTCTTTCTTTTTTTCACTTTAAGCATCATTAAAATCGCTGCTCCAGAAAAAACGCCAGTTTTTAAAACTTTTTTTCCATTGATACATGTTCCCTGGGGCAAGACCCGGGTCCCCAAACACGTTTTCTGACAATAACTTGTATATTGGGTTTTAAAATTATGACTTTTGAATTCGAACGTTCGAGTCCCATAGGCGTCAATGGGGTTCGATACGTTCACTCAAACTTGAGGTCCGTGCAGTATCTGGTAATCTTGTGCAGTATCTGGTAATCTAATGCAGTATGTCCACAGTCTCTGGTAATCTCGTGCAGTATGTCCGCAGTATCTGGAAATCTCGTGCAGTTTGTCTGCAGTCTCTGGTAATCTCCTGCAGTATGTCCGCAGTCTCTAGTAATCTCCTGCAGTATGTCCGAAGTCTCTGGTAATCTCCTGCAGTATGTCCACAGTCTCTGGTAATCTCCTGAAGTATGTCTGCAGTCTCTGGTAATCTCCTGCAGTATTCCTGCAGTCTCTGGTAATCTCCTGCCCATTTAGAGTCCTTCACTACTAACAGTGTAATTTTTTAGTTTGTTTGCACTGATCTGTAAGGCTGCACTATATACCATGATTTGTGATGTTGGAGCTATATACTCTGTGCTGTGATGCTGAGCTGTATACTCCTGACACTATGGGCCAGATTCAGGAAAGAGATAAGACGGCTTATCTCCAGATAAGCCGTCTTATCTCTGCGTCTGAGCCCTCCTATCTATGCGACCCATTCATAGAATCAGTTACGCATAGATTCCATTAGATCCGACTTCAGTAAGTCTCTTACGTCGTCTAATCTTATTTTCATATTTAGGCTGGACGCTAGGTGGCGTTCCCGTCTAAAATATGCAAATGAGCCTATACGCCGATTCCCGAACGTACGCCAGGCCGGCGCAATTTTTTTACATCGTTTGCATTAGCGTAGGTCCATCGTAATGTTAACCCTGCTGTATGAGGCGCAGCCAATGTTAAGTATGGACTGCATGCCGGCGGTTTTTTTCACGTCGTTTACGTAAAACGTTCGCGAATAGGGCTTTGCGTAAGTGACGTTCACATTGTTTACATTGCGTATTGACGTTGTGATTTGGAGCATGCGCACTGGGATCAATTCACGGCTGGCGCATGCACAGTACGTTCAGCGCGGGATCGCGTGTTATTTAAATAATACACTCCCCCTACCCGCCCAATTTGACTTAAGACGGGCCATTTACGCTACGCCGCCTCAACTTTACAGGCAAGTGCTTTGTGAATAAAGCACTTGCCTGAAAAAGTTGCGGCGGCGTAGTGTAAATACCATACGCTACGCACGTTTAGAATTACGCCGCTCCTACCTGAATCTAGCCCTAGGAGTGGAAGCAAGTGGAATACAGGGGACGGAGAGGGTGTATTATATAAGGGGTGTGGCTTTTGAGAAGTGTGAGGGACCAAACGTGAAGGGGTGGGGTCTTGCGCCCCCCCATTCTAAAACTTCACCAGCCGCCACTGACTGGTATAGTGCATGACTTTGGAAAGCGCAGCGTATATATTTATTTATCCACATTTGCATGATATATGAGGCATGTTTAACGCTTGCAGCTGATTTTTGATAATTAAGGCAGTTTGGATTAGTGGAGGCTCACAGGACTCTTTATATTTTACACTTATGCCTCGTACATACGGCTGGACTTTCCGAGAAAAAAAAGTCAGACTGGCTCTTTTTTTCTCGGAAAGTCCGGCCATGTGTAGCCTCCATCAGACTTTTTTTGTCGGAAGTCCAACGGACCTTAGATAAAGAACCTGTTCTCTTTCTTTCTGTTGGACTTCGGACAGACTCACGGCGGACTTTTGCATGGTCAAAAGTCCGACCGTGTGTAGGAGGCAATAGAGGTACCTCTCTTCTATTTTATACTCTGTAGTTCCCCTTGTGGATTTTGCTTCTAATCCCCTTGTGGAGCTTACATTTGTGGATGGACATTTCATGGTTACACAACCTCGTCACATTGCTATAATCTTTTTATGTAGACTTTAAATTGAAGGACCTATGAATAAAGGGTTGTGGAACAAATCATCTGAGTTTCCAATATTTCTTATGGGGAAAGTCACTTTGATATACAAGTGCTTTGGATTACAAGTATGTTTTAGGAACGAATTATGCTTGCAATCCAAGTTTTTACCATGTATATACAGTATATATGCTCTGCATCTAGTGTAGCCTACATCTACAGTGCATTCGGTGGTGTACTGTTTCTAATACACTTCAGGCGGTGTATTAATATATATAGATAGATAGATAGATAGATAGATAGATAGATAGATAGATAGATAGATAGATAGATAGATAGATAGATAGATAGATAGATAGATAGATAGATAGAGTCTAATATGCATCATGTCCAGGAAGGCCACCAAGGAGAGGCAGATGCTCACATGCCACAAAAAGAGGGCAATCGGCCTCTATGCCTACAGTCAACGGTGGTGGTCATGGTCATGGAGTAGATAATGAAGCCATCCTTATCCTTCTCATCCTCTGTCACCTAGGGTCAGAGTAGTTTGCCTTCCAACGCAGCTGCCAAAGCGGCCTCTTCCATCGGCTCCTTGTCCACAGTCACTACTTCCATAGCCCCACTATCATATACAGAGGAGTCCCCAAAATTATTCGACCAAAGTGTTGGTTATATGCTGCTGGTGGATGTGCAGTGATTTCAAGACTCCTAATATACTTCATGGCATCCACTGTGAAGTACAGTATATTACAGGGTGACTGGGAACCTTTGCTATGGGTAACCACTCTCATTTTTTTCTTTGGTTTACTTTTATGCTCCATTCACACTTGTGTGACTTGTCATGCAACTTTGGACATCAAAGTTGCATGACAAGTCATTCCCCATATTTTCCAAGAATACCCATTCAATGATACACAACTTAACGTTGCAGCAACTTCATAGTAGTTTGGTCTGACTTTCATTCAACTTATATATTCAGAAGTTGCTTGAAAGTCATACCTGAATGTTATACAATGCAACTTTTGTGCAACAGTTGTCCATTATCACTGGTCAAAGCCAAAGTCGTATCCAAATTGCACCCATCAAACGTTGTGTTAAAATTGCACCAAAGTTGCACTCCTAAGTCGGCACAACTTTGGAGTGGTACAAGTGTTAATGGAGCCTTAATAAATGTGGAACTTTAATTGCATAAATGTATTTAGAAAAACAACAGTCAACATATATCTTGCATAAATGTATAGACTATTTTGTACACGTAGTATATTAAGAGTGATTTATTAAAACTCAGATTGATAAAACATACAAAAGGATTGAACTGCAGAGTTACCATTTAGCAGCACAAATTACATCACACAGACCTACACTTCACAGCTTTAATAGGTCAGAAGAGAAGTAAACCTGCAAATAGGAGTGATGCCAGCAGAATATAACTCTAGGGTGAGTAGTGAGGAAGAGGCTATAGGTTAAACTTACTAGGCTTTAATGATCTAATATGCCATAATGGCCATTATTCTCAGCAATAGTCACATGGATGAAAATATTGAACATTGTGTGTGTTTTAAAGCAAGAAATTGTAATTGAATCTTAGCTGTATACTGCTGGAGGATTGGGTTGCTTTTGTGTTGGAAAGCAGAGACTAAAAAATGACTGCTACTGGTAGATTTATTTTTATTTTTTTAGTCCTAGGATACATTTATTGAATTTAGATTTCTGGTTTAGGTTTTAGTTTTTTATTGGGGGGGGGGGGGTTAGTGTTAATATATTATTTTAGGAAATGGTTAGGTTTTAAGTGACCAGAGTAGGGGACAATTAGAAGATAAATGATCCTCAAACTGTGTCCAAAAAAGGCAGGCAAAGGGTAAAAGACTAGTCACTGATATTGCCTGTGATCTACCTGCAAAGCCCTGTACACAGGATCGTAATTTCCGATGGAAAAAGTCCCATGGCATAGGAAATCTTCTGTTTTTAACATCACCTTCACTTTAAGAGCTAAGCGCATGATTTAGAAGATATTGTAAGAAATGGGTAAAGCTATTAAAGCAGATGTAGAAATTTCACAGTTGAAATCCCTATGAAATATAGTATGTTAGTGTTAGTGTGGGGAACCACTGTCTGGTTCTACTACTATTTATTAGAGAGATTTTCCATCTCCTCCATGCCCAGTATAACAGTTTCACCAGACAGAAAGCGAAGGAAGAATCAAAAAACAGCCATCCAAGCAGAAATAAAAATGGCATGTAAATGCATGCAATTAAAACCTCTGCTTTTAACCTGAGTAGTTGAAAAAGATTAGTTAGGTGTTTTGAAAGTTAGCTTGACAGAGTGCTGGGGAGCCCCTTTTTACAGCTATGCATTCCTGTCTGTGTCCCCGTTGCTGATTTTTCCTCACCTATTGTCTGGAAAAACTGTTGTCACCATAAGTTTAGATGAGAAGAAATCTCACTAAAGGGGCCTCGTTAGCAGAAAAAACTTGACCTTCTAATACCCTGGTCTGGGGTTTTGGCTGAAATACATTTTAAAGAAAAAGTCTCACTTTAAGTTATTATTAAAGCTGAACTCCAGGGAAAGAAACAAATGTTTCCTTGCATTAGGGCTGCCCTGGAACTACAATGGTTAAATGCTCATTTAGGCCATGGGGACCAAAAAAGCAGTTTGACTTACCAGATCTTCCACTCTTGCAGACTCTCCAGTCTGTAAGACCAGTTGCAGCAGCCTCTTTTCACATGTGCTCTTACAGTCGGATTTCCTCTGACATCATCAAGATCAATATAGAGCCCATAGCTCTGCATTGGATGTGAGGACACTAAGGACTTTAATATCTTTCTGTGTGCTGTGTACGGATAGCTGTGAGGTAGGACAGGACGCCCCTGCTCCTATTACAGCTGTCCAACAACCCCACTAGCAAGGAGAATGTTGCTTTCACAGACAGCACTTTTTTCCATCTCCAAGTGCTTTTCGGTTGCCTAAAACATTTTAGCTGACAAGTCCACTTGCATTCCTCTGGAGATGCTTGCCTCAAACAAGTGCTTGCTAGCTGCGTTGTCAGGCAGTTGTCTCATGTTCACTCTGAAGCCACGTACACATCCGATGAGAACGGTCTGAAGGACTGTTGTCATCGGTTAACCGATAAAGCTGACTGATGGTCTGATGTGCCTACACACCATCGGTTGAAAAAACGATCGTGTAAGAACGCAGTGACGTAAAACACAACGACGTGCTGAAAAAAATGAAGTTCAATGCTTCCAAGCATGTGTCGACTTGATCCTGAGCATGCGTGGGAATTTAACCAATGGTCGTGCCTACTAACGATCGGTTTTGACCTATCGGTTAGGAATCAATCTGTTAAATTTAAAGCAAGTTGGATTTTTTTTAACCGATGGTTAAATAACCTATGGGGCCCACACACGATTGGTTTTGACTGATGAAAATGGTCCATCAAACCATCCTCCTCTGGTTAACCTATCGTGTGTACGAGGCCTAACGGTGGTGCAGCATGAACCAAATTTGGGTGCAAGTTTTAGACAGGAACATGAATTTGGCGCATGCTGCATCACTTTTAGAACACATGACAGACACGTTTGCTAAATCTGTCTGTGCAATTCTTTATGAATTCCAGTGAGTATGTCTATTCTAAGTTATACTAACAATTTATATTTGGATATTGGCTGAGTACAGATTCACAGCCAGTTATTACCCTGTCCTCCTATACTCATTGTTAGAAGCAATATAGCATCATCCAAACATGATTTATCTTCCCTAATACACAAACATTAAAGCTTAAGTTTAGTTAATTCTTACATTAAAGTACTGGTACTTACATTAAATAAAAGTGACCCTTTTGCTGGTGGCTGCTATATTCATTGAAATGATTCTTCTTCTGCCTCCTGATATGCCCACAGCTGTTTTTTTTTAATGACCTGCTGAACCTGTCACAGGCACTTGTCAAAAGTGCCGACTATGCCTGCCCGTTTAATTCCCCCCATTCCATACATAAAAGCCATACTTTCATTTCCTGCAATGAAAAAAGTTATATGAATGGAGGACAGTCATTGAGTAAAAGGTCTATATCCTCCATTCACAGAGCGCTTTTCATTGTGGGAAGTGATAGAACAGCTTTTATGAATGAAGGAGGAGGGAGGGAAAGGCTTTTGAGCCTGTGGCAGGTCCAGTGGCTTGTATTAACCCTTGCAACAGCAGAAAATCACAGCTGTAAGGGTATCCAGGGAGGCAGAGGGATGAAGACTTCTACGAACATAAAAGCCACCAGTGCAAGGGGCACTTTTCATTCAATGTAAGTATTGCCCTGGTGCTGATTTAAAAATTCAAAAAAATTCACTAAACTTAAGTTTTAAATCTGACAATTGGATTACTATTGTGCATATGATATATCACAGTGCCCTACAAACATGGTGTAAGTTATAAATCATGCTGTACTGTCTTCATTCTACACATTCATTAAAAAAAAATACTCAGTTTGTTAAAAGATCAAATTGATTATTTAAATAAAGAGGAACAAGGCTCAAAACAGCTGGCTTTTCACTCCTAATTTGTAGCATGAATGTTGTACAGTTTGATTAATTTACTGTATAGACTTCAAAAGTTCAGTCATTTTGATGTCAGAATACAAAGTACAGGGTAACACATATAAAGCAGCACTGGTGTATTTAAACATGCAGTGTTACCTAAATTTGTTTTTTTTTATTTGTTAATAGAGCACAATGTGGTATACCCAATACATGTTAGCATCCTTTAAATGACAATGGCTACATTAAAGAACAATACATTCTGATCTAATACAATTCATCTTTGGGTTTCATGCTCAGTTTGTATATGATCTGGTAACCGTCATCCCAAGCATAGATCTGCCGGTCCTTAGGATTATACTTCATACTTGAATGGGATCCATACCTTTTAGGAAAGTAAACAACTGGTACATTTTCATTGGATATGGTGCCACTGACATCAAAGACACACTGTATACGAGAGCGACTTGGGAGTTTGGTGTTGTACACTACATAAAGGGTGCCACAGACCACAAAAGCACTTTCTGCATTTTCTATCGGACATGGAGTATCCCACATCTGCTCAATACCAAGGTTGTTTGAGTCCAGCTTGGCTAAGCATATGTTTTTCTCATTCTCCTTAGTAGCGTAGATGACCCATAGACCTTCTTCGTCGGCTACTATATCTATGAAGTTATGCTTGGATAATCCATAAACTGGTACTTGGTCTTCAATTGGTAGAACAGCACTATCAACCACTGTTTTGTTTGCCAAGTTGAATTTGATTACTTGAAATTCCTCTCCTTGTCGAACATAAAAAAGGTTGCCTCCATAAACAATATGACCAGTGCCAACCCATGGAAAAGGAAGTTTGATCCGAGCTGCTTTACGTGTTGAAGTAGAAAGAGTGAATTCTTTCATGCGTGGGAACACAAACACTGTATCATTGCCAGCACCATCAAGGACATAAACTCTCTCTGAATTACCTATGGGGTCTTTCGTCCAAAGGCCAGCAGAGCTCCCATAGCGCTTCAGTATTTTCATTGCATTAACTTGAGAAATGGTGTCACTGCAGTCTACAGAAGCAGGTACGATAATAAAAAACAAACGTGAGCTTATGTTGTAACAGCAGAATAAATCAAATCAATATACTACAGTGTACTTGGTCACGTCTAATAACTATTGCAACATTTATTACGTTTATTACATTTATTCTACTTTTATTTTGCCTTACCTGAATCCTCCACTTTCTTATAAAAAATACTCATGATTTTTTTTTTACTTTTTCATTTCTTATAAAAAAAAATTTTTTTAAGGCCAGTAATATCTTTATTGGGTTTTGTGCTTCTCTGTGAGAAACCCACAGTGCACTGTAAAATTTCAGCAATTTCAGTATAGGAAAAGAGCCTAAACAACTGCACAAGACTGAATTTCAGGCTGGAGTTTCCTTTTAACAGGAGAAGAGGTAAGAGAAGTTAAGTCAGCTTATTTGTAAAGATATAATATACCGTAGTTTCATGTTGCATAGAGGCTGTTCTGTCTCTTCCCTCACAGACACATTATAACATACATACATTTGGTCAATGAGTTCTAAGGTCAGGGCTCAGTCTCTGCTTGCATGTGAGCCTCTCTTATTGTTACAGAGGAAACGTACAATCAATACATTTTCATCTGATTTCAGAGCTGGAAGTGGCCATTGCATGATCATGCTTGACCATGCTACCATGCTAAAATAAAGGTAAAATGCTTCCAAGAATGTTAATTCTACATTTAGTGTTTAAGGACAGGGATGAGGTTTGGGTCCTGGTCTACCATAGATTGAAGGAAAGCCCTGCCTGTTTGCAGTTCTTGGACCCACTTGAACTAATGCAATTAATAAGCCCACCCAAATTCATTGTAATGATAATACACTGCAAAGGACTTTGAACTTAGTTCAGCTGGCTTAGAAGTTGGTTTAGAATGGCCAATAATGGGGCTCTCATATTGCCCCCACCTCCTTCATGGGGCACTGGAGGCTGGGTACAGGACCTTAGCACTTAACATTGGACCAAGGGCACTTTGCTCAAGGGGAAGAGAACTTTCTGTCTTGCCTTACAAGGACCCCCCCCCCTCCATGTTCAAGGGTCTGTGGCATGGCCAGGTACAGGAAGGAGGTGGGCACACACTTGCTGCCCTCTCTTTCTTGACCACTCAGTGTGCATGCCTGGATAAGGCACGCATAAGCCCACTCTCATCCTTTCTAAACTACTGCCAAAATGCTGATCTATAAGGATATACATGACTCATGTATCCTTACCTGCAAATTTCTCCCCTCTGTCTGTTATGAGACCTGAAAAACTGCAGATTCTGTTGTCTGGAGCTCAGTGGGTGGAGTCGGTAATTTAATAATCATCTGTACCCTGTCTTAGTCAGTGCCAGGTGATAGAAACTATATTGTACATTGTGACATAAAAAAAAATGGGTTTACATCCACTTTAAGGCAAACACCACTCTATTTATTTTCCTTTTTTTAAATAGATAAGCATAGTCACTTTAATTTTTAAACATCATCTTACTCAGGTAATACCAGTAGGTCCATGGTAACATCATTGACCATAAAAGGTAATTTTATGGTAGGTGATAAAGTTACCTTGGGATATCCTGAATTTCCCAGGCCACTTGCCTTTCAATATTGCTGTATCTTGCAAAATATTTTTGTACTGGCACATATCCACAATGTCAGTGCCCAGCTACCGTGGCCTTTCTTAACAATAGCATGTCAGTGAGAGAAAGAGAGCGAGATGGCCAGAGAGAGAGAGCGAGGGTGACCCCTCTCTCTCTCTCTCTCTCTGACACCTCTCTCTCTCTCTGAACCCTCTCTCTCTGACCCCTCACTCTCTCTCACCCCTCCCTCTCTCACACCCCCTCTCTATCTCTCTCTCTGACCCCCCTCTCTTTCTCTCTGACTCCCTCTCTCTCTCTCTGACTCTCTCTCTGACTCTCTCTCTCTGACCCCCTCGCTCTCTCTCTCTCTCTCTGACCCCCTCGCTCTCTCTCTGACCCCCTCGCTCTCTCTCTGACCCCCTCGCTCTCGCTCTCTCTGCCCCCCTCGCTCTCTCATCTCTGACACCCTCGCTCTCTCTCTCTCTGGCCATCTCGCTCTCTTTCTCTCACTGACCCCCTCGTGCTCTCTCTCTCTGACCCCCTCGCTTTCTCTCTCTGACCCCCTCGCTCTCTCTCTCTGACCCCCTCGCTCTCTCTCTCTCTGACCCCCTCGCTCTCTCTCTCTCTCTGACCCCCTCGCTCGCTCTCTCTCGGACACCCTCGCTCTCTCTCTCTGACCATCTCGCTCTCTCTCTCTCTGACCCCCTCGCGCTCTCTCTCTCTCTGACCATCTCGCTCTCTCTCTCTCTGACCCCCTCGCGCTCTCTCTCTCTCTGACCCCTCTCTCTTTCTCTCTCTGACCCCCTCGCTTTCTCTCTCTGACCCCCTCGCTCTCTCTCTCTCTGACCCCCTCGCTCTCTCTCTCTCTCTGACCCCCTCGCTCTCTCTCTGACCCTTTCGCTCTCTCTCTCTCTGACCCCTTTGCTCTCTCTCTCTCTGACCCCTTCGCTCTCTCTCACTCTGACCCCCTCGCTCTCTCTCTCTCTCTCTTTGACTCCCTCGCGCTCTCTCTCTCTCTCTCTCTCTCTGTTTTTCTCTCTCCTTGTCAACAATAGTCTATCTCCTGTTTTAACTCCTTCCTTCCCATCATCTGCCGCAACGATCCAATTTTCTCGTGGCTGTGCTGCGGCTCTGATAAGTCTCGGCTGTGACTGTCTCACACAGCCAAGCAGAGTGAAGCCGCTTCCCCCTCCTCCATGTAGTCTACAAGTGCTGTGTGTGCAGCACGCGCTGATCATATGAGCCAAGGTGTAATGTAAAAAGGTCTTTAGGTGCAAGGTCCTGTGTAATGTAAAGGGGTCCAGAAGAGCAAGGTGCTGTGTAATATAAGGGGGTCCAGTGATGCAGGGTGCTGTGTAATGTAAAGGGGTGCAGGATGCTGTGTAATGTAAAGGAATCAAGATGTGCAGTGTAATGTAAAGAGGTCCAGAAGTGCAAGGTGCTGTGTAATATAAGGGGGTGCAGGGTGCTGTGTAATGTAAAGGAGTCCAGTGATGCAGGGTGCAGTGTAATGTAAAGGGGTCCAGTGATGCAGGGTGCTGTGTAATGTGAAGGGGTCCAGAGATGCAGGGTGCTGTGTAATGTAAAGGGGTCTAGTGGTACAGGGGGCTGTGTAATGTAAAGGGGTCCAGTGGTACAGGGTGCTGTGTAATGTAAAGGGGTCCAGAGGTGCAGGGTGCTGTGTAATGTAAAGGGGTCCAGAGGTGCAGGGTGCTGTGTAATGTAAAGGGGTCCAGAGGTGCAGGGTGCTGTGTAATGTAAAGGGGTCCAGAGGTGCAGGGTGCTGTGTAATGTAAAGGGGTCCAGAGATGCAGGGTGCTGTGTAATGTAAAGGGGTCCAGAGGTGCAGGGTGCTGTGTAATGTAAAGGGGTCCAGAGTGCTGTGTAATGTAAAGGGGTCCAGAGGTGCAGGGTGCTGTGTAATGTAAAGGGGTCCAGAGTGCTGTGTAATGTAAAGGGGTCCAGTGATGCAGGGTGCTGTGTAATGTAAAGGGGTCCAGAGTGCTGTGTAATGTAAAGGGGTCCAGTGATGCAGGGTGCTATGTAATGTAAGGGGTCCAGTGATGCAAGGTGCTGTGTAATGTAAGGGGTCCAGTGATGCAGGGTTCTGTGTAATGTAAAAGGGGTCCAGAGATGCAGTTGTGGAGCATGCACAGTGGGGTGTTTTTTATATTTTACCGTGGGGGGTGCCAGATATAGGATCCGCCCCGGGTGCCAAATGCTCTAGGTACAGCCCTGGTTGCAAGGCGGGTGTGGGGTGTGCGGGCCGCATCCGGGTGACACCCGCCAGAGGGGTGACACCCATGGGTAGTGGTACCACTGTCACCGCCCGCTGCCCTGTGCCTCGCTCATGCCACGTCTGTATCCCTCAGCGGAGTGGAACAGAGCTACCTCCCCCTCCTCTCTGTTTACATCAACAGAGAAGGAGGAGCCCACGAGCGCAGGACACACACCGCACTGTGTATTGCTGTTCTGAGGTCTGTGAGGGGGGTGTCTGTACTACTGGGAGTCTCTGTACTTGGGAGTTTGGCACCGAGGGTGGTGTCTGTACTGAGACCAGCATTGCCAGCCAGGCCAGCACCCTGAGGCCAGCACAGCACTGATCGTTGACTCAAGGATGAGCCAAGTCTTCAACTCAAGTTGAGCAAGTCTTCAGAACTTTAAGTAAATATATAAGGGGATATGTGTGTTAGAAATTACCTGCGAGGGAAAGATCATCACCCATTGTGGTGCTTATTCTGTTAGTTTGACAAGTTTACTTATTTTGTTTTTGTAAACTGCCACTTTACAATAAATGTTGCACTGTATTTTCTGTGATATATATATATGCATATGAGCGTATCATTTTTTTTTTTTGATGGGGGAGTGGATTTTGGGTGGGAGTTCCCACACTTTTTCCCCCAGGACTTGACCCCTGCTTATACCTGTCAATAAAAAAGCCAACCAACATATTCTATAAGCTTTTCCAGCAAGCTTTGAACCTTTCACATCAATTCATGGCATAGTCAAAAGCAGACAAGGCTAATTTGGGTGGAGATTGGATAACTGGCTCTTGTGATTTCTTGGCGTGGGACTAGAATTTGGAATACTTGGGATGAAGCTTTCACAGAATTCAGCAAACTTAATAGCTGACTCATACAAAACTACATTTCACTTATTTTCAGCTTACTTCGTGCTAAGTGGGAGAGTTTGTTATATTCAACTAATCAGTCCTGGTGTTCTAAATTACTGCTGGGAAATGTCAAATACATCAGCAAGAAATTTGATTTCTTAAAGCATTCTGTACACACAAATTCCACAGGATTATATTATGACATTGCTTGAGTAGTTCAGTTTACAAAAGTAGAATCATATTTTAAGTGTCAAGAAGAAAGACAGATGGGGTTAATGGAACCCACTTACATGACTTCCGGATGGCAGGGGGACTCTGTACCACATCTGGCTCTGCATTGTCAGCGATCTCAGCCTTGGGGCAACCTATTATAATATGAGAGGTAGGTTCCACTAACCCCTGTGTACTTACAGTATGCAAGCCAAATCATGCTAACATTTTTGGTAGGTAATTTGTGCAAATATACCCTTGAACCATCAAAATTCTTTTGAAAATTAGATATTGTACATATTCAAAGTGTTATATACCACAAAGTAAACTTCAATCTTTTATTGCAGAGGCATCATAAAAATGTAGCTATTTCCAAGTGAGTTGGAAATAGTTTTACTGCTCCTGTCAATTAAAAATGATGATTGTAATTTAGATATTTTTTCAGATAATACACATCGTACTGTGAAGCTAATGTATTGTCTCTATTTTATTTTATTTTTTTAAATGGTCCCCCATGCAGGCTTAGGTGATTAAGGTACTAGTATGCATTGCATATTAGTACAATATGACAGACTTACTTGCAGACAGAGCCCTCCAGCGCTGCGCTGACAAGGCTTCCCTTGGTCTCTGGCAGCTTCCACCTTCGCCCGGTCTTCCTTCCGAGTTTCTGAACTGCAGGTGCTTGAATGGCTGTGCCACAGATAATATCACTCCCGCGCATTCGCATGATAGTCACATCACCGCGACACGCAGAGCGGGCTGTATATGTGGTCAGATCACATTTCCCTGCTGACAGACGGGCCGGGGGCGGGGGCATTTGTGACAGAAGAGATGACTCAGGTCTCTCTGTTATAAAAAGCCTGCCTGTCAGTGGATTTTCTCTTGTAAGCGTTTACTACCACTTTAAGGTAAATCACGTCCATATCTATTCAAAAGAAAAGGATGAGTGGTTTCTTACACAGAAAGGGCTGCTGACTAGGGATGAGCCAAACACCCCTGGGTTCGGTTCGCACCAGAACCTGCGAACAGACCAAAAGTTTGTGTGAACTTTAGAACCCTGTTAAAGTCTATGGGACTCTAACGTTTGAAATCTAAAGTACTATATTTAAAGGCTAATATGCAAGTTATTGTCCTAAAAAGTGTTTGGGGACCTGGTTCCTGCCCCAGGGGACATGTATCAATGCAAAAAAAGATTTAAAAAAGGCAATTTTTCAGGAGCAGTGATTTTAATAATGCTTAAAGTGAAACAATAAAATTGAAATATTCCTTTAAATTTCGTACCTAGAGGGGTGTATAGTATGCCTGTAAAGTAGCACTTGTTTCCTGTGCTTAGAACTGTCCCTGCACAAAATGTAATTTCTGAAGGAAAAAAGTCATTTAAAATCACTCACCTTAGTGTCTGGTATGGATATTAAGGGGAACACTGCATCAAATTAAAAAAAAATTATGTGGGGCTCCCCCAAATATCCATTCCAGACCCTTCAAGTCTGGTATGGATTTTAAGGGGAACTCCACCCTAATTATTTAAAAAAAATGTCGTGGACCCCCACACATTTTTTTTATTTTTTATGAATGACTTTTCTCTGTATTGCCGGGAGCCGACAATTCATTATAGCCGTGAGTGATTTTAAATTACTTTTTTCCTTCAGAAATGACACTTTGTGCAGGGACAGTTCTAAGCATGTGAAACAAGTGCTACTTTACAGGCATACTATACACCCCCCCCTCCCGGTACGAAATGTAAAGGAATATTTCACTTTTATTATTTCACTTAAAGGAATTATTAAAATCACTGCTGCCAAAAAAAATGCAGTTTTTAAAACTTTTTTTGCATTGATACATGTCCCCTGGGGCAAAACCCGGGTCCCCAAACACTTTTTATTACAATAACTTGCATATTAGCCTTTAAAAGTAGCACTTTGTATTTCAAACGTTCGAGTCCCATAGACTTTAACAGGGTTCTAAAGTTCACACGAACTTGCTGCGAACACCCCAAATAGTTTGTTGTTCGGCTAACAGGCAATGTTCGAATCGAACATGAGTTCTACTCGAACTCTAAGCTCATCCCTACTGCTGACGTCGGTTCTAATCATTTCCAATATTCGCTATATAAATGTATTTCTACAGCCATTATTTGTATGCCACTAATAGGCAAAAAATGCCTAAAGGAGGAGTCTAAGTTAAAATCAAGGGGCCAGATTCTCAAAGGAATTACGCCGGTGTATGTACACATACACCGGCGTAATTCGAAATTCCCGCCGGCGTATCATTGTTTTCTATTCTGAAAACATGATACGCCGGTTTTAAGCTTGGATCCGACTGATGTAAGTCATTTACACCGTCGGATCCTAAATGCAATACTACGCCGGCCGCTAGGTAGCATTTACGTTGATTTCACCGTCGAATATGCAAATGAGCCGATACGCCGATTCTCGAAAGTTTTTTCGCCGCGGCGACGTCGTTTACGTAGGTTGCTTACGCGTAAGGTTACCCCTGCTATATGAGGGGTAACCTTACGTCAGTCCGCCGTATGCCATGTTAAGTATTAGGATTTGTCCGTCGTTTACGTAACGCGTCGTGAATAGGGACGTGCGTTAATTACGTTCACGTCGCAACCAATGTATTTGAGGCGTATTACGGAGCATGCGCAGTGGCCTAAGTTTAAGGCCTGCGCATGCGCAGTTCGTTCGGCATGGGGGCACGCTTAATTTAAATACAGCACGCCCCCTCCTTCACTATTTGAATTACGCGGCCTTACGACGCTGCATTTACACTACGCCGCCGAAAATTACGGAGCAAGTGCTTTGAGAATACGGCACTTGCTCCAGTAATTTGCGTAGGCGTAGCGTAAATGCGATACGGTACGCTACGCCGCCAGATACGCAATTTTTTAAGAATCTGGCCTAAGGGCTGTGCTGTTAGAGCAGCCTAATGTTTAAGTTAAATAAAGCTAATTCAACTGGTGAAAAGTAGTAGGTGTTCTGTAATCTAATATTTAAGAGTACTGATAAAACTTACTCTAGGTTTCTGTTGAAAAGATGTGACTTTAACAGGTACCCTTGTGCATTAGTGTTAGTTACGCTACCACTGTACTTATGATTGAAAGCCCAGCTTATTTTTATTCTTATACAAATTAATGAGATTTTTCATCACTTCCTGCCTTGTCTACCACTATCACCTGCTTCTTGAAGTGCCTATGGAATTAGCAACTCTCAACTTGCTATTGGCGTATCTGTAGAGAACTTCCACATAGCAGTGGCCTGGCCTACTGATAGGTAGCTCAGACCCTTGGCATTAGAATGTGGCACGAAAGCTATAAACTAACTTAAGAAAAAGAACCTAGACCATTGGTGCCCAATTGGTGTCTCGTAGGCCACATGTGGCCCGTGGAGCCCTCTGATGTGGTCCGGGACATCCTGCTCTGGGAAGAAGCCTAGATCGTGTGTTGCTGATCTGCCACCACAGAGCATCAATGTTATGAACAAAGTCGTGGTAGAGGAAGCAAGCTACTGCAGAGCCGCTAAGTCGATTCTTCCTGTATAGCGCCGGCTCCTGTCACAGGCAGAGTGATTCCAAATTCACTCCGCTTGGAACAGCAACAGATAGCGATACCTGAATGTAAGACTGTTATAAAAGTTCAGTTTATTACTAAAATCACAGTGTACATATGGGCACATCTGTTCTGCAGTGGTTACAGGGCTGCTTTTAAACTGATCCACAGATGCAGCGCAGTGCAGTGCAGGGCAGCCCAGTGAACCTGCAGGTTGTCTGCACTGAGCCATAGACAGTTGTTATTACCTGCAGGTTCAATGCGCTTTCTGAAAACGCACCAAAACTCCTCTAAGTGCACAGGTGGACTGTGCTCCCTTAGACCCCTCTCACACTATCTGATCGGGTCTGCTTTTCCCTTTTTTTAGGCAGACCCAATTGGACCCTCCATTCACCTCTATGTAGCGGCAAATGTAAACAGACTTGTGTCCATTTACACCTTCATGTCTCCAATTTGATCTGCTAAAGAAAAGTGGAAGGGGATCCATCCCCTTCCATCTGGGCAGATCAGATCAGAGGACCCATAGTGTAGAGCAGGCTGTGTCCATGTCTGGCCCTTGCTCTTTAAAAGGTTGGGCACCCCTGCTCTAGAGTCTAGACAATGTTTCAGACCCAATAACCACCTTTTACTAACCTTTCCACATTATCAACTCCTGTACTGTATGCACAACTTTGTTTATGTTTTCCAGTTATGGTAAGCACATTACAATTCTGTATATCCTGAATAAACTCTAAGCTCAGTATACACTGAACAAGACTGCCCCTTTACAAGACGGGTAGAATCAATCACTGTCTTTGTTGTGCTGTTGATCTAATGTACTGCTGCATTCATTACAGCTATTAGGCAACCAGAAACACCATTTGCTGCTAATGCTGTATGGGAAACTGAAAATGATTGACAAGTGCACTGTGCCCCATCCCTATTCACAAACACAGTTTTTGAATCACAGGTTAAGGGGTGGTACACAGCATACATGTGTCAGTTAAGAGGAAAAAACAAACATTGGTGCTATTTAGGGGAAAGAAGAGAGATTAGCTGTGCATAGATGTTGCAGGGGAGCTGATCTTTGATGAGGGGCAGTGAAACATGGGTCCTTGGACACCAGGTAGGCCATGGGTGCTCAACCTGTGGCCCCCTAGCTGTTGCAGAACTGCAAGTTCCATAGGGCATTACAAGCCGCTGACAGTTACAAGCTTGACTCCCAAAGGCAGAGGCATGATGGAAATTGTAGTTTTGCAACAGCTGGAGGGCCACAGGTTGAGCACCCATGTGGTAGGCCTTTGGTTGACTTGTGGTTGATACGACAGTAAGCTGAGAACTCCTGCTGTCAGCTACTGGATATAACTTATAAAATCTGTTTACAACAGGTTTACTATAAGTTCAAATAGAAATAGTATCCCTTGTAAATAGATGTTAGTGTTAAAAATAACAACTGAGCATGGTCACCATATTAAAAAAAATGAGACACAATATCCGTGCCGTGTCATTTACACCAAGGTATTTCTACTATGGTTTTCATGCATTGATATGTTGGGACCACAAAGTATTCTGTACCGTATTGGTATTATATAGCAGGGCATTGCTCTTATAATGAATAGCTACTGTGTAAGCTTTATTCCTGCTGCATTTTCCAAATAATATAGGCAATATTTACATATTTGTTGGAAAATTGTGATGGGGATGTCATAGTCATTATCTACCTATCAGTAAAAGTTTTAACCTAAAAACTTTATTAAGATTACATGCATTGACATTTTTTTTTTTTTGGACAAATCGGCAATCAATAAGAAAATAATTTAACAGCCAATGAGATAATAATTTGTTGTAACTAAAGTTAAAGCATATCTGAAGCCAAAAATTTATAATTTTTTTATTTAGTTTGGTAAGGTTTTTGTTGATGTCAGGGACAGGGAGATTTCCCCCCTCTATTTCTCTTGGAGATTATTGTTACTGGAAATGTAGAAATTTTACAGTTGGAGGGATGGGAAATCTTCCAATGGGGGCCATTCTCCCATAGACAGCTGTTTGGGAAGATATATGCTAAACATTAGAGTGATTTGCACTTACTTCCTGTTGTGTCCCCAGAGCAGTAAATGAAAATAAATCTCAATGGGACAGCAAAAAAAAAAAGATGAAGAAAGAAAGACAAACGCATTGGCTACTCTAACTGAAAAAAGGTTTGGCTTGAGATACACTATACAGTATAAACTTATTTTTTAGTCCCCGAACAAAGGAATATTTGCACAGCTACCTATTTAGCATCTCAAAATACGAAAACATATACCTGTAAGTTTCTCATATTTTTCATTTTTCTTCTTCTTGTTCATGTGTAGTTCTGTCAGTTTTTCATCTATTTCAACACATGGCGGTGCAGGGTTCTGAGTTTCCAAGTAGTCCACCTCTCTCTCTAGCCGGTCAACGCGAACATTTGTGTTCTCCACTTCATTCCTCACTGAGTCTCGCTCTTTTTCTATGTTTTCCAGCATTTTCAGTACCTGGTTCTTGAAATCTCGAAGTTCTGAGCTGTAGCGGTTGCTATGATCATGCCATTGTGCAATTCTTTCCTGCAAGCATAGTTTACGTTTGTTAACTATTTCAGTGGGAACCCTTAAACTGGTATTAAAACCAAAACCAAAAATGTAATATATTATAAATATATTGCAGCTTACCAATTCTTATAAATGGCAGCTTCATTTTTTTGGGGGGGCTTTTTTTTTTTCCTGTTGATTTAGCCAGTGAGTCTGTTATTTTTCAACTTCCTATAACTTCCTGTTCTACAAAAGCGTCACTGACAGGAATGCTTACAATGGTCAGCTTTTATTAATTTATAGAAAGCCTTTATTACAAGAGGAAAATAAAAATGTTGCTGCAACTACGGTACTTAAAAAGTATTAGCTGGAGTTTGACCAGTAGCGTCGGCGGGGCGAGGGGACTGGACCCCCGAGTAGGCCCCCGAAAAGCCTGAGTCTCGGGCATTCACAGCTCTATTATTAGCCCCGAGCAGGGGCCGATCTGATTTGAGCGCAGACGAGTGACATAGCAGGTCCCACTTTCTGGAGCCCTCAGAGCCTATGATGGATGTCACTCTGGTCCAATGCTAGGACTGCGGGATGTGTGAAGTCCATCATAGACACTGCAGGCTCCAGAGGGTGGGAATTACAATGGGCCGCCACGCTGCGTCACAATGCTGCTGTCCAAAGGTACCTCCGTTGCTCCCCCAGTAGAGTGGAGAAATCCTAAGGTCTCTTTCACACGGGGCAGACCCTGTTTTGATCAGCAGGGGGTCTGTCTGCTGATCCCCTGCTGATTAGAGCAAGGCGGGCAGATGACAGCTCTATGGGGGGGGGGGAGGGTTGGGTGTAAATGGCAACTGCATCCAACTGTTCTCTGATCTGATCCGCATAGACAGAGGACAAATTCCCTTCCCTTTTTTTTGTGGATCGGATTAGAGGTAAACAGGTGTAAATGGACACAAGTCTGTTTACACCTGCTGGTCCATAGGCTTAAATGGAGGGTTCGCTCAAGTCCACCTGAAATATGACAGTGAAAGGGTCCTAAGACAGGAACTATGTTACTGGCCAGAAAAAATGGGGCAAAAAGCCTAAAAAAAGAAAACGAACATAGCCAACACATTTAAGGATTGGTTAGCTGCAAAATATTACATTTTTGTGTCAGAATTTTTTTTTTTGCCATCTGTGTCCCATTGTGGAATTTTCTCTTCACTTCCTATCCCATAGCCAAACAGGAAGTGAGAGGAAATTCCTAGAAATTAAAGGAAGTCCTCGGGGACCCCCAGGTCACCAGAACTAATGTCCCTATTGGAAGATTTCCCCTCTATTTATTTTTTGGGAACAACCCAACATTTGGGATTTTCTTTTAATTTCTACAATAACGGTAACCAGGACAATTACAATTAAAGTGGTTGAATCTCCATAATGGGGGGGCACAGACAGCAATTAAAACTGACATGGGTTTTAATACCACCACACCCTATCCTAAAAAAAAAAATCAAAACGTTTTGCTTTTAAACATTAATACCACTTTAAACAATGTTTTTCCTATAAGCTTTTTTTTCTGTTTATTTACCAGAATTAGTTTTCTGACAATTTATTTTAAATCCAACATATAATGTCTTTTGAAATCATAGTGTTTATGTAATTACTTTTAGTCTTTTAGTAACCTCACTTGTGTAAACAGCAGATTTGGTCTTTGAAGCAAGACAGCTGCTTCATAGACATTCACTTTCTGAAGACTTCTGTGAGATACATGCTTATCTTTGATGTGGTTGCATGTTTTTTTTTTGTTTTTTTTTTCTGCTCTTGGAAATGTGTTAAAGAGCAGAGAGGAAAAATAAAGGTCACGCACTAAACCTACAGTGTGGCAAACTCAGAAGAGCAGCAAATGCTCAGAGTGTACTTCCACATCAATGAAATAATGATAAAACCTTTTCATGTTGACATTTAACCAAGATTCAAAGAATAAACAGTCCGCCATTTTATACCTAAATCCAAAATGCAAGTTTATCCAGCTTGGAAACACATCTTTCAAAGTATTTACATGGTAAGCAACATAAGGGTTTTACCACTAGAGTCTGTAGGTATTGGTGTTCTGGTTTTTACCCACCAAACCACTTTAAGTTAACCTGAACATCTACTTGCCAAGGGGTAGAATTAGGAAGCCATTTCTAAATAATTTAGGCTTAATGTACACGGGACATTTTACAACCTCTCTTGAACGAATGAACTTGACAAATAGTACTGGACGTACTTTTCCGCGTTTAAATGCTGTTTGGGTTTAGAATCGATTTTTCTTTCAAAAAGTCAAAAAAATTAAACGCAAACTGTAAACAACATGGCTAAATGCGAGTTAGGTTCAATGCACACTGGAAAAAAAAACGTTGCTTTTACAGTTTTGTGTTCTGCCTGTAGAAGCAACTCAATGTTATCCTTTGTGTCCATACACATTAGGACTTTTACAGGCATATTTTTGAGAACAACGTTTAGAGGCAGGAAAAAAAACCTTCTCATTCGCGTTTCTGATTGGAGCTCACTGGCAGAAAAAAAAAACGTAAAACTCTCCTAAACTCATCTAAACTTAGTACAAAAAAATGCTCTATATGGACGTTTTTTTACTCCAAAAAGAACAGGCGCTTTTTTAAGCCCAGTGTGCATGGAACCTTACCGCGTTTACAAGCAGTTACAGGCGTTTAGCGTTTCAAATGCCTCTGAACACACATCCTGAAAAAATGTTTTGCTTTCCAAAAAAATGCTTCTAAACTCCCTAGAGTTGAAACTGCCTAGAAACTACTATAAACGATCCCGTGTACATGTACTGATAAGATAACATAGAGCAGAGTTCAGAGGCAGCTGAAAAAAATGCCCAACTGCTCCTAAACATCAGTTTACCAGCATCAGTGTACATTAAGCCTAAAGCCTCGTACACACGATCAGATTGATTGTCTGTTGACAGACTGTTGGTCTAAAATCTGACCGTTAGTATGCATATTTTAGACAATTGTCCAACTTTCTGCCAACAAATTTTGTATGACATGCTAGTAAATTTTCCATGGAAAAATGGTCTGTTGGCAGCTCACCAAACACAAAATTAGCAGACGGGGGTCCAAAGCGTGAGAGCTGAAAGCTTTTGTACTACGTCACTACGTTCATGTTTGTTGCCCGACAATTGTGTGCCGTTAGTATGCTAGACAAGATCCGGGCACACGCCCTGAAGACAAAAATCAGACGCTTAGTTGGCCAACAATTTGATTGTGTATACCAGGCTTAAGACCCTATACACACTATTAGATTTTCTGCGGATTTTTATCTTCAGATTTACCAAAACCATATAATATGAGGTCAAACCTTAAGAGTTTTTAATTTGTATGCATTCAGGCTGGTCCTTGCACTACATGGTTTTGGTAAATCTGAAGACACAAATCTGCAGAAAATCTAATAGTGTGTATTGGGCCTTTGTGTGAGAGTTTTTATTCATCTTGTTAATGATGTTTAATTTCTGTTATGCTGTGAAATTGTGTAATCTTCACAATATAAGTATAACTAGGGTGTAAATATTAGCACGGAAAATCAGTGAGTTACTAATGCTATCAAGTAAACACTGCGATAAAATCAGAAGCTCATTCATTTTCCCCTTATGTGTACTTTGTAATCCCCTTTGTTCAGAAAACTCCTTATGGGGTCAGTAGAAGTGTATAGAGCTGAAGCCGGTGCAGTATCTTTTCTTCAGTCTCATCTTCCTGTATCACAGATCTCATTAAAATTTTCAAAGCAAGTTTGAATTTGAGTGATGGGTGTGAGACACTACTTAGTACTGTTTTGACATTTTTTTTTTTTTAATTAGGCTTTTTGTGTGTGACTGGCAGCAGCATTACAAGTAAATGTGTTCAAGGATCACCTAACTTTCCACTAAATTAAGCACAGTGGACTGTGCATCCCAGTTATGCTTGGATGAAACCCTGAAGCACTGAGCAGGTAGGCTGTTCTCTTTGTATTATTCTCAAAGTTTCTTTTTCAATTTTTACTGGAGTAGACTTTTAATTCTTCTGACATTTCTTTATTAGTTTTCAATATAGTGGTCCTAGTCCAGCAGCACTCTGGTGAATGATTCCTACCTCCACACTTATTCAATGTTCCTCTATATTGAACACTGATTTGCTTTGGGGTATATTTGTATGTATTTTCAGCTTCTAGATGGCAAGTTAGGTGGCTGTAGACTTTGATTTTCTTAATTAAGTGTATTCTGTATTTTCGTTTACACTAGTACTACTTTAACTCGATAACTATTTGTCATATGTTTTCTTGAGTAAATAAGTTAAAAATAAAGATTTCTTTGGATGCAATAGGGTGAAAAAATCACAAGGGTTTACAACCCCTTTAATTACGGCAATTAACATTTCTCTGTTTAGTATCACTTTAAATTAAAACAGAGCAGAGAGCAAGCTAGAACACTGGTACTCCCTCTACTTGACGCTGAAGAAGTCCCGCCCACGAGACGTAACGCGTACGCAAGGGGAGGAGCTACGCAGGACGTTACCCTGATCGTCATCATTGTTTACTTGATACAGACACAGCATACACTCGGCTCATGAGTGCTTCTTAATGTGAGTGGCCATTTGTATATTATTTTTATAGCATTAAAGTGGTTCCATACGGAGAGCATTAGATCTTGTCTGTTTTTTCCTATATGGTTCCTATGCGCCCTGTTTGTGGGTGCTATCCATGATCCACTGTCCCATCCGAGGATTGGCTGTATTGTGACAACTGTTGCTACGCTTTGTGACCTGTCTCAGGTCAAAGTATTAAGGTGAGAGTCCATCTTGCATGCGGTGGTGGAAGTCTCTGTGGTGTTATCGTCACCCTCACTCTTTCTGGATATACGTTGAAGTTTGGATTGCCTTTTCACATGGACTTTTTTGCTATTTTATCACTTGGACACTTATTATATAATTTTTGATTATTATTGCTTTTTAGTTTAATATATTGCGCTGCACTCTTTCACTTTACTTATACGAAAACCATCTCTAGCAGACTCTAGCAGTACAATACTGTTATATTTATTGACCATGTGCCCTAGAGTTTCTGAAAATGGTGGATTAAAGAGGATTGTCAGGCTTAAAAATAAATAAATAAATAAAAATCAGCAGCTACAAATAGCTTAGGAGAGCAAAAAAAATCCCAAGAAATTCTTTAAGTGTATAAAAAGTAAAAGAGGAAGTAAAAGAGGGAGGACAGACCATATTGGCCCCATAAAGAATGAGGAAAAACATCTGGTTACAAATGATGGGGAGATGGTGAATACATTGGGCCAGATTAAGGTACATCTGCGCATTATTGGACCGGCGTAGCGCACCGCCTTTACGTTAGACTGGCGCAATGTAGCGGCGCAATCACCCTATTCTCGTCGGTTTTACGCAGAAATGTGCGCCTGCGCAACGTTATTTCAGAGGCGCAAGGCAGAGTAATACAAATTGGGAAGGACATGGGCGTGTTACATTGAGATGAGCCGTGACCCCATGCAAATGAAGGGCCGGCCGGCTCGCGCATGCGCGCTTGAAGCAGACCATGGTCAGCACCTCTGTGCGCATGCTCACAACTCAGGAACGGCGCAATCAGTGAAATTGGAAGTGGACCCGGGCAAATTAGTGAACTACGCAAGCAGCATAAATAGACAGAGACAAACGCACTTCCTTTGCAAAAGTACATCCCTTTGTATCCCTCCCTATACAGCAAGGTGCTTTTGTTCTGTTGTTTATTAGCGTTTGTTTGTTTGTTTGTGACGTGTCTTTGAGAGTGATTTTTGCCTTTTATGTGTTTTCTTTGTTGTTATTTTGTTTAAATTATATTTTTGCTGGGCATTTTTTATTTTTGCTGGTCAAATTTTTTTATTTTTTTTGGTTCTGTTTCTGTATGATTTGGGAATGTGGGGGTTACATTCCTGCCGGAAAAGGGGTGTCACCCTCATTTGTGGTGGAGAAGTGATCCCCAGGTCCGTGTGAATGGTGTATGAATGTACAGTGACATAATTGGAGCCGTGGCATGGCGTTGCTGCTCACAAGTCCTGCATTGTGGGCTTGTGCCAATCCAATGTGATGAGGATGTGATGTGTCTGTGCTAGGGACCACAGTGGTGTGCATGCATGCATTCTCATTGTGCCACGATTAATGTGTGTGTTTAACGTGCAAAGATGCCTAATGTGAGCTGTTTCCTGGCTGCTCTTCCCTCAGAAGATGGGGTAGCCTTGGTTAGGGGGGTTCCGTATAGGAGTCATGAGATGGGGTCCCAGTGCATATGCAGAGTCACCCTGAAGGGATAAGACAGGAGAATGTTAGTAGTGCATGTGCCCCTTGTGATGTGTGCATCATGGGGGGGGCCAGTCATGCCTGCCACCCATGTCACTCACCAACCAGCCAGCTGTCCCCATACATGTTCTGTTCGAAATCTGTGGGGATGGGGCTCTGATTGTATATGTAGCTGTCATGGGTGTCTTGGGTAGTGTCATGTGTTGGGCTGGTGATGTCCTCCTGCAGGGTTGTGGTTAATTCCATGATGGCATGAGGGGTGAATCTGAAGATGCGAGACACCTCAGAATCACTCATGCCATAGATGTCTATGCGTGTGTGATATATCCTCTCCCGTGAAGAGTGAAGAGTGAAGAGTGAGGGGCTTGTATCAGATAAGAATATTGTATTAGATTAGATTAACCACTTAAGGACCGCCTACTGCACATTTACGTCGGCAGAATGGCATGGCTAGGCACATCAACGTATATATACGTTGGTTTTAGTACGGGCGCGCGCCCGCGACCCGGTCTGAAGCTCCGGGACCGCGGGATTCGCGGACCCGATCGCCGCTGGAGTGCGGCGATCCGTCCCTGGAGCGGAAGAACGGGGAGAGCCGTGTGTACACACGGCTTCCCCGTGCTTCTCTGTGGCCGCAGCATCGATCGCGTCATCCCTGTAATAGGGGGACGCGATCGATGACGTCACACCTACAGCCACACCCCCCTACAGTTGTAAACACATTAGGTCACACATCCCCTACAGCGCCACCTGTGGTTAACTCCCAAACTGCAACTGTCATTTCCACAGTAAACAATGCAATTTAAATGCATTTTTTGCTGTGAAAATTACAATTGTCCCAAAAATGTGTCAAAATTGTCCGAAGTGTCCGCCATATTGTCGCAGTCACGAAAAAAATCGCTGATCGCCGCTATTAGTAGTAAAAAAAAAAAAAAATAATAAAAATGCAATAAAACTATCCCTTATTTTGTAAACGCTATAAATTTTGCGAAAACCAACCGATAAACGCTTATTGCGATTTTTTTTACCAAAAATACGTAGAAGAATACGTATTGGCCTAAACTGAGGAAAAAATATGTTTTTTTATATATTTTTGGGGGATATTTATTATAGCAAAAAGTAAAAAATATTGCATTTTTTTTTAAATTGTCGCTCTATTTTTGTTAATAGCGCAAAAAATAAAAACCGCAGAGGTGATCAAATACCACCAAAAGAAAGCTCTATTTGTGGGGAAAAAAGGACGCCAATTTTGTTTGGGAGCCACGACGCACGACCGCGCAATTGTCAGTTAAAACGAAGCAGTGCCGAATCGCAAAAAGGGGCAAGGTCCTTTACCTGCATTTTGGTCCGGGTCTTAAGTGGTTAAATAGTAAAGTTTTTATATTAAAAAAAAAAATCCTGTGCCCTCCTCAGTGCCCTCCTCCTTCTTTGCTCATCTAAAGTCAGTAGTATAGCTATAAGCATGGATGCCACTGGCATGTTGGCATACAGTTTGTTGGGCAACATGTGTGACTGCTCAGCTCCTCACTTAGGCCTCGTACACACGATCAAATCTGTCCGCTGGACCGTTTCAGCAGACAGATTCGATCGTGTGTACGGCCGAGCAGACAGATTTGTCCACCCGACAGATTTCAAAGCATGCTTTGAAATCTATCGGGTGGGAATCTGTCCGCCTGACATGTCTGCTGGTTAGTACACTTACCAGCAGACATGTCGTCCCGCTCCGCCGCCGCACCGCCGCCGAATGGATTCGGCGCATGCGCGGAAGTGTTTTACTTCCTGGTGCGGTGACGTGGCGGCGTCAACGTCACCGCCACGTCACCGACACGTCAGCGCGCTCTCTGCTGGCGGGGATTTTGGTTTGCTCGTGTGTACACGCGAGCAAACCAAAATCCCAGCAGACAGATTTGTTCAAATCTGTCGGACGGACAGATTTGAACAAATCTGTCCGCTCGTGTGTATGGGGCCTAACAGTGTTGCTTTATCTGACATGTAGACGAATTGTCAAATTTTATGCCAGCTTTTATATGGTCTAATTTTAGACAGGTCATTTAGCTGTTGCGCACAGCGCGTAGCCTGCGCTGCACCAACATTCTTTTGTGGATCCCCGTAACTCCCTCATTAGCATATTTGAATAGCAAATCAATGGTGTGTCTAGCGCAGTTTTGCGCGGACGGATGCGCCGGTCTAACGAAATTATGCTGGACAAAAAAAAGTAGATTTCTTGCGTATCTCGTTTTGGGGATGCCGTGCATCGAAACGCACGCGCACAATTAGACTTACGCCGCACATCTCCTGTTATGCCGGAGTAATCGCTCTGTGAATCTGGCCCATTGAGTTTATTCTTCTCCTCAGTCTTCAAGGGAATTTAGGGGGCTTCAGTAACCAAAACTGCAGTGTCTATCCTCATGACATATAACAGGAAGCACCTCCATGGTTAACAGAGGACAGAATTAAAATTAGACTTGGGAAACTTCACATTAATAAATCACCACGACCAGATGGCTTACACCCGAGGGTACTTAGGGAACTCAGTCAAGAAATTGCCAGACCATTGTTAATAATTTTTCCTGACAGTTTACTGACTGAAATTGTACCAGCTGATTGGGTCCAAAATACATTTGTGTGAATTACAGACCAGTTAGCATTTATGCTAGTATGTAAGCTCTTAGAGGGGATGATAAAGGACTATATACAAGTATTTAGTAATGAGAGCGGTATCATTAGCAGTAATCGGCATGGATTCATGAACAATTGTTCTTGCCAAACCAATCTATTAACCTTCTACGAGAAATTGAGTTGCCATCCAGATAAAGGAAGACCCGTAGACATGGTGTATCTGGATTTTGCAAAAACATTTTACACAATGATAAATGGGAAGTACTCTAAATGGACAGGGGTGGAAAGTGGGGTCCCCCAGGATTCTATGCTGGGACCAATCCTATTTAATTTGTTCATAAATTACCTGGAGGAAGGGGTGAACAGTGCATTCTCTGTATTTGCGGACGATACTAAGCTAAGCAGGGCAATAACTTACTTGCAGGATGTGGAAACCTTGCAAAAAGATCTGAACAATTTAATGGTGTGGGCAACTACATGGCAAATGACATTCAATGTAGAAACATGTAAAATAATGCATTTGGGTTCCAAAAATATGAATGCACTCTATACACTGGGAGGATAACTTTTGGGGGAATGTGAATCTAGGATAAAAAAAAGACCTGGGGATCCTAGTAGATGGCTCAAAAATTGCATGCAAGGCCAAGCTGCTGCTAACAAAGCAAACAGAATATTGTCACGCATTAAAAAGGGGATTAACTCCTAACTCGTTCTGGGCACCAGTCCTCAGGAAGGATGTACTGGAAATGGAGCGAGTGCAGAGAAGGGCAACAAAGCTAATAAAGGGTCTGGAGGATATTAGTTATGAGGAAAGGTTGCAAACACTGAACTTATTCTCTCTGAAGAAGAGACGCTTGAGAGGGGATATGATTTCAATTTACAAATACCGTACTGGCGAGTGGTTGACCCCCACAATAGGGATACAACTTTTTTCGCGGAGGGGAGTTTAACAAGACACGTGGCCACTCATTAAATTAGAAGAAAATAGGTTTAACCTTAAACTACGTAGAGTGTTCTTTAATGTAGGAGCGGCAAGGATGTAAAATTCCCACTCTGATCGCAATAATAGGTAATAATGTATATTATTAGAATAATATGTTACTACTATAGCTGTAAAATGCAGGATGTAGTCTGGAGTAATACTGCAATGTTTAGCAGAGATCAGACATTAATTTTCCATCAAATCTTGTGGCACAAATTTAGATGCAAATAGCGCTTAACAGGGTTTCTATTTAAGCTTGCTTATAATTTCCAAAAATGAAGATTGAAAGCCCCCAACCTCCCCACCCACTATATTTGCCCCAACACAGCTGAGATGAGCACATATCCCTTTGCCAAACACCTTGGCCTGTTCTGGGCCAGATAACTTTTAGATTTTTCTGTGATCCTACTACTACTGTACCCATAAAACTTGCTCCATGATAAAGTATATTGGAAGGCCATCTAGTTGCATCAATTAAACCAGGGCATTAATATGGATGCCACTTCACATCCACTGAGACCATGGAGCTATTTTTGTATTTAACATAACAGGCAAAACAGTTATACCCAGGTTTTCTCAATATTAACCTGAAAGAAATGCAGCCACATCTAATATCCAGCTGTATACCCATATATGATGTGTGGTGTTATAGAATATACAATAGATGTGATTTTCCTTACTGTTACACATAAAGAAACTGCTATAAAGGCATATGCTAAAAACAGATGAAGCAGACAATATAGTATTTCATGGGGAAAGTTTCCCTGTCTTGCATCACTCTAATGAGGTGGCAGTGGAGAACAGCCAATACTTTCACAAATCAGAGACCAGCAGTCTGGAGGATTACATAAACTCTCTTTTACAGATCATAAAATTCAGACCTCAACCATTTTAAAAAGTTGATAGTTGACATCACATGCATTTGACATTTGTTGATTACAGGCTGAATATACAGACATAGATACAGTTTTATTATACATTTTGCATAAACAAATCCTCAACTGACTAGACTAGGGGCCTATTCCCACTATTTGTTGTGTTAATGCACACATTGTTGTACATTGGGGCACACTACATTGAAGCAGCACAATTATTTTGAATTCCAAATGGCACCAGAGGTCAAATCCATGCACCAGTGTGTTAAAATGCCTTGCTTTACAGCACTTTACTGCAACACGTGTGAATGTGTTCTCAGACCCTATTCATATCTGAGCTTCAAGCTATAAATGCTTTTAGCAGAACTTCACCCAAACGGGGATGTTCTGCTTCTTTGCATCCCCACTCTCTTTTAATTATTGGCAATTTTTGAGGGAGGGAGTGGGTACCTGGTTTTGACAGATACCCACTCTGACTTCTGGTCAGATTGCCATGGCAATCTGAGCAGAAGTTTGCTCCCCCTTTCCTTGCATTCTTCTGAGACACATCACAGGTCCTAGAAGACATCAGGACCATTCACAAAGTGCCAATGCAATATTCACAACACGCACGCTCCTGTAGAAATGTCTGTTCATATAAGTGAGTGCTGAAGTGACCCCTGGCTGGAACCGAGAATAGTCAGAGCAAGAGAATGTCACCAGTACACCATGAATCTCCAGAGTGGGTCCAAAGCTTTATTAAACGATCACATCGTTACACCAAATAGCATTGCTTTGGACCCTCGCAAGATCTCCTCATCAGATATAAAACATTGCTATTTGGTGTAACAATGTGATCACTGAATAACGCTTTGGACCTGTGGAGATTCATGGTGGCGAAATTCTCTTGCATCCTCAAAGTGCAGTGCGGCTTGTGCATGTGCAGTGGAAAACCGTCTGTGAAGCCAAAAGACTTTATTGCTGGTTTCCCTTACTTAAAGCTGAGTTTCAGTTGTTTTTGTGTTTATTAAAAGTCAACGGCTATAAAAAGTGAAGCTGATGACTTTCAATAAACACTCACATGTCCCAGGATACAGCTATGTGGCCACCCAAACCCTCAGTTCTCTCCCGTCCTCTTCCCGATTCCGGAATTACAAGTGTAGGCACCCGGCTGTGACAGCTTGCGGCTTCATGTGTGGCAAGGGGGGGTGCCTAAAGTTGAACTTCCCCTTTTAAGATACTTTCACTTTCCTGATGAAGGGGCCCTGTGTGGCTCTTAAATATTGCTATATATTTATCATGTGACCTCGGAATAAAGCTTTGGACACTTTCAAGGAATCCTTGGTGTGTTGATGACAATTTCTTCACTTTGATTATCCACGGTTTCCAGCCTATGGTCATTACAGCACCCAGCATCACAAAACAGTCAGTTTCTTGAATGTGTGTGTGGGGAACATTGCATTTGGTTCCACTTTAAAGCGGATGGTTCACCTTAAATAAATATTAAAAGCCAGCAGCAACAAATACTGCAGCTGCTGACTTTTAATATTAGGACACTTACCTGTCCTGGAGTCCAGCGGCGTCCGCAGCAGAGGATGAGCGATCGCTCATCACCCTGCTGCTCCCCCCTCCATCCACGGCGAGGGAACCAGGAAGTGAAGCGCTCCGGCTTCACTGCCCGGTTCCCTACGGCGCATGCGCGAGTCGCGCTGCGCCCGGCGATTGGCTCCCGCTGTGTGCTGGGAGCTGAGAGTTCCCAGCACACAACGGGAAAAGCCCGTCTTTTGCCCGAGACTGCGGGCCGGAAGTGGGTGCGGATACCTGTCTTTAGACAGGTATCTGCACCCCCCTCCCCCCTGAAAGGTGTCAAATGTGACGCCGGAGGGGGGGAGGGTTCCGATCAGCGGATCTTCACTTTAGGGTGGAGATCCGCTTTAAGATGCTGATGCCTGTATTATAAGCCAATTGAAGAACTGTGGACAACACTGGATCCCTCCCTGGATAGATAAGTGTTTAAAACTGCTGACTTTTCTAGGGGAGACTGGAGCTCCACTTTAACATTTAAAATGCTATTTTTTTAACTGCCGCTCAGGAGCATTTCACCCATAAACGTACAAGAGCTTTTTTCAGGCAGATTTAAACACTTTTGGCCTGACAGACTTCAATAGAATCACATAGAAAAACACAGAATATGCACATTTTTAGGCACATCCATAATAAAAGTCTATGGGGCGTAATACTGCCTCAAAGAAGCTTCTGCACAGTAAATCGCTCCTAAAATTTATGAAAAACATAAAGAAAAACTTTAATGTTACTTGCTACACTCAAGCCTATAATTAATAATTATAATAATTTATTGCTGATAAAATTGAGAAATGCGGAGAAATGCGGAAGCTAAAATGTAACTAATGTGGTATATGAGCCAAAAAATCACCTTTCATTAGTGCATTAATGAACAGTGACAAAATCTAATGTAGATTTCTATCTAAAAGACATCTTTGTTCAAAAAGGGCATATATAATAGCAATAGACATGTGTAAAAATGTACTGCACTGTTTGTGAACTTTCACCCAACATTCACAAGTGGGTAAAGCAGAATGAAAATCTGCATATACCTCAATTACAATGATGACATCTTTGTATATTCTTCTTTCAGAATATTAAGGTATTGTTACTAGCCATGTCAGGGTGATGTAACTTCCACGCATGCGCACAGGAGTTAATCTATCCCAACAATAGACAGATGTCTGGATTGTACTGGAGTGCACACTATAAATAAAAGTTTGCAAGGAGGAAGATGCATATAGATATATAGGGCCAGATTCAGTAAGACTTGCGCTGGAGTATATCGATATATGCGCCGCGTAACTGTCAAGATGCGCCGTAGTATCTATGCGGCCGTACCCACCAAACTAGATGCGACAGAAAACGGGCTTTCTCCGATCGGCTTAACTTTCCCTCGCCAGAGTATCGTAAGCGCATATTTTCGCTTGTCGCATCCGTCTCGCCCATTGATTTCCCATTCAAATATGCAAATGAGGGAGATTTCCCGATTCGCGAACGGATTAGCACCAGACACTGGCTACATGCGCCGCGCGTATGTCGTCCGTCTGTCGCAAAGTTATTCCTATAAATAGCTGCTTCATCTTTACTCCTGACGGCCACAGGTCAGCAGGAGAGCAGCTACAGCAGCAGCGTTACCGATGAAAATAGCAAGCTGAACAACCACACTTGCAAGGACAACACCTCTGTGTGCCAACATGCCAGGGGCAGCCGTGGTCCTAGCACTACTAATGGGTCCCCCGGAACGGAGGAGGCGGGCACGTGAGAGGATATACCGCACGCGCATGAGCCTCTTTGGCATGGGGGATCAGGAGGTGTATCACCTCTTCAGATTCAGCCCTGATGCAATCCTTGAACTAACCACAACCCTGCAGGATGACATCACCAGCCCAACACACCGCTCACAAGCAGTGCAGCCACTGGTGAAGGTACTGGCAACACTTCATTTCCTTGCAAGTGGATCATTCCAGCGTACAAGTGGAGTTGTGGCTGGGATGTCACAGTCATCCATGAGCAGATGTGTGCACCAGGTTGTCCCCGCAATCCTCAGACGCATGTCCCACCACTTCATCAGACCCACCACTGAGGAGCTGCGGCTGAAGGCAATGCAGGATTTCTACAGCATTGCCAGATTCCCACGCACCGTGGGGGCCATTGATTGCACACATGTGGTACTCCAGCCCCCCAGTGCCACAGAGCACATATACCGCAATCGGAAGCATTGGTATTCCATCAACGTACAGGTGATAGCCGATGCCCAATGCCTCATATGGCACGTCCGTGCCAAACACCCCGGATCCAGCCATGACAGCTACATCTACAATCAGAGCCCCATCCCAATGGAATTTGAACAGAACATGTATGGGGACAGCTGGCTGGTTGGTGAGTGACATGGGTGGCAGGCATGACTGTCCCCCCCCATGATGCTGACATCACAAGGGGCACATGCATGACTAACATCCTCCTGTCTTTTCCATTACAGGTGACTCTGCATATGCACTGGGACCCCATCTCATGACTCCTTTCCGGAACCCCCAAACCAGAGGAGAGAGAAGATACAATGCGGCACATATCAAAACTCGTGCAGTGGTGGAGCAAACATTTGGGCTCCTGAAGTCCCGTTTCCGCTGCCTGGATAAGTCTGGGGGAGCCCTATTGTATTCCCCTACCTTTGTGTGTCAGATCATTGGTGCATGTTGCATTCTGCACAACTTTGCCATGAGAAAGGGCCTGCAGTTTGAAATACTTGATGACCAGACCCCCCAACCAGTCAGGAGGGTCCTCGCGGTAGGCATCTTTGGACACTAAACAAAAACATTGATCACACGGACAATGCACGCATGCATTACTGAAGTAGCCAGGGTCGCAGAAAGCGATTTATCTTGGTTCTCCTCTTTTTTGGAAAACCGATCGCAAACAGTGAAGCTAGGACCGTTTACGTCTGAAAAACGCACAGTAACATGCGGAGTCCCTCAAGGATCGCCTCTGTCACCAGTGCTATTTAACATCTACCTTCGTCCTCTTTTTGAGATTATTAGCAGCCAAAAACTGCTTTATCACTCTTATGCAGATGACACGCAACTGTATTTCCGCATCTGCAACAGACAGGATCACCACCTCAATCTAGAGACATGTCTCTCTTTGATAGAGGATTGGATGACAAAGAGTTATCTTAAACTCAATGGAGCGAAAACAGAACTTCTTCTGTTTCACGCCAAGCATAGGAATCAACTTTCAACAGCGTGGACCCCCCCGCCTATTTTGGGCAAACTCATCACCCCTAGCGCCAAAGTCAAAAGCCTAGGGGTCATTTTTGACTCCTTTATGACAATGGACGCACAAATAGGGTCAGTGGTCAGCGGATCTCACCATCTACTGCGCCTACTACGCAGACTCACTCCGTTCATCCCTAAAGAAGACCTAGCGGTCGTGGTGGGAGCTATTGTAAACTCCAGGCTGGATTATGCAAATGCCCTTTACCTCGGCCTCCCCAAGTACCAAATCGCTCGTCTGCAAGTCGTTCAGAATACGGCCGTCAGACTTGTGACTGGGAAAAAGCCCTGGGAATCCATCTCACCTTCACTGAGATCCCTTCATTGGCTGCCAGTTAAAGACAGAATTGCTTTTATAGCTCTCTGTCTTACGCATAGATGTGTCCATGAGAGTGCCCCGCTTTACTTATGCGAATTAATAAAAGCGCATAATCCAAATCGCGTTTTGCGATCCACGAATCAGAACCTGCTCCAGGTTCCGAAAGCCAACTTCAAGTCCAAAGGAGAGAGAAGATTTGCGATCCAGGGTCCCAGACTATGGAACGCTTTACCAACCAGCATTCGGTTGGAGGAGAACCACCTAGCATTTAGGAAAAAGGTCAAGACTTTTCTCTTTTGATATCAAAGGAGACAGGAACAACAAGCGCCCAGAGGCGATTCAGTTCGCAGGTGCCGCGCTATATAAGTTTTCATTCATTCATTCATTCATTCATGCACACCACTGATGTCCCTAGATCACACACACCACATCCACATCGCATTGGATTAGCCCAAGTCCAACATGCAGGACTTGGGAGCAGCAACGCCGGCGTCAAGGCCCCAATGATGTCGCTGTCCATTCATACACCATTTACACGTCATTCACACAGCCGTGGGGATAACTTCTCCCCAACGGCCGAGGGTGACACCCCTTACTGGCAGGACTGCCACCCCCCTCACATTCACACACCATTCACACTGTCCCCTGCACTCCTGACCGTGTGCAGTTAAACTCAAAATAAAAAGCTCATAACCTGAGCAAAATCAAAATAAAAAGCTCATAACCTGAGCAAAAAGCAAAATCAAAATAAAAAGCTCATAACCTGAGCAAAAAGCAAAATCCAAAATAAAAACTCATAACCTGAGCAAAAAAAAAAAAAAAAAAAGCCCTCATCTGGGCTGACGGGGGCTCTTTCTTGTGGGCCCTCTCTGGCTCCTCAGCTGCCTGGAGGGAGTGGGTGGGGGTGGGGGGGCATCTGGAGATGGCTGATTCCCGGGTGGGCCACTCCTGGCAGGTGTTGGCTGCATGCCCTCCAAGGCCACGCCAATCCAGCTGAGATAGTGGTTGGTCTGGGCCTGCATCCTCAGCTGGCGGGTCACATTATGCCGCTGGTCACGCTGCCTCTGCCTCCCCTGGTCCCGGATGGCAGCAGTGTTGGCCTCAATGGCTGCAGTGAGGTGCCTAAGATCAGCCTGCACCTCCCCCAGGTTGGTCACCACTGCAGCGCAGTTGCAGCTGATGTCCTGCACTGCCTCTGACATTTGTCCCACGGAGGCCAGGCTGCCAGCTACCCGGCCCAGCAATCTCCCCCATCTGCTGGGTCTGCCTGGCCTGGTTCCTCGCCATTTGGTCATGGACCACGTCAGACACCCCCTGGTCTTCCGGGTCGCCTTCCTGGGGCCAGGAGATGGTAGTCCCCGGGGGGATGGAGTCGCCCTTGAGGGGCTTCCTATGATGGGGGAGGGGATCTGAGAGGGCCCTGCAGAAGGGGAGGACTCCTCCAAAAATAATACAAAGTCCTGTTCGGGAATAACAGGCTCCTCTTCAACCACCTCAGCAGGTGAGGTGTGGGCACTCCCCTCCATCTCTGTACCTTCACCACCCAGGGGGTTGGGCACAGGATGCCGTTGGGGGGATGGAGTGGACTGGCCATCGACAGATGATGGCCCAGCTCTGTCATCTGTGGATGACACAAATCAGACACATGTTGGGTGGTCCCACACACTTGGCACATGTACCCTCCCCCCCCCCCCCACATGCAACACACCAAATAGGGGATAAAAAACACTTACCTGTCCTGGAGCCTTCCTCCACGGAATCATATCCCGGTACCCCCTCCAACTGCTCCCTCTTTAGGCAGCGGGCGACCACCTCCTCCTCCGTGGTCAGGCTGACCACACATAGGGGTCCACCACCCGTGCCCCTCTCATGCCTCCTGATGGTGGCCACCTTGCCCCGGACTTTGCACCTCAAATCGTTTATTTTCTTGCCGATATCGGCAGCAGTCTGGGTGGAGTAGCCCAAAGCATTGACCCTGCCAGCAATGCTCTCCAGGATGCCCTGCTTCCTATCCCGGCTGGTCTTCCAAATGTTCCTGCCGTGGAGGAAGTCGTTGTAGGTCTCCATAGCGGAGATCACTACTGCTAGCTCCTGGGCATTAAAATTGAAGTTTCTCCTCTCTTTGCGGGGAACGGGAGCAGCCATCACACAGCAAAAGTAACTTCCCTGGGGTGGGGGGAACCGGATATACTTTTGCGCCGGAAAGGCGCATCTGCGGCCGCTTTTATACGCGCAACGGAACACATTGCGCTGCCGTTTCCCATGAAGTGGTGCTGACGGAAGTTGTGAGCATGCCACAGGGGAGCGAGGGGAGCCCTCCCTCACTGCGCATGCTCCGTGGATGATGCGATGAACGTAAGTCACTGATGCGATGAACGTAAGTCACTTACATATGATCACACCCACTTCCACTTGCGTCGGGTTGCGCCAGCGCTTTTTCGTTACTCCGCCGCAAAGTAACGAACATGTGCTTGGTGAATACTGGACTTGACTCGCTAGTTCGCGTCAGCGTAACTAATATACGCTGCGCTACGCCGGATAAAATATGCGCGCATCTACCTGAATCTGGCCCATACTGTATATATCATACATGCATTGTATATGAACACAATCTCCACATAGTAGTGATAAATATATATAAATATTTATTTCTTTTTCACAAAAATAACAAGTAGCTCTTTTACTTGAAGAACATTGCATTTAAATTGTTCTGGTCCTTTAAATGGCTCTGCATCTGCTTTTATTCTGATATAGTTTGAAACGGATTCAAATCTGATACATAACTTGTCTCCCCTGGAAGTTGATTATCCACTCTCTTCCTGTTTTGAGTGACATTTTCTGAGTTTGCTGAATTAACCATTAATGTTTCTGTAACAAATTATGCTAGATGTTTTTCCCTTTAACCTTCTTACTACGCAGTTACAAGTGCCAAATTTCAAGGCTATAGTGGATGTTAGCTGAAAGCTATTTCTATGCCAGCTAAGCAAACGTTAATTTCAAACATACGGGGATCTTAATACTAGACATTCTTTAAAAAAAATAAAAAATTATAATAAAAAGTGGAATTTTCCCATTTTATATTTGAAGAGGCAACAACTACACTGTCACTTTAATACAGCAAGATCTATATTGATGTCTGCGTCACATCATATGTCTTTAAAAGAGATGGATATAAATCTCGTAAATTTATGTAATTTCAATTGCAGAACTTTCCAGGTCTTTTTCATATGCCAGGCTTTTACAAAAGATGCATGTGTTCATACATTTTTCACATCATAAACCTCTGTCTGATGACTGGAATTAGCGTATAAATATTACAGAGCAACCTTTGATTGGACTAGCTCCACTCACCTCTAAAACTCCAATCCTTGTTTGCATGTACTCCATAAATGCTGTCTGTACTTGGGAATGCACCATGGTGACAAGGGAAAGGAGGACGCAGGCCACAATCCCAGCCATCTTTGGCTCCCTCCGTCGTTGATTTGTAAGATGTTCTTATTCCAGCAGGCTGTACTCTTACCAATAGTGAAATAGAGTTTGGGCACAGTTGTGCTCTCCTGCTCAGCTTCCAGCCCACAGCTCTGGAATTCCTGGCTTCTTTTCCTTGTAGGAGGGATTTTGTCTCTGCACAGCTCCATTCTCCTGTCTTTATTAAATCCAGATGTAAGACAATTGCTAAATACTGTCAGAAACCCTTTCATCTCCAGAATCTGCTTTTAAAGTCATTTCAAATATAAACTTTGACATTATTTGCACAGTGATTGATTCAAATAGACAAAGCAAACATTTTCCTTCTCTGTTCCAGACCATTTATCTTTAGTTACCGTAAAAATATACACAATGGGCCAGATTCAGGTAGATGGGCGCTTCTTTACTTTGGAGTAACGTTTCTCATTTACGTTACTCCGCCGACACTTTCGGCGCAAGTACTGTTATTCACATAGCACTTGCTCCTAAACTTGCGCCGGAGTAACGAAAGGAGGCATGAGAGTGGCACGGGTGGTGGACCCCCATGTGCGGTCAGCCTGACCACGGAGGAGGAGGTGGTCGCCCGCTGCCTGGAGAGGGAGCAGTTGGAGGGGGTCCCTGGATATGACTCCATGGAGGAAGGCTCCAGGACAGGTAAGTGTTTTTTAACCCCTATTTGGTGTGTTGCATGTGGGGGGGGGGGGTACATGTGCCAAGTGTGTGGGACCACCAACATGTGTCTGCTTTGTGTCATCCACAGATGACGGAGCAGGGCCATCATCTGTTGCCGGCCAGTCCACCCCATCCCCCCAACGGCATCCAGTGCCCGTGCCCCTGGGTGGTGAAGACACCGAGGTGGAGGAGGAGAGTGCCCACACCTCACCTGCAGAGGTCGTTGAGGAGGAGCCTGTTGGGGCAGAGCAGGACATTATTTTATTTTTGGACGAGTCCTCCTCTTCTGCAGGGCCGTCTGGAATACCCTCCCCCATCCTTGGAAGCTCCTCAAGGGCGACTCCATTCCCCCGGGGACAACCATCTACTGGCCCCAGGAAGGCCACCCGTAAGACCAGGGGGGGCTCTGATCTGGTCCAGGACCAGGTGGCGAGGGATTACGCCAGGCAGACCCAGCAAATGGGGGACATAGTTGGGCACCTGGACAGAGTGGCTGACAGCCTGTGCTCCGTGGCCCAGATTTCTTCTGCAGTGCAGGATGTGAGCTGCAACTGCGCTGCAGTGGTGACCAGTCTGGGGGAGGTGCAGGGTGACATAAGGCACCTCACTGCAGCCGTCCAGGCAAACACTGCTGCCATCCAGGCAAACAGTGCTGCCATCCGGGACCAGGGGAGGCAGAGTCGGCGGGCCCAGCATTACCAGGTCACCCGGCAGCTCAGGATGCAGGCCCAAACAAACAGTTACCTCGGCCGGATAGCCATGGCCTTGGAGGGCAGGCAGGCCACACCTGCCAGGAGTGGCCCACCCGGGGATCAGCCACCTCCAGATGCCCCCCCACCCCCACCCACTCCATCCAGGCAGCTGAGGAGCCAGAGAGAGGCCGCCAGAAGAAGCCCCCGACATCCCAGATGATTTATTTTTTGTTTTTTTGATTGATGCTCAGGACATGAGTTTTGTATTTTATTTCTTCTTAATGCTCAGGTTATGAGATTTTTATTTTATTCTTAATGCTCAGGTTATGAGTTATTTTATTTGTGATTATGCTCTGGATATGAGATTTTTTTTTTTGATACTGCACACGTTGCAGTGTGAATGGTGTGTGAATGTGAGGGGGTGGCACTCCTGCCAGTAAGGGGTGTCACCCTCGGCCGTGGTGGTGAAGTTAACCCCACGGCTGTATGAATGACGTGTAAAAGGTGTATGAATGGACAGCGACATAATTGGGGCCTTGACGCTGGCGTTGCTGCTCCCAAGTCCTACATGCTGGACTTGGGCTAATCCAATGTGATGTGGATGTGGTGTGTGTGATCTAGGGACATCAGTGGTGTGCATGCGTGCATTGTCCGTGTGATCAATGTTTTGGTTTAGTGTACAAAGATGCCTACGGCGAGGACCCTCCTGACTGCTCTTCCATCAGCAGACTGGTTCTCCTCTGGCAGGGGGGGATGGTCTGGTTGGGGGGTCAGGTCATCACGCATGTCAATCTGCAGGCCTTTTCTCATGGCAAAGTTGTGCAGAATGCAACATGCACCGATGATCTGACACACGAAGGTAGGGGAATACAATAGGGCCCCCCCAGACTTATCCAGGCATCGGAAACGGGACTTCAGGAGCCCAAATGTTTGCTCCACCACTGCACGGGTTTTGATGTGTGCTTCATTGTATCTTCTCTCTCCTCTGGTTTGGGGGTTCCGGAAAGGAGTCATTAAATGGGGTCCCAGTGCATATGCAGAGTCACCTGGAAGGGAAAAGAGAGGAGGATGTTAGTCATGCATGTGCCACTTGTGAGGTGTGCATCATGGGAGGGGATAGTCATGCCTGACTCCCATGTCACTCACCAACCAGCCAGCTGTCCCCATACATGTTCTGCTCGAATTCTGCTGGGATGGGACTCTGACGGTATATGAAGCTGTCATGGCTGGACCCGGGGTGTTTGGCACGGACGTGCCATATGAGGCCTTGGGCATCAGCTATCACCTGTACGTTGATGGAGTGCCAATGCTTCCAATTGCGGTATATGTGCTCTGTGGCACTGGGGGGCTGAAGGGCCACATGTGTGGAATCAATGGCCCCCACAGTGCGTGGGAATCTGGCAATGCTGTAGAAATCTGTCATTGCCTTCAGCCGCAGCTCCTCAGTGGTTGGTCTGATGAACTGGTTGGACATGCGTCTGAGGATTGCAGGGACAACCTGGTGCACACATCTGCTCACGGAGGATTGTGACATCCCAGCCACCACTCCACTTGTACGCTGGAATGATCCACTGGCAAGGAAATGAAGTGTTGCCAGGACCTTCACCAGTGGCTGCACTGCTTGTGAGCGGTGTGTCTTGCTGGTGATGTCACCCTGCAGGGTTGTGGTTAGTTCAAGTATTGCATCTGGGCTGAATCTGAAGAGGCGATACACCTCCTCATCCCCCATTCCAAAGGGGCTCATGCGCGTGCGGTATATCCTCTCACGTGCCCGCCTCCTCCGTACCGGGGGACCCAGTACTAGTGCTAGGACCGCGGCTGCCCCTGGCATGTTGGCACACAGAGGTGTTGTCCTTGCATGTGTGGTTGTTCAGCTTGCTAGTTTAGTCGGTAACGCTGCTGCTGTAGCTGCTCTCCTGCTGACCTGTGGCCGTCTGGAGTAAAGATAAAGCAGCTATTTGTAGAAATAACTTTGCGCCGGACGGACTAGATACGCGCGGCGCATGTAGCCAGCGTATGGTGCTAATCCGTTCGCGAATCGGGAAATCTCCCTCATTTGCATATTTGCAGGGGAAATCAATAGGCGCGACTGATGCGCCAAGCGAAATTATGCGCTGACGAGACTCTGGCGTCGGAAAGTTACGCCGATCGGAAATGGCCCGAGCTCTGTCGCATCTAGTTTGGTGGGTACGGCCACATAGATACGACGGCGCATATTCACAGTTACGCGGCGCATGTCGAAATACTCCAGCGCAAGTCTTGCTGAATCTGGCCCTATATGTAAATGTAACCATAGATGGCAAGATCTTATAGGTAGCTACAAAACAATCCCTGGTTAGAATGCCAAGTGTTACCCAGACCTTCACTACTGACTCATGATTGTGTGTGTCGTGCACACCCTGAAAGTTTTATGTTTTTACACAACACTTTTTTATCACAGTGTAGGCTGCCATAGTTGACTTCTTCTTTGAAAAATTCTAGGTGCTTGAATTTCATGCTGATCCAATGGCTTCAATATGACTGAAGCTTCAAGTATGCACATCAGGACTTCTGACTTCACCAGTTGAACACTTGCTCTTTTGCTTTTGTTCTTTCTGTATTTCCATTATAGAAGTTAAAGCTTATAAGACAGGGTGACGAGGGGAGAAATCATGATCTCCACCTCATCGAATCAAAGAATGCCTTATATTAATTTAAAAAATATAAGGTGTTCTGTGAATAGTGTCAGTGCCAAGCTAGCAACCCCTCGCCACTTGGTCCTGGACCTGGAAGTCATTATCACGGTAGTGGTGTTGATTATTATAGTGATTGTTAGGTTCCCCAAGGTATGATATATGAATACATACATACTGTAGGTTCAAGCTATAATAAAGACCATATCTGGAGGGCAGCTTTAGTCAGTTATTCCCCCCCAAAAATGCAGTGCTTGTAAAAGAACACAACCCCTAAACCACTCACAGGCCAGGATATATCCTTCCCAATACCCCAAAATCATTCACGTGCTAAGACCCCCTAATCCACTCTTGCTCCATTGTAGTCGACCACCCAAATAATAGGCTACAAACAGAAGACGTTTAACTCCAGCCAAGGTTACTTTCAATAGTTTATTGCAATGACAGCACACTATTCTCTCCCACCCAAAGACATACCCCTAACATGTTTCACCCAAGTAGGGCTTCCCCATGATGAAGCCCTGCAATGGGAGAAATATAATGGGGGGCATGGCTTTGAATCAGAGTAAACTTTGTGCTGTCATTGCAATAAACCTTGGCTGGAGTTGAATATCTTTAATTTATAAAAAAAAAAAAAAAGTGCAGCGCCAAAGAAAAAAGGAAGAGGGAGATCCACCTGGATGGGGGATCCCTAATGTAGTACATATGTGAAATAACATATGAATCCCTCAGTGAGCAAAGTTCAAACAAAATGTAATAAAGTGTATAGTCTCATTTCCACATAGGAGTAATCTTTATGTTCTCTTAAGTGTATAGGAATACATTATTCCCTCTGTCAGGTAACACCACAACTTTCAATAAACAATCCTTGGAAAGAAAGTAAGATGGATACGCTTACCAACTAGAGTAGACCCTCAGCTCACCATACGGTGGGGGGTCCTAACAGCTTGTATGGGCCGATTGCCCTCCCTGGGTCAGCACCTCAGATCTGTATCCTTATGCAGGTGTTCCGGGTGAAATTCGAACAGGGTCTTGGGAGGAGGCCAGAAGGAGACTCCAATGGTGTTGTGCTGTGGTGAGTGACACTCACAAAGAGATCCGATCAGGGGGAGCAAAAAGAGAAAAAATAGGGAAGCAATTCCTCATAGAGTAAAAAAGTTTTAATAAAAAGATCCCAAAAGGTATAAAGATATCAAAGATTATTTGGTGTAGGAAATGTCCAAACAAGGAATCCAAATGGGCACACGTATAAATAAAATTAAATGAATAAAAGATTTCCACAAGTTCACAGCAGAAAAAACATCCACATGGAAAGATAACAGGTCCAATGCCTAGTAAGGGTTAATTAGGGTCCAGTCACGAGTCACCAATTTTCACGAGTATACCTTTTGGGTATACTCGTTTGTACTACATTCGGGATCCCCCATCCAGGTGGATCCCCCTCTTCCTTTTTTCTTTGGCGCTGCACTTTTTTCTTTTATTTATTCACAATTATCCATTGTTGCGTTGGCTGCCTTTACTTGTGTCATTGCACATTTTTTCATTTTTCAACTATAAATTGTTTATAGTTTAGCGCAATATATTTATTTAGATTATCTTTAACCACTTAAGACCCGGACCAAAATGCAGGTAAAGGACCAGGCCCCTTTTTGCGATTCGGCACTGCGTCGCTTTAACTAACAATTGCGCGGTCGTGCGACGTGGTTCCCAAACAAAATTTGCGTCCTTTTCTTCCCACAAATAGAGCTTTCCTTTGGTGGTATTTGATCGCCTCTGCGATTTTTATTTTTTGCGCTATATACAAAAATAGAGTGACATTTTTGAAAAAAATCAATATTTTTTACTTTTTGTTATAAGAAGAATCAAATAAACTAAATTTTAGTCAACATTTAGGCCAAAATTTATTTAGCCACATGTCTTTAGTAAAAAAAAATCGCAATAAAAAAAAATAGCTACCTTGCGGGAACAGCGACACTAATACAGCGTTTAGAAAAATGATCACTTAGTGACGCTGGCAATAGGGAGTGAAAGGATTAACTAGGGCGGTGATCAAGGGGTTAAAACTTTATTAGGAGGGGGTACGGGGGCTACCCTAAACCTAACACTATCTGCCTGTCACACTGACACGAACTGCAGTGATCATACATATGACCACTGCATTCGGTGACACTGTGACAGGGGGGAGGGGGTGGGGGGGTGATCGCAAGGGGTTAAGTCTGCCTGTGTGTCCTGGTGTCAGTGTGCTGTTGTGCAGACTTACTGTGTGATGTGATCTCTCCTCAGCGGCGGTTGAAAAAAACGCCGAGAGCAGAGATCACATCACTTCCCTCTTCCTGTGTTTACACAGGAGGAGGAAGTGACAGGGCAGGGGGGCGCGCGGATTGGCTGGGAGCGATTCGGAGGGGGGCGGACAAAAACGAATAGCTGCCCCCTCATCCCGGATCGCTCGGACAGCCACGGGGACCGCCGCATGTGCCGGGGGGCTTCCCGATCATACCCCCGACCCACGTCAAGGCAGGCACGTATATATACGTTGATGTGCCATTCTGCTGACGTAAATGTACATGCGGCGGTCCATAAGGGGTTAATGTACATACTGTTCTTGGGATGGTGTAAAAACCTTTTGAACAGCAAGGGCCACTTAAGCGACTTGGTATATGGTCACGGGCCACAATGAGTGGAGCCAAAACATGACAGGTCCCTGTCCCTATCCATATGCAGAACGGACACAGACACATTCTGCTCTACTCAATAGGCCCTCAAGTCAGCTTACATCTGCCACTCGAGGTGAATGGAGAGTCCGATTGGGTCGGACAGATTGTGTGAAAGGGGCCTAAGGCTGCCCACACGGAGGGTGCAGTGCAGTACACCTGTGGCTTACCTGGGGGTAAGCTGCACTTTGCTGTAGACTTCTATTATATCCTGCAGGTGTAGTGAAAGTGCACCAAACCCTCAGGTAATAACAGAAGTCTATGGCTCAGTGCAGGTAACCAGCCCAGTAACCACAGCAGAACAGATATGTCTATACAGTATATACACTGTGATTTTAGTAATAAACTTACCTTTAAATAACAGTCTTCCATTCGATTGTCGCCTGATGTTGCTGTCCCAGGCAGAGTGCACAGGAGCCACAGGATTAATATGATGGAAATAAATCAGGTAAATTGGCATACTGTCTGCCAGTCAGTCCACATGGTAATTATTAACATATTTATTTTGCTGCTCTATTGGGCAAGAGGGATCTAGTCCTACAGCTCTCAAAGGCTGAATAAAACTCTAGGGATCTACCAACTCTCTCTCTCCCTCTTTCGTGATAACCTTTAGTCTGGAAATTAAATAAATAAGTGACTCTTCTAATCAGAGTTTGGGATTACACAAAAAAAAAAAAACTGAGATTTCAAAACAACTAAAGAAGATTATTTTGATGTGTAAATACAAAGTTATAATCTTAAAAATACAATTCATTTAAAAAACATACAGGTGCATCTCAAAAAATTTGAATATCATTAAAAAGTTAATGCATTTCAGTAATTGAATCCAAAAAAAGAAACTCATATATTATATAGATTCATTACACACAAAGTGATATATTTCAAGCATTTCTTTCTTTAAATTTTGATGATTATGGCTTACAGCTGCTTAAAACCCAAAATTCAGTATCTCCGAAAATTTGAATATTACATAAGACCAATAAAAAATAGATTTTTAATACAGAAATGTACTGAAAAGTGTCCATGTACAGTATAGTATGCACTCAATACTTGGTCGGGGCTCCTTTTGCATTAATTACTGCATCAATGTGGTGTGGTATGGAAGCGATCAGTCTGTGGCACTGCTGAGGTGTTATGGAAGCCCAGGTTGCTTTGATAGAGGCCTTCAGCTCGTTTGCATTGTTAGGTCTGGTGTCTCTCATCTTCCTCTTGACATTTCCCCACAGATTCTCTATGGCAGTGGTTCTCAACCTGGGGGTCGGGACCCCCTCGGGGGTCAAATGATGATTTGCCAGGGGTCATCAAATCCTGGCCTGTTCCTGGCTCTCCCAGCATTTTTGCAGCCGCCCAGCAGGGCTGTCCCTGGAGCCTGCGGCCGCCCATTCAGCCTTTTCGCAGCCCCCCATTCAGTTCACGGCATGGCTGGGGGGCAGAGACTAGAGGTCAGCTGACTGATGAGGAATGTGAAGTGGGAGGGGCTGGAGGAGACCCTATCTCATGATTTCCACATAGGTGTCATTGCTTCAAGACACTATAAAGTTGGAGACACAGCGAGTAACACTACCTGTGATTAGAGTTGCAATTAAAAGTCCCCACTACAGTTCTCAGATCAGCAGATGACCTTCATCAAGAGCACCTAAGTTGGCCGATCAGAACTCCCCCCAGCATTACCACTGATTCCTAATCCCCACCAACAATGCCACTTATCCCATTCCCCCCACCAAGGAGTAAGAGAAGGAATAAAAATAGAGAATAAATGGAAGGGAGAGAAAAAAGGGGGAGAAATAATAGGAGAACAAGAAAGACGGTGAGACAAATGGATAAGGGGGAAAAAATAGAAATTAGAATAGAGAGAGATAAAGGGGAAAGAAAGGAGGAGAAAGTGAGTGGTACATCCTAAAATGTACCATAAGGAGGTTCAATACTGTATGAGTGGAAGGGACCCAGGGAGCGCAAATTACTTTTCTTGCCTTGGGAACTGACAACCTACGCTACAAAATGTTACTGTTAGGGGTCCCCACAACTTGGGACATTTTATCAAGGGGTCACAGCACTAGAAAGGTTGAGAACCACTGCTCTATGGGGTTTATAAGGTCAGGACCATGTTTGCCAAAAAGATTGTCAGATTTCAATTTAACCACAGAACAGTTTTCCACATTGCAACAGGCCCTTTTAAATGAGCTTTGGCCCATAGAAGACAGCAGAGTTTTCTTGATCGTATACTAGTAAGACTTCTTCTTTGCATGATAGAGCTCTACCTTGTATTTCTGTCTGGCATGGTGAACTGTCTTCATATGCAGTTGTTTTTGGAAATATTCCTAAACCCATGCAAAGATATTCATCACAGAACCATGCTTGTTTTTAATGCAGTGCCATATGAGAGTCTGAAGATCACAGGCATCTAATATTGGGCTTCGGCCTTGTACCTTGTGCATAAAGATTTTTCCAGATTCTTGGAATCTTTTGATATTATGAACTGTAGATGATGATATATTTAACCACTTCAGCCCAGAAGAATTGGCTGCCCAATGACCGAGCCATTTTTGCGTTTCGGCACTGCGTTGCTTTAACTGACAATTGCGCGGTCGTGCCACACTGTACCCAAATAAAACTGACGTCCTTTTTTTTTCCCACAAATAGAGCTTTCTTTTGGTGGTATTTGATCACCTCTGCGGTTTTTATTTTCTGCACTATAAACAAAAAAAGACTGGCAATTTAGAAAAAAAAAATATCCCACATTTTTTTCCTGAGTTTAGGCCGAAATGTATGCTTCTACATATTTTTGGCAAAAAAAATCGCAATGAGTGAAGCGTATATTGATTGGTTTGCGCAAAAGTTATACCGTCTACAAAATAGGGGATAGTTTTATGGCATTTGTATTATTTTTTTTTACTAGTAATGACGGCGATCTGCAATTTTTATCGTAACTGTGCTATTGCGGCGGACACATCAGACACTTTTGACACTATTTTGGAACCATTGTCATTTATACAGTGATCAATACTATAAAAATGCACTGATTACTGTGTAAATAACACTGGCAGGGAAGGGGTTAAACACTAGGGGGTGATGAAGGGGTTAAGTGTGTCCTAGGGAGTGATTCTAACTGTGTGGGGGATGGGCTAAGAGTGACACAACAGTGATCACTGCTCCCAATCACAAAGCAGTAGATCACTGTCCCGTCACTAGGCAGAACAGGGAAATTACTTATTTACAAAGGCATCTCCCTGTTCTGTCTCTCCATATGGCCATCGCGGGTCAAGGGCAAACATTGAGTTTGCGGGACCCGCGGCCACACTGCCCGATAGGCGGCAGATTCAAAGCAAGTACAGGTACGTTGCTTGGTCTGTCTGTGCCATTCTGCCAATGTATATCGGTGTTAGCCGGTCGGCAAGTGGTTAAGGTATTTGCAATTTTACTTTGAGGAACATTATTCTGAAATTGTTCGACAATTTTTACACTCAATTTTTCACAGATTGTTGGACCTCTGCCCATCTTTACTTCTGTGACACTCTGACTCTCTAAGATGCTCTTTTTATACCCAAGCATGTTACTAATCTGTTGCCAATTACCTATTTAGTTGCAAAATGTTCTGCCACTTCTTCTTTGTTAGTATGACTTACTTTGGCAGCTTTTTCTTGCCCCGTCACAACTTTTTTTTACATTTTCTCATTTTTACCTATTTGATATATTTTCTATTGTGAATACAATATGGATTTATGAGATTTTTAAATCATTGCGTTCTGTTATTATGTAGATTTACACAGCTGTAGATTTAGATATCTGAATTTGTGTTCTTTTTTTTTTTTTGCACTGTGGGTGTTCTGGCAATGCTTGAAGGAGTAGACATCGTGGCCATCAACCTTGGGCATGAATCCAAACCGTTATACAGATGTGAGAGTTAAATTAACTGAGGTCATCTCTTATCTGCTGGGACAGCACAGAGTGTGACATTTATAAATCAAACAACAAGTCTTAAGTCTATTTGAAAATCATTTGTGCTAATATCATATACATAATTACAATATATAGTATAGAATTGTGAGAAATCATTAGGGTTTACTTTACAGATACACTTTAGTCTACTCCAGGGGTGGCCAACCAGTGGCCCGGGGGCCACATGTGGCCCGCGGAGCCCTCCGATGTGGTCCGCGACCTCCTGCTCTGGAATGGTGGGTTGGCAAGCCCAGATCGCAGGTTGCCTACCTGTCCTACCACAGCATCAGTGTTGTGCATGAAGCTGGTGGTAGAGGAAGAAAACGGCTCCTGAGCAGAGCTCCATAAGCCAATGCTTCCAGTACAGAGCCAGCTTTTGCCACAGGCAGAGTCTATGGCAAAGTTAGCTAACCCGCGGGTTAGACATAGGTGCACTACGCTGCACCTGTGGTGTGGGTAAACTGCACCACATCAGTGTGGAAGCAGTCTTAGGCCCTTTTCACATGATCGACCCTACCCAATTGGACCCTCAATTCACCTCTACAGAGTGGCAAATGTACACAGACTTCTGTCCATTTACGCCTGCCTACCTCAAATCCAATCCTCTAAAAAAAAAAAAAAATAGAAGAAAATCGTCCCCTTCCATCTGGACAGATCGGATCGGAGGGCCTATAGAGTAGCCGTGACCTGTCATCCACCTGCTCCGCTCATTGTGGCCCACAACTGGTTATCAAGTTTCTTAAGTGGCCCTCGCTCTTTAAAAGGTTGGGCACCCCTGGTCTACTCTAGAGTAAGCACTATATAATTACAGAGAATTATAAAGCCAAATTACATATGCACATTTAAAATAGAATTATGATCTCCCATTAAAAAAAATGTGCTGCAGCACTTAAAGGGGTTGTAAAGGTATTTTTTTTTTCCTAAATAGCTTCCTTTACCTTAGTGCAGTCCTCCTTCACTTACCTCATCCTTCCATTTTGCTTTTTTTTGACAGAGCACAATTTTTACTGACAACCTGAAAAACGACAGAACTATTAAAAAAAAAACAATCTTATTTTACACAGAATAAAACACAATATGGAAACACTAACAATACCCATAACAAGTAATCTATCTGGTTTATGCTTAAAACGTTTTGTACTTTGTTCACTTTTAGATAAATCAAGCGAGGGCGATTGTACGCTTTATTTTAATTTTTTTTAACAGAAAGCTGTTTTTATTCACAAAACAGCATTACAATATATGCATTAGTCAACAATAGGGTTTGCAGAGAACCGGTAACAGTCAGAAACAAGCAATATCAGCGTTGCAGATACTAAAACAAAGGAAAATCAAAAAAGGCGAAATAATAAAAAATAAGATAAACAGAGTCCCCGTAGTGCACTAGGGTAAATGACCATCGCCCCTGCGCCTAATCCTCACAAATCCAACCAGAACCCGTTAGTAACCCAATAGTTGATCAAATCAGGTGGCGCCCCGGGATAGAGGGGAGGGGCAACGGCCCCCATGCCGGGCAGGGGGGGAGTCCATCTCTAGTCCCCCACCCCTCCGGCCCCCCACCCCCGAGCATCCACCCAGGCCGACCAGACTTTATCGTACTTAGCAGGGCACCGCCAACTCTCATACGTGAGTTTGTAAAGGGGCAAAGCCGAGTTCACCGCCTTCCTCCAGGAACCAAGGGTGGGAGGTCCCACCGACTTCCACCGTAGCAGTATCTCCCTCCTAGCATAAAAGAGTGAGAATGTAATACATAGCTTAGTATTTCCATTTTGCTTTTAAATGTCCATATTTCTTCTGAGAAATCCTCACTTCCTGTTCTTCTGTCTGTAACTTTGCACAGTAATGCAAGGCTTTCTCCCTGGTGTGGAGTGTCGTGCCCCTTGAACTACAGGAGTGAGGACAATCTTTACGTTGCAGATAGAGAAAGGAGCTGTGTGTTAGTGGGCATCCTGACTCTCCTGTAGTCTAAGGGAGGGGGCAACCATGACACACCACACCAGGGAGAAAGCCTTGCATTACTGTGTGGAGTTACAGACAGTAATGTGAGGATTTCTCAGAAGAAATAAGGACATTTAAACGCAAAATCGAAGGATAAGGTAAGTGAAGGAGGACTGCACTAGGGTAAAGGAAGCTATTTAAGAAAAAAAATTGTACCTTTACAATTACCTTTTGTAAAAAAAATTGTACCAACCCCTTTAATTACAAGTGTATTTGCACCTTACAGTTTTCTTTTAGCTCCCACAAATACTTGTTGATCTTACCAGTGAAGTTCACCTGATGCAGCTTCCTGTGATGGTGTAGCAACAATACTGCACTGCTCCTAAATTCATACGGCCAAATTCAGAAAGAACTTACCCCGACGTATCTCGATATGCGCCACGTAACTGTCACTATGCGCCATTGTATCTATACGCCGTACCCAGAAAACGAGATACGACCAAAAATCGGCTTCTTTCGACCGTTGTAACTGTTTTGCGTCGGTTTTTCGTAGTCGCATATTTACGCGGGAACAGCGTGCGCACCCATTGATTGGTCCTCAGTTGCCTGGGGGGAGCCTCAGGTGGGGGGGTGGGCTATCTGGTGGAGGAACATTCCCCGGTCTCTCCATGGCTGCCTGCCTGCCCTCTAATGCCATGGCAATGCGGTGGAGGTAGTTATTTGTCTCCGTCTGCATCCGCAGATGGCGGGTGGTGGTGGCGCGCTGGTGGCGCCTTGTCTTCCTCCCCTCCTCCTGTATGGCCGCTGCCAGGCTCCTCCCCTCCACATGCATGGCAGCTGTATTAGCCTCAAGAGCCACTGTAAGGCTCCGGACCTCAGACATAAGGCCTGATGTTGTGGCCTGCAGCTCACACAGACAGGTCACTATTCCAGTACAGTTCGTACTGATATCCTGCAGGCTGTCAGTTGTGGAGGTAGACTGATCAGCCTGCTGGGTGAGTGCCTGTTGGACAGCCAAGGTGCAGGCAGCATGGGTCTGGGCCGAGGAGGCCAGGCTCTCTGCCACACGGTGCAGGTCACCCACTAATGCACCCATATGACGGGTCTGCCTGGATTGGTCCCTCGCCAGGTTCTCCTCTAACGCGTCCGGATCACCCCTGGTCTTTCCGGGTAGCCTTCCTGGGGGCAGGAGAGGCTTGTGGTCGGGAGTATGGTGAGGCCCTTGTGGGGCTATCCCTGATTGGGGAGGATATCCCTGAGGGGAAATCCCTGAAGGGGGAGGATATCCCTGAGGGGAAATCCCTGAGGGGGGAGGATATCCCTGAGGGAAAATCCCTGATGGGGGAGGAGGTTAGGGAGGGTTCTGGGATGCTGGTGTCCTCCAAGATGTAGTAGCCCTCCTCTATAGTAATGTGCTCCTCCTCTAATTCCTCTAGAGGAGAGGTGTGGGCACTCTCCTCCTGGGGGTGGCGTGGGTCGCCCAGCAGCCGGCGATGGCCCCGCTCCCTCCTGCACATCTGTGGATGACACAAAACATTCACATGTTGGTGGACCCACACACTTGTCACATGTTCCCTTCCACCCCCTCACATGCTACACCCCGTATAGGAAATAAAACATACTTACCTGTCCTCAAGGCCTGATCCACTGATTCATAGCCCGGCAGGCCCTCCACCTGCTCCCTCTCCAGGCACCTGGCAACAACCTGCTCATCTGGAGTGAGGGAGATTTTGCGGGCAGGTCCACCTCCAGTGCCTGTGGCATGCCTCCTCATGGTGGCAAGCTTATCTTTCACTAGGCGCCGAAGATCATTGATCTTTTTAGCAATGTCCTTGGTGCTTCGGACCTCATGGGCAAGGGAATTCACCTGGGCAGTAATTTGCTCCAGGATGTCTTCCTTCTTGATCTTGCTGGTCTGCCCACTCTGTGCCCCGTGGAGGCATGCCCCATACTTTGAGAGGCCCTCGATGATGATTGCCCTCTCCTCCGGACTGAAGTTCTTCTTCCTACGCTCCTTAGTAGGCACCGGTGCAGACATGTTCAAAAGCAAACACTACTTTACCCCACACGATTGTCTGCTGTAATTTTCCGCATGACGGGCGCATGTCTGGCCGCTTTTATGCAATGGACGTCAGCAGTTCGTAGTTGTGAGCATGCGCAGAGGGGCGCGGGACCTGCGTTAACGTCACGGCGCATGCGCCATTCGTTCAGGCCTTCATTTGCATGGGGTCACACTTCATTAGCATGGATCATGCCCACTTCCTTCCTACTTTAAATTACGCCTGCTTACGCTTCAGGTTTTACGTTAAGCCGGCGCATCGTTGCCCGCATTTGACTTCTGAATATCATCTTGCGTCTTTGCGCAGTGTAAAAAAGATACGCTACGCATGCATAAATATGCGCAAATGTATCTGAATTTGGCCCATAGTCATCAGGGTTGCCACTCCCAGCAAACCTGTAGCTTGTCAACCAGCACTTGACCACACCTAGTCCTACCCATTGATTTATGGATTAATAGCATTTCTTATGTTACCTCAGACTGGAAGCTGCAGTGTCTGAGATGAGCAGCATGTGAAACAGAAATGAATGAGCATATGGCTTAGTAAGGGAAGATTTAGGACATTTTTGTTTAGTTCAGTGAGGCTCAGGGCCGCCATCAGGGGGGGTACAGGCATTACACCTGTAAGGGGCCTGGAGGCCACCAGGGCCCCAGATGGCAACCCCCTCTTTTTTATTTATTTTTTATAAAAAAAAATATTTATTTTTTTAATATATTTTTCTTTTATTTTTTATTAAAGGGGCAATTATTTTTATTTTATTTTTTTAAAGGTCCGGAGATCCCCAGGGGCCCGGAGGCCCCCAGGGCCCCGGATGGCAACCCCCCTTTTATTTATTTATTTTTTATAAAAAATATATATTTTTTAAATATATTTTTATTTTTATTTTTTTATTGAAGGGCCATTTTTTTAGGGGTCTGGAGGTCCCCAGGGGCCCAGAGATCCCCAGGGCCCCAGATGACAACCCCCTTTTTTTATTAAAAAAATATTTTTATATATGTTTTTATTTAATATACAACTTCCTCAGCAGGGCGGAACCTTTTGCTTCACATCACATGTGAAGCAAAAGGTTCCGCCCTGCTAAGGAAGTTGTATTACGATACGCGTCCGGGGTCAGGAACCACTCCACGTCACTCGTTGTCGTCCCATATTTTCATCGGAGCTACCTGTCTCATGGTGTTGCATGCCTTTTATTCTCATCACAAATGTGAGTAACCTGCACGTTTTAAACGTAATTAATTGACCTGGTTTTACGGAAGCTCTTAGATTTAGTTTTTTCTTTACATATCATCGGTTACATACTTGTTCGTTGGTGCCACTGAGGATACTTACATATATCCGGGTCCTACGGCTAAATAGTATACACCGCTGAGCCATCCGGATTTCCACCTTTGATCTAAGCTTATTAGACCTTTGGTAAAACAAAGGTCTTTCTGTGAGGTGAGAGTACCCATCTTTACTGGTGAAGGGATCACATTCTGAATTGGTTTTCCAGTCACGTGGTGAAGATACTCTTATTATCTGGTCGCAGGATTTATTTCTCATGTTGTTTGCATATTGCAATTTTGGACTATTTTTTCCTTTTTTGGTTTTCACTTTCACTTTTATGAGTATATTTATTACCATTTTAATTTAGGTTTGCGCTGCACTGCTTTCTTTATTTCCCGGATGAAAAGCCCCACTTTTTTGTAATTTCTTTTTATAAAAAAAAATGATTAAAGGGCTCAGAGGTCCCCAGGGCCCCGGATGGCTACCCCCCTTTTTTATATATCTTTTTCTTTATTTCTTCTTTTTGTAAAGGCCCCCCCCGCTTCTCAATTTGCGGCAGCCCCCCCCCCCCCCGGTTTTCTGCTCCAGGGGGCCCATGCCTGAAGCAGTGTAAGGGGCCCCAAAATTCCTGATGCGGCCCTGGTGAGGCTTGTGCATCCCATAGTAATTAGATTTGGTACTTGTTTATACATCAAGTACAGGAGCCATACAGAAGCCTTTAATTATACTTTAAAGTGAATATAGGGTAAACCTTTTGCTTTGCTCTGCACGGGCAAAACAAATGTTCATTGTAAACTTTGTTGTTTCTGACATCCATAGAAATGTACCCAACAAATAAACACCAAAAGACCAACAGTAACATTTTAATCATTCACGATTAGATTTGACACAAGAAGGCAACCTCTGGTAAGAGCCTTTTCATTGACAGTGGAAGATTTTCCAGGTTTATAGTAGTGAAGGCAATAGCCACGCTACTGTTTGTGAGAGTGGAATTTCACTCTACCATATGGACAGAGATTTTTTTTTGCAGTAAGTGTACTTTTGTTTTGTGCATTTTGCTCCTACCAGCATTTGTTTATTAGAATTTTGTGTTTTTTTTTTTTGTTTTTTGTTTTTTGTTTAAAAGATTTTATTGGTATTTTGGAGTAAATAACATATTAAATATGTAAACAGATGAAAACACAATAGAGCAATATTTAGGAACAGAATCATACAGTATTATCATATATGAGAAAAGAATATTGACAATATAAATACTTATAGCATAAAACCAAAGTAAATATAAATCTATGTAAAGGTGGTTTCTGAATTATTAATTTGTAAACGTTGTGAAGTAAATTTCGGAACATATAAAATAAATTAAAGTATAATTGTCATATTTAAATTATGAGAAATAGAGGGAGGGAAGAGAACGGTGGAGAGGAAAAAAAAAAAAAAGGGGGGGGGGGAGAGATAAATAGTGAAAGAGATCAGAATTTTGTGTTTTAAGTTTCTATGTTTTTGGTTTTTAGTAGTTTGTACATGGCCAATTACTTTAATACTGTTTTATTTGGTGTGAGATGTAAGGCCTCGTACACACGAGGGGATATGGACCGTTTCAGCAGACATCTCCGCTCGTGTGTATGGGCTAGCGGACAGATTTCTCCACCCGACAGATTTCAAAGCATGCTTTAAAATCTATCCGGTGGGAATCTGTCCGCCCGACATGTCTGCTGGTTAGTACACTTACCAGCAGACATGTCGTCCCCCACCGCCGCCGCCGAATGGATTCGGCGCATGCGCGGAAGTGTTTAACTTCCTGGTGCGGTGACGTGGCGGTGACGTGGCGGCGTCAACGTCACCGCCGCGTCACCGCCACGTCACCGCGCTGTCCGGCGGCGGGGAATTTGATCCGATGGTGTGTACACGCCATCGGATCAAACTCCCGATCGGACATATCCGATGGAAATGGTCCGCGGACCGTTTTCATCGGATATGTCCGATCGTGTGTACGAGGCCTAAAGTGAACAATGTCATTATTTTGACTAAAGTGTAATAAAGTCTTCAATAAAATATATTTTCTCTGGAACTGAATATACCGTATATTCCCTTTCCCCCAATCAACTGTCTTAAGCCGCGTACACACGATCGGTCCATTCGATGAGAATGGTCCCAAGGATGGTCCCACCGATGAAGCTGACTGATGAAGCTGACTGATGGTGCCTACACACCATCGGTTAAAAAAACGATCGTGTTAGAACGCGGTGACGTAAAACACAGCGACGTGCTGAGAAAAATGAAGTTCAATGCTTCCAAGCATGCGTCGACTTGATTCTGAGCATGCGCGGGTTTCAAACCGATGGGCGAGCGTACTAACGATCGGTTTTGACCTATTGGTTAGCCGTCCATCGGTTGAATTTTAAAGCAAGCCATCTGTTTTTTCATCGGTTTGAACCGATCGTGTGTACGAGCCTTTAACCACTTCAGCCCCGGACCATTTGGCTGCCTAAAGGCCGGAGGACTTTTTACAATTTGCCACTGCGCTGTTTTAACTGGTAATTGCGCAGTCGTGCAATGTTGTACCCAAACTAATTTTGCGTCCTTTTTTTCCCCACAAATAGATCTTTCTTTTGATGGAATTTAACTGCCTCTGTGATTTCTATTTTTTGCAATATAAATGGGAAAAAAATTAAATTTTGAAAAAAAATGATATTTTCTAGTTTTTGTTATAAGAAAAATCCAATAAACTCAATTTTAGTCATACATTTAGGCCAAAATGTATTCAGCCACATGTCTTTGGTAAAAAAAAAAAATAGTTATAGCATCTACAAACTAGGGTACATTTTCTGGAATTTACACAGCTTTTAGTTTATGACTGCCTAACTAATTTCTTGAGGTGCTAAAATGGCAGGGCAGTACAACCCCCCCCCCCCCAAATGACTCTATTTTGGAAAATAGACACCCCAAGGAAATTGCTGAGAGGCATGTTAAGCCCATTGAATATTTTTTTTGTCCCAAGTGATTAAATAATGACAAAAAGAAATGATATATTGCTCACACATGCCTTGGTTATATGTGGAATTAAACCCCAAAAAAACATTTAGCTTTTTCTCCTGAGTACAGGGATACCACACGTGGGAGACTTTTTTGGGAGCCTAGCCGCGTACAGGGCCCCGAAAACCAATCACCGCCTTCAGGATTTCTATGGGCGTAAATTTTTGATTTTACTCACTACCTATGACAGTTTCGAAGGCCATAAAATGCCAAGATGGCACAACCCAAGTAGACACCCCAAGCTATTTGCTGAGAGGCATGTTGAGTCCATGGAATATTTTATATTTTGCCACAAGCTGCAGGAAAGTTACAAACTTTTTTTTTGCACAAAGTTGTCACTAAATGATATATTGCTCAAACATGCCATGGGAATATGTGGATTTACACCCCAAAATACATTCTGCTGCTTCTCCTGAGTACAGAGATACCCAGAGGCCGATTAGACGGTCGCCTAAGGCCTCGCACTGCCAGGGGCCTTGGGCCGCCTAATCTGCCTTACACAGTAGCAGCGTTAGGGAATGTCCCCCGTAGGTGTTTGTAGAATCTCAGAGCCGTCCTTAATGCGGGACCTGTGGATAGTTTTCTCTGGCGTGGGGCGTGCTGGGCGGCTGAGCACTGCCTGGGTCATTGGGTGGCTAGGAGGTACTCCCTTCCTCCGGCTCCTCCTCTTCTGCTGTGCTCTGCGGATCTCTGCCATGTGCAGAGCACGGATAATGTCCGGAGGTTTATTGGCCATGCAGCTCCCTAATCTGCTCTCCAGGATGGACCTATAACCTGCCAGCGCTGGCGCCGCAATCATCGAGGAGCCAGTCGGCCAGTCTGCCTGGATAGGAGAAGCTCCAGTGGATGGATCCCCTCCTGGAGCCTGCTGCTGCCCAGAGAGAAGGTGAGTGCCCGGCCGTGCCGCCCTCCTGTGTGCCAGGTCAGGATAGGAGGAGCGGCGGGACAGCTGCACATGGAGGAATTGATCTTTCCATACTCTTACTGCAGCCAATGAATGCCCGCAGAAGAAGCAGTCATTTAGCGGCTGTAGGAGGAATATGGAAAGATCAATTCCTCCATGTGCAGCTCCTCCTATCCTGGCACACAGGAGGGCGGCACGGTCGGGGACTCACCTTCTCTCTGGGCAGTCGGCCAGGCAGCAGCAGGCTCCAGGAGGGGATCCATCCACCGGAGCTCCTCCTATCCAATTCTTTTACTGGCAACGTGCTTCCTGGTTCCTCCCAGTTCTCCCTGCATACCTGCTCACTGGCTCCTCCCCAGTACTCTCTGGTCCCCCACTGTGCTGTCCAGTCCCCCACACCCCCCTGTGCTCCCCACAGTGCTCTCTGTGCTCCCCCCACTGTGCTGTCTAGTTCCCCCCCACTGTTTCTCAGCTCCCCCCCCCCAGTGCTCTCTGGTCCCATCTGTTCTCCCTGGCTCCCCCCCCCCCAGTGCTCTCTGGTCTCCTATCCTCCCTGGGTCCCCCATGCTCTCCCCCACTGTGCTGTCCAGTCATCATCCCCCCATAGCTCTTCAACTTCCCCCAGTGCTCTGTGCTCCCTGGCTCCCCCACACTGATATCCCCCCACAGTGCTCTCTGGTCCTCCCTGTCTCCCCCCCAGTGCTCTCTGACCCCCATACTCCCTGGCTCCCCCCAACAGTGCTCTCCAGCCCCCCAGAGCTCTCTAACCCCTACCGTGCTCCCTAACCCCTCCCAGTTCTACCTGCACCCCCAGTGCTCTCTGCCCCTATGTTGTCCAGTTCCCCCCCAGGCGTTCTCTGCTCCCTGGCTCCCTCTGTGCTTCCCCCGTGCTCTCCAGCTCCCCCTCGCAGTGCTCTCCTGCTCCATCCCTTGTGCTTTCCAGCCCCCACTTTTCTCCCTGGTTTCCCCACATGCTCTGCACCCCACTATGCTATCCAGCTCCCCCCCATTACTTTCCAACTCCCCCCACCCCCCTGTGCTCCCTGGCGCCCCTCATGATCTCCACCCCACTATGCTATCCAGCTCCCCCCCATTGCTTTCCACCCCCTCCTGTGCTCCCTGGCCCCCCCATGGTCTCCACCACACTGTGCTATCAAGCTCCCCCAGTGCTCTCCACCCCCACCCTCCCTATGCTCTTCTGCCCCTCCCCCAGTACTCTCTGGCCCCATGCGCTCAATCACCCCCGTTCTCTCTGCCCCGCCAGGCTCTCCACTTCCGCCAGTGCACCCCCTAGTGCTCTCCAGCTCCCCCAGTGCTTTCCACAGACCTGCTGTCCACTCCCCCAGTGCTCTTGCCCCCACACTCTCGCGCCCCCCTCTGCTGCTCTGGGCCTTACTCCCGAGCTCTCCGCCACCACTGTTTTTTTTTCTGACCCCCTCACCCCTGGGCAGTTCTTCTAGGTTCCCCCCTCTTTTCCCTCTAGCTGCTGCGGGGGTCTTTCAGGCTGAGGAGCAGGGAGGGACCGCTATCATGGGCTGCTCAGTCTATTTTTGGTCCCAGTCCAGATCTGGTGGGCAAATGAAGCAGCAAGGCTTGCAAGGATCGATAGTTCTGGAGGGAGAAGAGCTCTAAAGACCTCCCAGGACTGGAGGACATGCTGACTGGGGCCAGAAAACAAGGAAGGGTGGAAGGTAAAGGTGACCAGGGACTACGCCATCTCACAGAAAACAGATCCTCTGGAAGGAGCAGGACGCTGTCCCCACCCAGAACGAACCCTGCTTGCTACTGGACGTCATGAACATCCTGCTGGCATGAAAGGTACCATACCAAGCATCACACACAGCTTCTCACAGGAGGGGCTGCAGACAGGGACGGGGCTAGAGATCTCTCTCGGTCTCCCTACTTCTCTCCGTCTCCCTCCCTCTCTCAGTCTCCCTCCCTCTCTCCATCTCCCTCCCTCTCTCCGTCTCCCTCCCTCTCTCCGTCTCCCTCCCTCTCTCTCCTCTCTCTCTCTCTGCCCCCCTCCTCCCTATCTCCTCTCCCTCTTCTTCCTCTCCCCCTCCCTCTCTTCCTCTCCCTCTCTCTCCCTCTCACTCCCTCTCTCTCCCTCTCAGTCTCTCTCCCTCTCCCTCCCTCTCACTCCCTCTCTCTCACTCTCTCTCACTCTCTCTCACTCTCTCTCACACTCTCACTCTCTCTCACACTCTCACTCACACTCTCAATCTCTCTTCCTCTCACTCTCTCTTCCTCTCACGTTCTCTTCCTCTCACTCTCTCTTCCTCTCACTCTCTCTTCCTCTCACTCTCTCTTCCTCTCACTCTCTCTTCCTCTCAGTCTCTCTTCTTCTCAGTCTTTCTTCCTCTCACTCCCTCACACACTCTCTCTCTCTCTCTCTCTCTCTCTCTCGCTCCCTCTCACTCCCTCTCCCTCCCCTCTCTCTCCCTCTCCTTCTCACTCCCTCCCTCTCCTTCTCACTCTCTCTCCCTCTCACTCTCTCTCCCTCTCCCTCTCACTCTCTCTCCCTCTCACTCTCTCTTCCTCTCACTCCCTCTCACTCTCTCTTCCTCTTACTCCCTCACACACTCTCTCCCTCTCCCTCACTCTCACTCTCTCTTCCTCTCACTCTCTCTTCCTCTCAGTCTCTCTTCTTCTCAGTCTTTCTTCCTCTCACTCCCTCACACACACACACACACACTCTCTCTCTCTCTCCCTCTCACTCCCTCTCCCTCTCACTCCCTCTCACTCTTTCTCCCTCTCACTCTCTCTCCCTCTCACTCTCTCTCCCTCTCACTCTCTCTTCCTCTCACTCCCTCTCACTCTCTCTTCCTCTCACTCCCTCTCACTCTCTCTCTCTCTCTCTCTATCTCTCTCTCCCTCTCCAACACTCTCACTCTCTCTCTCTCTCTCTCTTCCTCTCACTCTCTCTTCCTCTCATTTTCTCTTCCTCTCACTCTCACTCTCTCTCACTCTCTCTTCCTCTCACTCTCTTTTCCTCTCACTCTCTCTTCCTCTAACTCCCTCACACACTCTCTCTCCCTCCCTCTCCCCTATCTCTCTCTCTGCACTGGGATCCCCCCACTTTCCTTCCTCTGTGGATGTGGAATGATTCAGTGACACACCCTTCCCATTCTCTCAAGGCACAGGGGGAAATCCTAGAGGGGTTGTCACCTTGCTGGGTCCCAGATGTTGTATTGGCTGCATATATCTGATGGGTGAAGAGGGTGCCCTGGAAGTGGTGCTGATCGCCTGTGTGCTAGATCCACACATCTTTCTGCAGCCATTTTTACTTTATCCATTATGGGCGTGAGTGGGGCCTCGTGTCTACATTTTGCCTAAGGCCTCACAAAGCCTAGAGCCGCCTCTGGAGATACCACACGTGTGGGACTTTTTGGGAGCCTAGCCGCCTACGAAAACCAATAACCGCCTTCAGGATTTCTAAGGGCGTAAATTTTTGATTTCACTCCTCGCTACCTATGACAGTTTCCAAGGCCATAAAATGCCAAAATAACATAACCCCCCCCCCCCCCAAATGACCCCATTTTGGAAATTAGACACCCCAAGCTATTTGCTGAAAGGCGTGGTGAGTATTTTGCAGCTCTCATTTGTTTTTAAAAGTGAAGAAATATAAGAAACATTTTTTTTTAGGGCTGGGGAAATTAAAGATTAATTCCTCGATTAATCTTTAATTTTTTTGATCGATCAAAATTCTTTTGATCGATCGAAATTCTTTTGATCGATCAACATTCTTTTGATCGATCAAAATTCTTTTGATCGATCAACATTCTTTTGATCGATCAAAATTCATGACGTCACCAGACAGTCTGGACAGTGAGACTTATCCTGCTGGATGCAAACAAACTGCACCCATTGGATTGAGGTACCTTTGCATCTGTGGAGCAGAAGGATGCATCAGGCTCCATCAGGGGAAGCCGGCAAAAATAACCATCGTTTTCCTGTCCTAAGCAGTTTTGTGCAGACAATTCTTTGTGTATTGGCAACATCTGTTCTGTGCGAAAGACTGTTCAGTTCTTCAGGGTATATTGTCAATAAAATGCGATCATGTCTGCTTCCAGAAAATGTAAACACTCTGGTATGTCTGTGATGCCTACTTGCCTACTATAAAGTGACTGACAGTCAATATACTAGATACGTTTTATAATTAAAGGTAAACTTACTTTCTATGTTTTTCTTAAAGTTTAATAAGAAAAAATTACCTACGTTAGTGCTACAGTTTGAATTTAAAATGTATTTGTGTGAACTGTGAAGTTAAGTCATGGATTGTGGAAACTAACTAGTGTCAGGTGATTGAATATAGTGTATACCACATTTACCACTGACTAATGCAGAGTTGCAATGCAAGGAGATCTGTATCTGCAATATAATTAATTAAAATGAGTCGATTAATCGATTAAAAAAAAACGATTAATTGAACACGAAAATTTTAATCAGTAATGCCGCGTACACACGATCATTTTTTGTGATGAAAAAAAACGACGTTTTCTGTGAAGTAAAAAACGACGTTTTTGAAACGTCACTTTCAAAGACACTTTTGCATACACACCATCGTTTTTTTCACAAAAAGCAAGGTTACGTTCACCACTCTTTTCCTTGTCAAATATTTTATTGATAAGTAGAATATACAGATAGTGTATAGTGGTTACTTTGTTATAAAGAGTGTTTTGTTATGAATACAGGTTATTTCATAGCAATTGCAACATGCATAAGGCAACTTAACGTATGGGAGAGAAAAAATGAGAAAAAAAAAGATATATATATAAGATGATGTTGCATTTAAGGTATTGATTGACAGTATAATGCAGTTACTTATATATCGATTTTGTAAGTTCCGTCTTGAGTTCACATGTCAATCTTATTAATAAAAATTTGTACAGTATAAATCATATAAGGTAACCATCAGGGGAGGGGGGGGGGAGATATGTGGAGGGGAGGGGGAGTGGGTTAGGGGGGTCTGCAGGAGCAAGTCGGATTCCACGGTCATTGGTTAGATGTTTCTGTAGATATGCACACCGATTGAGCTACCATGGCAACAACACTCTATCATTAAAGGAATTTGGAGTAATGTACAAGGTCCACGGCTCCCATAGGTTTTCAAATTTAGTAATCGTGTCTGTGTCTAATGCTTCCATTTTGGCATGCGTCATTGCTACGTTCATCCTATTTTTCACTTCTGTCATCGAAAGATTGGGGGTTCTCCAGGCTTTAGCCAGGGTTTGTTTCGCTGCCGTAAAGAGTTGCATTAGTAATTTGAATTGTATGTTTGTTAGACACTCGGGCTTCAGATTCAGTAAGGCTGTTGTAGGATTCGGAGGGTTAGTTTTCCCAGTCAACGCATTAGTTATGTTGAAGATCTTTGCCCAGAACGTTTGCGCTTTAGGACATGACCACCAGATATGGTAAAACGTACCTATAGCTGAGCATCCCCTGAAGCATTGCCCTGTATAATTTGGAGCGTATTTTGCTATCCTGGCCGGTACCAGGTACCATCTGGTAAGTACTTTATAATTGGTTTCCAATGCTATTATGTTTGGGGAGGCAGCTTTCGTGTTACGCCATATCTGGTTCCAGTCCGAGGTCTCTAATTCGAGTCCCAGGTCCTCCTCCCATTTCCGAACATATGGTGGTCCTGTTGTGTTGTGGATTAGCAAATGTTGATATAGAGTAGATATCGTGCCCTTAGCATGTGGGTCTTTTCTGCATATTCTTTCGAAGGGGGACTGCTGGGCGAGTGGCGGGGTATGGTTTAAGTGTGGTTCGAAGAAGTTTTTTATTTGGAGGTATCTAAAGAGTTCTGAGTGAGGGATACCGTATTTTTTGCAAATTGACGGGAAGGGCAGGAAGTTCGATAGTTCCAAAAATTTGTACAGGTGTATGCAATCCCTGTCTATCCATTCTTTAAATGTTTTGGGAGCAATCCAAGCTGGATAGAATGCCGGGTTTTTATAAAAAGATAGCATTGGGATGTGAGGGGATTGTAAGTGGTATTTTGACTTGAATCTATCCCAAAGGGAGAGTGAGTGCTTAATTATGGGGTTATCTATGTTTTTGCGTGATTTGGGGGGTATCCATAATAGGTTGGTTGGTGGAATGGGGTCACATTCCGTTGTTTCTATCGAGACCCAGAGAGGTATTTCTTGGTTCGCATGGTATTTAGTGAGAGTAGCTATTTGTGCCGTTCTATAGTAATGTGCAAAGTTTGGGAGTCCTAGCCCACCATGTGTTTTGGGGAGATGCAAAGTCTGTTGCTTTATCCTTGGCTTGGAAGAACCCCAAATGAAAGATGAGATTCTTCTCTGGATGATTCTCAAAAAGTATGCAGGTACTGGGATAGGAAGTACCCTAAAGAGATATAATAATTTCGGGAGAATCGTCATTTTCACTGCGCTTATTCTTCCAAGCCAGGACAATGGGAGATGGGTCCATGCAGTTAAAATGTTTGTGATTTGTTTTAAGAGAGTTGGATAGTTATGTGAAAAAAGATCAGAAGTGGCTGCGGTTAGGTGTGTTCCTAGATATGGGATACTTTTTTCTGGCCATTCGAACGGAAGGCCTGTTTTGGCTGCTGTCAGTTCTAGTTTCGAAAGTGATATGTTCAGGGCTAGACATTTTTTAGGGTTGATCTTGAGTCCTGAAAAAGTTGCGAAGTGGTTCAGTATTGGGATAAGGTTTGGGCCTGACACTTGAGGGGATGCTAAAAATAGGAGAATGTCATCTGCGAATAGACATACTTTGTGCTTAAGGCCGCCTAGTTCTATGCCTAGTATAGTGGGATCTGATCTAATCTTTATTGCTAATGGTTCGATGAGTAGGGCGAACAATAATGGGGACAATGGGCATCCCTGTCGTGTGCCTCTTTTGATATTAAAGGTGTCCGATTTATATCCCGCGTACTTAACATAAGCTCTTGGGTTATTATATAGTTCCATTATCCATTTGATATAGTTTGGGCCGAATCCCCAGTTTTGGAGCGTATAATTTAAGTACGACCAGGAGACTGAATCAAAGGCCTGCTTAATATCCAGAGACAGAAAACAAGCAGGGATGCCCCTTTTTCTTGCAATATGTGCTAGCAAGCAGGCCCTTCGTATGTTATCGCCCGCTTGTCTGGAGGGTATAAAACCTACTTGGTCTCGATGTATCATTTTGCCTATGTGTTTGTTGAGACGGGTAGCCAAAATTTTACCTAGTAATTTTATATCTGTGTTTATCATAGAAATTGGACGGTAGTTGGTACAGAGGGTGTTGTCCGTATGCGGTTTAGGAATCATGCATATCGTAGCTAGTAGTGATTCGGGTCTGAAGGTCTTTTGCTTCAACAGGTCATTAAATGCGTCTGCCAGTCTTGGTGAGATTAGTTCTGTAAAAGTTTTATAATATCGTGTAGAGAACCCGTCTGGTCCTGGTCTTTTGTTTAATTTAAGATCTTTAATGGCCATGGACACGTCTTCTTGTGTGATAAGTTCTTCCAGTTGCGATTTTTGTAAATGATTCATCTTTGGCAACTGGATTTGAGAAAAGAAAGAGTTTGCTTCCGCTTCATTAAATGTGCCTGTTTCAGAGTATAGTGCTTTTAGGTGTGAACTAAATTTTCTTACAATTTTGAGAGGGTTGCTAGAAACAACGTTGTTCGCTATCTTTAGTTTTATGGGTTTAAACGTTCTATTTAGTGAGTTTAATGATCTAGCTAGATATGTCCCTGGCTTATTCGCATTTTTGTAAAAAGTGTGTTTTGACCTGTTAAGTGTTTTGTCAGCTGATTCTGTGAGGAATAAGTCATATTCTAAGCGTGCCTTATCTAAGCGTTTTTTGTTAGTGGGGGTGTAGTTGTCTTGCAAGGCCAGAAAGGCTGAGTTGTATTCAGTTTCAAGTTGCTTCGCTAAATGTCTTCGGTTTTTTTTGAGGATTCCCAATTCTCGCTGAAATGTTCCCCTTAAAACTGGCTTGTGTGCTTCCCATAATGTGAGTGGAGATATTTCTGGACTCGTGTTAAGTTCTAGGTATTCTTTCAAAGCTTGCTCGATGGGTAGGCAAAGGGCGGGGTGTTTGAGTAGAGTTTCTGGGAGGTACCAAGTAGGATCATGATTTTTTGGGATCGCAGATGCTATGGTAGTGAGTACTGCGTTATGATCAGACCAGGGAATGGGAATGATACTTGAATTTAGAATTTCTGGGGTCATTCCAATTGTTACTAATATGTGGTCGATGCGACTGAATGATTGGCGGGGGTTTGAGAAGTGAGTGTAGTTTCGCTTTGTGGGGTTATATTCTCTCCAAGAGTCCACAAGGTTATATTTGGATAGGAGGCCTGGGAGAGTCCATTTAGATTGGTATTTTGGTGGCGTATATGGGGATTTATCTAAGAATGGGAGGAGGACCTGGTTCGAATCTCCACATAACAGGAGAGAGCCCATTTTATGCGTATTGACTGTTTGGAATAGGTGGGATAGAAAAGGTAAGGAGTTGGTATTGGGAGCGTAGTATGAGACTACTGTAATCGCAGAGTCCATAATATAGCCTGTTAGGATAAGGTATCTACCCTCTGGGTCTTTGATTTCAGATTTTAATGTAAAAGGAGTAGTTCGGTGAAAGGCTATCAAAGTTCCTCTTTTCTTGGTGGAAGCCGATGCAGTGTAAACTTGTGGGTAAGAGGCATTATAGAATTTAGGGGTTGTGTCGGGAGTGAAGTGAGTTTCCTGTAAACAAACAATATGGGCCTTTTTGGCCTGGAAGGATCTAAATGCCTTTGTACGTTTTTGGGGGACGTTGAGACCCTGCACATTAAGGGTCAATAAGTTTAACGGGGCCATGGCAGCTCAATCAATCTAGCAATCTTACCGTCATTCTTGGTAGAGTAGTTGTCCGACTTGCTCCGTGCAGATATAAGGAGGGATGAGGGAAGGGAGGGTCCAAAACAATTAACCTTAAAAAAGAAAAATGAAAGATGAAATACAAAGCAAGTTAACAAGAATTTAATCAACATTATGTACATAGTGTTTGCCCGTGGTGGGAGAATTTGTCTCCCAACAAGGGGAAAGGGGGTCTCGTCAAGTCTCCACATAATACTATGGGGACCTGAGGAGATTTTAGAGAGGCACGTGTATTTTCCATGAACTGGAGTACCGCTTGTTGAGTGCACAGTAGAAACACCTATTCAGGTGTCAGTTTTACTATAAATGGCTATAATAATAAATGAACAGGGTATAATTTGGTTCTTGCTGGGTGGGGAGTAAGCTTTAGAGGTGAGGGAGGAAACAGGTGGGGATAAAGTGGTGATCTCTTCTTGTGCTAGACATCTGGCAGAAACAGTTGTCTTGTCAGAACTTGGTTACTTGTGTTATTTATGGATTTAAGGTGTAGTGTTGTGACATAGTGAGTCTCTGAACAAGTTATAGTGATATTGTTAACGATGTGTTTTGTTTTAAGTTGATGTTCAAGCCGTGAGTAAGGTAATGTTGGTAATTGTGATTGCAAGGAGAGAATTTGCGCTAGGTTTGTACAGTACAAGGGAAGTGTTGGTTGTGGGCCATGGGAGGAAGTGTAGATTAGTATGATGAAGAGATGTGAGGTAAAATGAGGGAGAGGGGGGTGTAAGAATAAGGAGGGAGTGAGGTAAGGATGAAAGTCTATTTAGGAAATGTGTGTGTGTCTAATTCTCTATTTTGCTCTTTTAAAGGTGTGGGGGGAAAGGGGTCAAAAAAGAAGAGAAAAGAAAAAAGAAAAAAAAAAAAAAAAAAGGCATGTAGTCCTTTTGTATTTAGAATATATAGGGGTCCTTCCATTATTTAACTTTCGCGTTGAAGAGGAGGTAATGTTTGAGGGAGTTCCAACAGATGCTCAGTCCATCGTGTCTTCTTGGTCCATGGTCTGGGGAGCGAATCTCCCTCGCTTGTTTGAATGCTGTGTGCCATTGTCCTTCTCAGGGCGAGGTGAGTTGTTGTGAGAGGAATTCGATGCAGTTCTTCTGCGGGAAGTGGTTGTTGTAGTTGGGTTTTCAATAATTTTGAGATCAAGTAAAGCTTGGTGCAATTGGTCAGAGGTTCTACATACAATTTTGGATCCTTGGTATGTGAACCTTAAGGAAAAGGGGAATCCCCATTGATATTTGATTTGTCGTTGTTGGAGTTCTGCTAGAAGAGGCTTCATTGCCCGCCTTTTGGATATAGTTAGCTGCGAGATATCAGCGAATATTTGATAGCTGTGACCTTGGAATGACAGGTCATTTTTCATTCTGGCTGCTTCTAGTATTTGTTCCTTAGTCTTGTAGTAATGGAACTTGGCAATGATGTCTCTGGGGGGACCTTCTGCTTTCTTAGGAGCCAGTGCTCTGTGGACTCTGTCCATTTCCAGACGTTCTATTGCAATTCCTGGTAACAATTCCTGGCATATCGCCAATGTTGTGCCTTGGAGGTCTATAATTGATTCCGGGATACCTCTAAACCTCAAATTGGACCTCCTTGCACGGTTCTCGTAATCCTCTAATCTATTTTGTAGCACCAAGTTTTCCTCTTTGAGTGTGTCCAGTTCAAATTGGTATTCTTGTGTATAAATTTCCAGTTCCTCCATTTTTGTTTCTAATACCTCTGTTCGGCTTCCCAGGTCTCTTATTTCCTTGGTTAGGTGTGAGGTGATTTGGTCCGAAGTGCGTTTCAGTGCTTTATTCAGCATTCTTTCAAATTGTGTCAGCAGTTCTGAGGGGATTTCTGCATTGTGACTAGTAGCCTGAGAGGATTTAAATTGGCTTTCATCCTCGCTGTCTGACTCTGTGGTATCCAAAGAAATATTGGGCTTCATTGGTCTGGCTGCGCTTTTCCTATCTTTCCCTGAGGTGGGAGTCTCTGAGGTGGCTGAGGAGAATGGCGCCTTTTTTGTGGTACCTTTAGTGTGCTGAGTGCCGCTGCTGACATTCGGCTTTATCTTGTTTCTTGTACCTCCGAGCACCATTTTTGTAGAGGAATGTTCCCCGTGTTTCCCACGATCAGATATATTGTTTTCTGTTCGATTGCGGTTCCTATTTGCTGCGTTTATCCGCGTTTTTTTCCTCCATGGAGCGGAGCTCTAGTGCGGCATGACCGTCCTGCTAGACTCCGCGCGCGCGCCTGTCACCACTCTTTTCCATTGAAGCTCGCTTCATAACTAGCTTCTGGGCATGCGCGGGTTGAAAAACGTCGTTTTAAAAGACGTTTTTGCTACACACGGTGACTTTTTGTGAAACAAAAAACGACGTTTTGAAAAACGACACAAAAAATTCAAGCATGTTGGAATTTTTTTTTGGTCGTTTTTTTTAAGACAAAAAACAACGTTTTGCCCACACACGATCAATTTAAATGACGTTTTAAAAAACGACGTTTTTTTTCATCGCAAAAAACGACCGTGTGTACGCGGCATAACAGCCCTAACTTTTTTCTTTTTTAAATTTTCAAAAGTGACAAAAAGCGAGAACTGCAAAATACTCACCATACTTCTCAGCAAATAGCATGGGGTGTCTACTTTCCAAAATGGGGTAATTTGGGAGGTTTTGTGCCATCTGGGAATTCCATGGCCTTCAAAACTGTGATAGGCAGTGAGGAGTAAAATCAAAAATGTACACCCTTAGAAAGCCTGAAGGCGGTGATTGGTTTTTGGGGTCCTGTACACAGCTAGGCTCCCAAAAGTCTACCACATGTGGTATCCCCATACTCAGGAGTAGCAGCAGAATGTATTTTGGGGTGTAATTCCACATATGCCCATGGCATGTTGGAGCGATATATATTTAGTGACAACTGAATGCAAAAAAAATTGCAAAAAATATTTAAAAAAAATTGTCTTTTTCCCGCAACTTGTGTCAAAAAATAAAATATTCCAATGACTCAGCAAATAGCTTGCGGTGTCAACTTTCCAAAATGGGGTAATTTGGGGGGTTTTGAACTGTCCTGGCATTTTATGCACAACATTAACCACTTTAGCCCCACAGAGCACTTTTTGTGATTCGGCATTGCGCCGCTTTAACTGACAATTGCGCGGTCGTGCAACGTGGCTCCCAAACCAAATTGGCGTCCTTTCTTTCCCACAAATAGAGCTTTCTTTTGGTGGTATTTGATCATCTCTGCGGTTTTTATTTTTTCCGCTATAAACAAAAATAGAGCGACAATTTTGAAAAAAATGCAATATTTTTTTACTTTTTGCTATAATAAATATCCCCCAAAAATATATAAAAAAAAACATTTTCCTCAGTTTAGGCCGATACGTATTCTTCTACATATTTTTCATTAAAAAAAATCGCAATAAGCGTTTATTGATTGGTTTGCGCAAAAGTTATAACGTTTACAAAATAGGGGGTCGTTTTATGGCATTTTTATTAATATTTTTTTTTTACTAGTAATGGCGGCAATCAGCATTTTTTTTCAGTACTGCGACATTATGTCGGGCACTTTGGACACTTTTGACACATTTTTGGGGCCATTGCCATTTTTATAGCGATCAATGCTATAAGAATGCATTGTATTACTATAAAAATGCCATTGGCAGTGAAGGGGTTAACACTAGGGGGCAGGGAAGGGGTTAAGTGTGTTCCTGGGTGTGTTCTAAATGTATGGGGGGTGGCCTCACTAGGGGAAATCACTGATCTTCTGTTCATACATTGTATGAACAGGAGATCAGCGTTTCCCCCGCTGACAGGACCGAGAGCTTTGTGTTTACACACAAAGCTCCCGGTCCCCGCTCTGTAACGAACAAGCGCGTGTCCCCGGCTGTGACCGTACCTGCCGGGCACGCGCTGGGACGCCCAGCAGTGCCACCGTCCCGCATTAATATGACGGCGGGCGGTCGGCATCTAGTTTATAACTTATGTCGCACATCAACCACTTGAAGACAAATCCCTTTCTGACACTTTTTGTTTACATGGAAAAAAAAATTACTTTGAACCATCAAAAATTATATATTTTTTTAAAGCAAAGGCCCTACAGAATAAAATGGTGGGTGATGCATTTTTTTTTTCAAAGAGTACTTTTCAAACGCAGCGATTTTTTTTGAAAAAACCCACATTTTTATTTTAATGCACTATATTGCCCAAATGTTTGATGAAATTAGATGATCTTAGGTCAAGTACATGGATACCAAACATGACATGCGTGCAGCGGCAACAAACTACATGCATTTTTAAAAGCGTTTAAAGGTTACAGATTTACAGAGGTGGTCTACTGCTAAAATTACTGCCCTCCATTTGACCTTTGCGGTGATACCTCACATGCATGGTGCAATTGCCGTTTACATATGAGGCCAGATCGATGCTTGCGTTTGCCTTTGCACGAGAGCAGGGGGGACAGGGGGTGCTTTTTTATTATTATTATTTATTTATTTTGCTTTTTTTTTTTAAACTGTTCCTTTCATATATTTTTTTTTAATAATTGTTATTGTTATCTCAGGGAATGTAAATATCCCCTATGATAGCAATAGGTAGTGACAGGTACTCTTATTTGAAAAAATTGGGGTCTATTAGACCCTAGATCTCTCCTCTGCCATCAAAGCACCTGACCACACCAAGATCGGTGTGATAAAATCCTTTCCCAATTTTCCAATGGCGCTGTTTATATCTGGCAAAATCTAAGTCATAAAATGCTCGTAGCTTCCGGTTTCTTAGGTCATAGAGATGATTGGAGCCATTCTGGTCTCTGATCAGCTCTATGGGCAGCTGGCGGAACCACCGGCTGCATTCTCGGGTTCCCTGTTGGGACAGGAGAGCCAGAAAAAAACATGGAAGAGAGTGGCAGGGGGGACATTCCCACCCACTGCTTGTAAAAGCAGTCTAGAGGCTAATTAGCCACTAGGATTGCTTTTACATGAAAGCCGAACGCTGGCTGAAAAGAATGATACCAAGATGATACCTAAACCCACAGGCATCATTCTGGTATAACCATTCAAAGTACCAGCAACATACCAATATGTTGCTGGTACTTGTTGGGTATATATTGTGAACTTTTTTTTTCGTGGGCTGAGCAAAAAAAAGAGATTGATCATGGGTATGCCCACCATTAGAATACCTCCCTTCTTCCACCCACTTCTAATGATGGGCATGCATGCACCATTTTGTTTTTAACTGTGGTGGTGAAATCACCTCCTACAGCACTGGAGTCGCTGATTTATGTATCGTGGGAGCAAACGCTGTTGCTGTCAACATAAATAAATCCGCGCTGCAGCTGAACAGCGTACCTGAAAACAAAAAAATGGTTAACAATAAAACACAGTAAACAGTAAAGTACAAACTAATTACATACCTGAAAAACAAACATGATAAAACATAATAACAATAAAACATTACAGTTAAGCATAGAATACAGTAAAAAAAAAAAAAGCAAAGAACAATAGAGAGAGAACAGAGAGATAGAGAACAATAAAATGACAACTATTTTTTTTTATATATTTTTTGTGTTTTCTTTTTTACACTTTTATTTGTAACTGTTTGGTTCCAGGTTCGGGTCTCTCAAAATGTGATGGCATCTTGGGAGACCCTGTGAAAGTGTGCACCCCTGCCCTAAAGTTAAAGGCATCATTATAGAGAGTGATGAGATCTTCATTAAAGTAAAAAACTGGAATCCACATAAGGTAGGGACCATTTGATAAGAGGCTTTCCATACTTCATGAAAAAGAAGCCATGATTGCAGTGGACGAAGAACTGTTCTTGAACCGAGGATATAGTGAAGGTCTTTGTCAGAATACAAGTAATAAAAAAGCCAAAAGGGACCCTTTACCGGATTGTCAGCTTCTTCTTGTGGATAGGTACAATATTAGCCATTTGTCAGTTATGGGGAACCTAACCTGTTAGAAAGATCAGTTAATATTCCAACACCTATACCTCCAAGTTCTCTTAGAACTCAGGGATGAATACTGAAGAGAATTCCAAACGGTACTTCAAGTACCTGACAGACCAATAAACTTTGATACCGTGAGGCACTTCAATGAACAGGAGACACACAGAGTAAGTTAAAAAAAATGCCTACGTTATTGGGCGTGCATACAGATTATATTTGGTTCAACACAACCAATCACAATGGGGGGGGGGGGTTAGTAAAGAAATATATTGCATATCATTAATAATGAATTTAATTAACCTGCAGGAACAATGGCTGACATGAGGGTACTGACATGAAAACACCATCTGGCCATGACTAACAAGTCATGTTGTCAGGTTCCCTAATTCATGTCTCACTAAACAGGAAAAGTGGCCCAGACATCCTGGACCACAATTAGAATTGTCTATGTTATTCTTTCTTATATGTGTGTAAAAAAAGATGTTACAAGCTGGTCGAAATACAGAAGTGAGCTAACTGGCTAACTAGCTCAAGTCTGAAGCTCATAAGCTAAAATATATAATCCTATACAGTATATGAATTTATAGCTCTCAAGATGGAGTCACTGTTGTTCAGTCATATTACTACAAATACCATCAGGACCTCCTGCTTTATTTATTTTTTAAAGTAGAATTGCATATTTACTTTGACTTTAAAGGGGTGTTCCAGCCAAAAATGGTGTTTATTAAAAGTCAGCAGCTACAAAAAGTGTAGCTGCTGGCTTTTAATAAACACTCACTTACCTGCTCCTGCGTTCCAGCGACGCGCCGACCGGGGCTCCGCTCCTCTGCCCCCCTCCCCGGCCGGCGTCTCCATCCTGTCTGTGGGCACCCAGCCGTGACAGCCTTCGGCTTCACGGCCGGGCACCCACTGCGCATGCGCGAGCCGTACTGCGCATGCGTGCGCGGCGCGGCTCGCCGCTGATTGGAGAGGCGATCGCATGGGACTTGTCAGTGTCCCATGTGATCGCCTACAGGGAGGGGGCTGGTGTAGGCGATTAAGCTTAATCGCCTAACCAGCCCCTCGGCGGAAGCAGGAAGTGGGACAGGAAGTCCCACTCCTACTGAAGCCCCCACTCCCCCCCCAAAAAAATTACATGCCAAATGTGGCATGTATGGGGGTGAGGAGTGGGTTAAGAAGGGGTCATATTTTTGGGTGGAACACCCCTTTAACCACTTGAAGACTAGCATGTTAAACACCCTTCCTGCCAAGGGCATTTTTCAGTTTTTAGCATTGTGATAGTTTGACAATTACTTTGTCATAGTTACATAGTTACATAGTTAGTCAGGTTGAAAAAAGACACAAGTCCATCCAGTTTAAAGCGGAGCTCCACCCTTAAATTGACCTGACTGTAATATAAATCCCGCTGCTCACTAATCCCGAATCGGCTATTGTAACTAAAATCGGCGTTACAGTACCTTATAAACGCCGATGCTTCCGGTTTAGCCTGTCTCGGGTTTTCCACGAGTTATTTTATTGTTCCGGTCTGTCGCTGTGCATTTTGGGGGCTTTTCTCTGATGTCCTAATTTCCTATATCAGCCGAGATCTCGCAAGACTTCGTTTACAGGAAGTGATGCGCTAGTAAACAAAGGAAAGGGCGGGTGTATGAAATTTCACCATTACAGCGCATCACAGTACAGATACCGAACCTGTACAGCACAGATACTGATCCTGTACTCTCAGCTGAAGTCTCCTGCCACGGAATTCAACTGCTTGTAATCCGTTTTCATCTAGTTCTAAGGTAAGTGTTAGGCCTCGTACACACGATCGGACATATCCGATGAAAACGGTCCGCGGACCATTTCCATCGGATATGTCCGATCGGGAGTTTGATCCGATGGCGTGTACACACCATCGGATCAAATTCCCCGCCGCCGGACGGCTCGGTGACGTGGCGGTGACGCGGCGGTGACGTTGACGCCGCCACGTCACCGCCACGTCACCGCACCAGGAAGTTAAACACTTCCGCGCATGCGCCGAATCCATTCGGCGGCGGCGCGGCGGCGGTGGGGGACGACATGTCTGCTGGTAAGTGTACTAACCAGCAGACATGTCGGGCGGACAGATTCCCACCGGATAGATTTCAAAGCATGCTTTGAAATCTGTCGGGTGCAGAAATCTGTCCGGTAGCCCATACACACGAGCGGAGATGTCTGCTGAAACGGTCCATCGGACCGTTTTCAGCGGACATATCCCCTCGTGTGTACGAGGCCTTAATCTAACAAACATGTACATGGAATGTCTTATTTTTTTTAGCCTCTATAATTTTATTTTTATTCTAATATATATATCTATATATAAATATATATATATTAGAATAAAAATAAAATTATAGAGGCTAAAAAAAATCAAAGAAATCATAGTTTGTATGTGAGAGATTAGATTATATATATATATATATATATATATATATATATATATACTGTATATATATATATATATATATAATCTACCACATACACACTCTGATTTTTATATATATATATATATATATATATATATATATATATATAAATAGAGATAATTAAAAAATAAAAGGAATAAGAGTTTGTATTTTAGAGATAGAGATAAATATTGTTAGTAATTACATTAGTAATTTTTTAAGCTCATATATATATAAATGGATAGATAGATTGAGACACTGAAAAAAAATAGATTAAAGCAACTACAATATTAATTTTGTTAACGTTACAAATATTTTAAATATATATATAAATTGATATATATATATATATATATATATATATATATATATATATATATATATATATATATATATACTGATTTAATGTAAATAAATTTATAATAATTTCTAAAAAATAGTCAAATACACATGTTGCTAAATATAGAAATTATAACAACAAATTATGAACTATAAAAAAAAAAATTTGAGAAATAGTAGTATTATTTAAGATTTTTTAAATAGTTTTTTTTTTATCAAAATATGTATTAATTATAAGGAAAATAATAAAATACTTATTCATATCTATTTGTTATAGGAATAAACATATTAATTATATATTTTTTTTAAAATAATTAGAGATGCACTATAATTACCTGTCTTGTCTCTTCTTAGACGCTGAGGCTGTGGATGTTGTAAACGAGTGTCTGTTATCATCACAACAGGGCGGATACGTTTCATTCATTCGCCTGCCGTTGCGATGACAACAGGGACGCTCCGCCGCCGGACACCTTTGGCAGTGCGCGTGCGCGAGATGTAGTGGTGGATGCTGGGACAGCATCCACCGTAAACAGGAAATTAGATGCTGGCTTCCTCTTCCTGCCCAAACCCAAGATGGCAACGGGAGACGGTGCTGAATATAACTAAAACAAAGATTTAGAGCTGCGCCTTGTCACCCGGACTCGATACAATCAAAAAAAGAGTCCATATATCAGTCATGTGGAGATAAACAATCCTTCAGACATGAGAGAAGTAGTAGGTTGGCTCCAAGACAAATCTCCGCTGGTCTTTAATCAGGATGGACATATAATAAACACCACTGTGCTCGAACTTGGCTTTTCAATGTGGCCCACCACCAGAAGTATAAGCAGCTTACCAGAGGAATGGCTGTATTACACCGGGGCTCCACTCAGCAACTCCACCAATTAGATCATATGTAAATGATAAATAGAGGCAGACATAGCGTAATCCCGCTGGGACATTTATTTAAAAAAGTAAAAACCAGAATACTCACATGGGAGATGAGTTAGACAGGCATATAAAATACAAAGTTGCCGGCCGGCAAACAGATCAGCAAGGACCCTCCTCCAGAGCGTAATGACGTCACCGCACGTCTACCCATTTATTTTTATTTATTTTTTTTTTTGTAATCCCGCTGGGACATTTATTTAAAAAAGTAAAAACCAGAATACTCACATGGGAGATGAGTTAGACAGGCATATAAAATACAAAGTTGCCGGCCGGCAAACAGATCAGCAAGGACCCTCCTCCAGAGCGTAATGACGTCACCGCACGTCTACCCAGACGCGTTTCGTCGTAGGACTTTGTCAATGGGATAGGGCGTTGCGGTGAGTCAACACTTAAATAGGCCTGGACCTCGCCGTGAGGTGTAGATCCAGAGCTGCAGACGCCATCTTGGAAAGGGGCAAGATGCCAGTTCTTAACCCAATCCAAAACTGTTGCTAATATAAAAAACTTAAAAGACATTTCCTAAGAGATACAGCAGGCAAAGTCCTTATCTTGTAATCCCACAGGAGAAAAGAAAAAAAGAAGAAGCAGAAAAAACTTTACTTTGATGTCATAGATACAGGAAATAGATAGCGAGTGCCTACCACATCATTCACATTGTCTATACCTATTCCTCGTTGCGGCGACATCTAGTGGATCTTTTAAAGAAATACAGCGATGTCAACGCATTGGAAAAGGAAGGGGACAACGGAAGGAAACCAGCCAAGACAGATAATTATGACTTGGCCTGACCTAAACCATATGATACTGATAATGATCGATAGCTGCCGATCAAGCGTATTTGATGGAATATAAGGGAAAAAAAACTATAAAAGTGAAAATACAAAATAAAAGGGGATATGAACCCAAGAGTCCCCCAACTTGGGTGAACATTATACCTACAGTGAGCAGGAGTGCAAAAAAACTAGACATTAATATTAATGTGATTGTAAACCCTGTAAACTACTTATTTGGGACTGCTAACGAGTGGAGCGGTGAGTTTATTAAAACACCGCGCTTACTAATTTAAAGAGCCCCTCATTAAAAAATCGATTTTTCGGCGGAGATCCGCTTTAACCATAAAAAAAATAAACAAACAAAATAAAACACAGTACAATCCCATACACCCAACTCCATACCCACAGTTGATCCAGAGCAGTGGCGTAACCAGAGTTATGGGCGCCCGGGGCAGATTTTTTTTTTCGCCCCCCCCCCCCCTATATAAACACCTGTTACCTGCTCTGCTCATATCCTGGGCTACCCGATAGCAGCTGATCTCACTTTTACTGTGGAAAATAATATGGAGGCCCCCCCCCCGCAAAGCCTACAGCGATACAGTTTAAGTTCAGTGCAAATAATATATATATATATATATATATATTCATTCACACATATATACTCACACATTGCAAAGGATGCGGACATGGTACTGGGGTCAGAGGCTGTGCGGACATGGTACTGGGTGATCATAACATACAGAGTTATCGTTACTTTAGGGTATGTGACAAGGCTGGGGTTTTAGTGGAGGGAGAGAGCATGAAAACAGGTAGGTGAAAGAGGCTTCCCCCCCCCACACACCCACACACATGGCAAGAATGGACTTTATTCTAATTTCCTGGAGAGGGGCTGTATTACTGCACCACATCCTTTGCTGTTTTTGTGCAAATTCATGAATATGTTAGAGATATACTGGGACTTTCTAGGTGCTACAGAGATATTCCACATACACATATATTAAAAATATTTTTTTTGGAAAAATGCATCTAACATATTCAAGAATTTTACTTTTACTTTCACTTTCACCATGCCTGCCATGCTGAGGTACAGGACAAGTTTAAAGTACATATCTACACAGTGTGGAAGGCAGAACAAGTGTGACTCATCACTCACATGAGAAGAATTCAGTCTGACATCCGTCCTGTTATCTTGCTTTGGGGAGCTCCGGTGTCCACTTTATAGATGGCAATGATCACCCCTGTGCTGTCCTGCTTGCTCTGTCTTCCCCCTAGGAGGGGAGGGGGGGACTCGGGTGCTGCCTGACACACACACACAGGCATGGAAGAGATCTCCTTTCTCCACAGCTCGCTGCCTGCTCAGGGTCCAGGCTCCTGGGTCTCCTCCTCCCTCGCTCGCTCAGCTCAGTGTCCATGCAATGTGCGCTAGTTGTCAGCGCTGACATTTCTCATCTTTCTTCCACCTAGCTCCTCTCCTGCTCAGGACTCAGATTTGGCGCCACAAATTCAGCGGGGGACATGACAGGCCAGCTCAGACGGACCTGTGGCCACATGACCCGCCGTGACCAATCACAGGCCAGCTCAGGCCTGTGGCCACATGACCCGCTGTGACCCAATGTCGAGACTGAACATGGCGGCCGGTAAATACAAATTAATAATAGAAGACAGAGTGACACACAGTCCACACTGGCGCGGTGCCCCCCTAAATGAATTCGCCCAGTGCAACAGCCCCCCCTGCCCCCCCCCCGCTACGCCAGTGATCCAGAGGAAGGCAAAAAATTCCTTCCTGATCCCCCGAGAGGCAATCGGATTTGCTCTGGATCAACTTTACCTACACATCTTAGTACTCAGTTATATTATGTACATTTAGGAAAGAATCAAGGCCCTTCTTAAAGCAATCTACTGAGCTGGCCAGAACCACCTCTGGAGGGAGTCTGTTCCACATTTTCACAGCTCTTACTGTGAAGAAACCTTTCCGTATTTGGAGGTGAAATCTCTTTTCCTCCAGACGTAAAGAGTGCCCCCTTGTCCTCAGTGTTGACCGTAAAGTGAATAACTCAACACCAAGTTCCCTATATGGACCTCTTATATATGTTGATCATATTCCCCCTTATTCTCCTCTTCTCAAGAGTGAATAAATTAAGTTCTTCTAATCTTTTCTCATAGCTGAGCTCCTCCATGCCTCTTATCAGTTTGATTGCCCTTCTCTGCACTTTCTCCAGTTCTCCGATATCCTTTTTGAGAACTGGTGCCTAAAACTGGACTGCATATTCCAGATGAGGTCTTACTAATGATTTGTATAGGGGCAAAATGATATCTCTATCTCTGGAGTCCATACGTCTCTTAATACAATTGCTCGCTTTGGAAACCACAGCTTGGCATTGCATGCCATTATTGAGCTTATGATCAACTAAAACCCCCAGATCCTTCTCCACTACAGATACCCCCAGTTGTACTCTCCCTTGCATGTATTATGCATGCATATTCTTAGCCGCTAAGTGCATAACTTTACATTTATCAACATTAAACCTCATCTGCCACTTAGTCGCCCACTTAGACAGAGCATTTGTCAGGAATGGTTCCCCCTGTTGGTAAATCTGCCTGTTAGTCTGGCTGCAGTACCGGCCTCCACCAGCGGGGGGTTCCTGGTCTTCTGGAGCTCACAGCTTTTCCTGCGTTCAGGTGTGACATGAATGCAATTAACACACCCCCTATTTATACCCGGCGAGCTTAAGCAGAGCTCGCCCTGGTATCTTCATAACTTCTGGACCTAAGCCTGTACCCTGACCTGTATTCTGATCCTGATTTGGTACCTTGATCCTGTTCTGATCCTGATCCCGCCTGGACTTGTCTGCCCTGCATCCTGATCCCTGATCCCACCTGGACTTGTCTGCCCTGCTTCCTGATCCCTGTCTCCCCTTAGCCTGTATCTTGCAGCTAGTCCATCCATCCGACCCCTGCTCCGTCCTGTCCCATCTACTGATATCCCTTGTGTATGACCTCGGCCTGGCTTGACCTATGTGTACGGTATTCCCTTTTTGATTATATATATATATATTGTTTGCTATCTTCACTGGTTGTCCTTATTTATATTAAACACCTTTTACTTCACTAATCATATTGTCTGGTCTCTCTGTGCAGTCACACGGGTCTGATCTCTCATCCCTCCTGACAGTATACCAGGGCCATCCCTTGATCAGACGTGACTGCATTGAGGAACCATCCTGGTGTAGTGCATTGCTCTAAAGCATGGATTACAATGAAATCCTTTACCTTTCTCTGCTGGCAGACGAGGAAGAGGGGGCTTGTCGCCAGGTTTTGGAGGGTTGGACTAGTGACCAACTGATGGAAACTATCCGATCGGCTCATTCCTGGGTGGATAAGGGGTACATGACTTTTGATGATGTTCAGGCATTAATGCGGTTGTGTGTGAAGCCGGCCCTGTCATTTATTCCTGATGGTAGTGATGATTTCTCTCCCCCCTTCAGTTCTGACCAAGTTGAATCCCTGGTGTGGTTATTAGAGGATGACCCGGGTTATTTTGATGAGCATTATTCCTCCTGTCCCCAGCAAAAGTTATCTGAGTGTATTGATTCTGTGCAGGCTCTGATTAGACAAGGTGTGTGTGAACCTGCTTTTGTTCAACCTGTGCTGCAGGCATGGTCAGATCTCCTGATTCCAGCCAAGCCAGTCCGTTCCAGCGCTACTATTAACCCTCTGCCTTCTCAGGGATCCATCTGTCCATCACCAATGGCAACCCCAGCTCAGATAATTCAGCATCCTACCAAATATTACTACCCAGTCTCTACTAATTGTACCTACCCTGCCTTTAATCCACCTGTCCGTTCCAACCCTGCTATTAACCACCTACCTTCCCAAGGACCTATCCGCCCATCGCCAATGACAACCTCAGCTTTCGCCCAGTTAATTCCGCACCCTACCAAATATTACTACCCAATTTCTACTAATTGTACCTACCCTGCCTATAATCCACCTGTAACAACTCCACAAAAACCTCCTCCAGTCACCATCCCTGTGTCTCTGCCATATTCCAACCCCTCCTCCTACTTAAATCCATCTTCTTCATACATCGCTTCTGTTAACAAACCTGTAGTGTCTAAGTCTAAAAAGAAACAGAAGTACTTCCCAACTCACACTATCGTGCCAGTTACCCAGCCTGTCCCAGTGCCACCTGCTCAGCTTGTTCCAGTGCCATCTGCTCAGCTTGTTCCTGTGCCAGCTGCTATGCCTGTTCCTGTGCCAGCTACTCTACCTTTTCCAGTGCCAGCCGACCAACCTGTTCCAATGTCAGCTGCCCAGCTTGTGCCAGCCTCCCAGCTTGTTCTAGTGCCAGCCTCCCAGCTTGTTCCTGTGCCAGCCTGCCAACCTGATGTTCCTGTGCCAGCCTGCCAACCTGATGTTCCTGTGCCAGCCTGCCAACCTGATGTTCCTGTGCCAGCCTGCCAACCTGATGTTCCTGTGTCAGCTTTCCAGTACGCTGCCCAGGTTGATGACTTCCAGTCTGCTGCCCAGGTTGATGACTTCCAGTCTGCTGCCCAGGTTGATGACTTCCAGTCCGCCGCCCAGGTTGATGACTTCCAGTCTGCTGCCCAGGTTGATGACTTCCAGTCTGCTGCCCAGGTTGATGACTTCCAGTCTGCTGCCCAGGTTGATGACTTCCAGTCTGCTGCCCAGGTTGATGACTTCCAGTCTGCTGCCCGGCTTGATGACTTCCAGTCTGCTGCCCGGCTTGATGACTTCCAGTCTGCTGCCCGGCTTGATGACTTCCAGTCCGCTGCCCAGCCTGAAGTTCCTGTGCCAGTCTGCCAGCCTGCTGCTCCTGTGCCAGTCTGCCAGCCTGCTGTTCCTTTGTCTGCTGCCCAGCTCGATGACCCGGAGCCTTTGTCTGCTGCCCAGCTCGATGACCCGGAGCCTTTGTCTGCTGCCCAGCTCGATGACCCGGAGCCTTTGTCTGCTGCCCAGCTCGATGAACCGGAGCCTTTGTCTGCTGCCCAGCTCGATGACCCGGAGCCTTTGTCTGCTGCCCAGCTCGATGACCCGGAGCCTTTGTCTGCTGCCCAGCTCGATGACCCGGAGCCTTCGTCTTCTGCCCAGCTCGATGACCCGGAGCCTTCGTCTTCTGCCCAGCTCGATGACCCGAAGCCTTCGTCTTCTGCCCAGCTCGATGACCCAGAGCCTATGCCCTCTGCTGCCCAGCTCGATGACCCGGAGCCTTCGTCTTCTGCCCAGCTCGATGACCCGGAGCCTTTATCCACTGCCTGGCTTGACACCATGAGCCTTCCCCAGCAACAACTGGTTGGAGCGTCCGGAGGCCGCTCCTTTGAGGGGGGGTACTGTCAGGAATGGTTCCCCCGGTTGGTAAATCTGCCTGTTAGTCTGGCTGCAGTACCGGCCTCCACCAGCGGGGGGTTCCTGGTCTTCTGGAGATCACAGCTTTTCCTGCGTTCAGGTGTGACATGAATGCAATTAACACACCCCCTATTTATACCCGGCGAGTTCAAGCAGAGCTCGCCCTGGTATCTTCATAACTTCTGGACCTAAGCCTGTACCCTGACCTGTATTCTGATCCTGATATGGTACCTTGATCCTGTTCTGATCCTGATCCCGCCTGGACTTGTCTGCCCTGCATCCTGATCCCTGATCCCACCTGGACTTGTCTGCCCTGCTTCCTGATCCCTGTCTCCCCTTAGCCTGTATCCTGCAGCTAGTCCATCCATCCGACCCCTGCTCCGTCCTGTCCCATCTACTGATATCCCTTGTGTATGACCTCGGCCTGGCTTGACCTATGTGTACGGTATTCCCTTTTTGATTATATATATATATTGTTTGCTATCTTCACTGGTTGTCCTTATTTATATTAAACACCTTTTACTTCACTAATCATATTGTCTGGTCTCTCTGTGCAGTCACACGGGTCTGATCTCTCATCCCTCCTGACAGCATTGAAGTCGGCTTGTAAATTGGAGACATATATTGAAAAGTAAGGCACCCAACACCGAACCTTGGGGTACATCGCTGATAACCTTGGACCATTCAGAGTAAGAATCATTAACCACAACTCTCTCAATTCTGTCTTTTAGCCAGTTTTCTATCCATTTACAAACTGATATATCCAATCTTGTAGACCCGGGGTGGCAAACACAAGGCCCGCGGGCCGAATCCGGCCCGCCAGGCCTTGTCATGTGGCCCACGCAGCGGCCTCCAATCAGCAGGGGGATCTCTCTCCTGGCAGTAGTCAGCGAGGAGCCGAGGACAGATAGGCCTGAGAGCCCGGAGGGCGGGAAATTAGTTCAACCCCGCGGCTTGGCGCAGGCTGGATCGGTGGATGTGGTGACGTGGGAGGAGAGAGCCGGGCTACAGGCAGTGACCATGGCCACGGTAATGTCCGTATATGTGTGTGCCAGGGAGCGGATGACCATCTGCTTCCGCCCACACTGTGTTTTCTATGGGGAAGGGAGAAGTAAGTACAGTCCGCTCTATGGCGCTGCGCCTACAACTTCCTTCTTCTTACACACGGAGTACTACCAAGGCAGAGCGCACTGTACTGAGGAAGTTCACACCCAGGTGCCGCCATAGCGATCTCCGGATTCCTCCGCTCACCCGAACAGGCTGCTGCACCTCGGATGGTCAGGACCAAGGCTGGGGGATGGAACAGGAATTGGTGACCTCTCCCCCCTGACCCCGCCCCCCCAAGAGGCGAGAAGTGGCGGGCGCAGCATCTCCTGTGCCCCCAGAGCATGGATTGCTCCAACTTCCTCTTCAGTGAAATGAGGCCTGGGTAACAGACTGACTGGGGACACAGAGGACGGGCAGGCTGCCAGGGAGCTGCTGGAAGCATCAAAGGAAACACACAGGCATGAAAGGTAGCCTCTCGTCATCTCTCAGCCTCCCCTCCTCCCCCTTTCCCTCAGCTCCACTGTCTCTGTGATCCCAATGTCTCAGTGAATCCAAATCGCCACTGCTGCAAAAAAACACAATTGTACAAATATATAAATAAATAAACTAGTTTTTTATAATTATTAATAATAATTAATAAAATGTTCATTCATAGCCATGTTTTTATTGATTGTTATATGAAATTAGTTTGTTTCTTTATATATTTGCACAATTTTGTGTTCTTGCAGCACTGGTGATTTGGATTCACTGCCCAGTAGGGCCATCTTAGAATTATTGTATTTGTTGAATTGTTTTAATGACATTTTCTGTACTTTATTTGCACAATGATGTTGAGTTTTTTTGCAGCACCGGTAATTGAGACTCACTACCCAGTAGGTTATTTTATAATATTTCAGTTAATGGAAACTACATATGTCATATTCACACTATAATACTTGTTGCAGCACCGTGCACTTGGGATCATTACCCAGTAGGGTTTATTTTTTTAACCTTTTTGATTTTTTTCTACATATATTTTGGTTTATGTATAGATATACCAATATATATATATATATATATATATATATATATATATATATATTGGTATATCTATATATAAACCAATATATATGTGGAATAAAATCAAAAAGGTTAGAAAAATAAACCCTACTGGGTAATGATCCCAAGTGCACGGTGCTGCAACAAGTATTATAGTGTGAATATGACATATGTAGTTTCCATTAACTGAAATATTATAAAATCCCACTCCCAATGCCTATGATGGCTAACCTGTGTAGAAAAGATGTAAACACCTATTTTCAGGCTGCCCGGTCATGTTATTCCCTGTGTGAGCCAGTGGTGTATGCAGGGGAGAGGAGGGAGCACCAACAACAATTGGGACACAGGAATCTATATTTGATGTCACCACTCCAGGCTTTTCCAGTCATTGACGAGCACGCTCTCCTCTCCCCTGCAGCCACCGCTGGCTCACACAGGGGATCATGTAACCAGACTGGAGCTAGCTTAAAATAGGTAAGTCTGCGAGTCGGTGGGAGAAAATTACCTCGGGCGCTGACAACCCACGCTACACCACTGGTGTAAGTGCAGATACAACCGGCCCTTTGAGGGCAACCAAACTGCTGATGTGGCCCCTGATGAATTTGAGTTTGCCACCCCTGCTGTAGACCTTACCTTACACATGAGCCGTGTGTGGGGAACTCTATCAAACGCTTTTGCAAAATCCAAGTATACCACGTCCACAGCTACGCCTCTGTCCAGGGTTTTTCTTACCTCTTCATAAAAGGAAATGAGGTTTGTCTGACAACTTCTGTCTTTCATGAATCCATGCTGTCTGCTGCTTAAATAGTTTGTTTTCAGCAGGAACTCATCCATGCGGTCTTTTATTAAACGTTCCAGTATCTTCCCAACTATAGAAGTTAAACTAACAGGTCTATAGTTACTTGGTAAAGACTTTATTCCCTATTTAAATATAGGCACCACATTGGCTCTACGCCAATCCAGTGGTACTATTCCTGTCATTAATGAGTCCCTAAATATTAGATACAGTGGCTTTGAAATTTCTGAGCTCAATTCTTTTAGGATCCTCGGGTGGATGCCATCTGGTCCAGGTGCTTTATCCACCTTTGTTCTGTCTAAATATTTCTGGACCATATCACTTTTGAGCCATTGTGGATTTGGGGCTGTGTCACTCCCACCCCCATTGTGGACATGAGCTCCCCCATGCTCCATTGTATACACAGAGCTGAAGAAAGCATTTAATTAAATTTGCCTTCTCTTTGTCCTCAGTCACCCACTCTAGTTTTGTAAAGGGCCTACATGCTCAGACTTGACCTTTTTACTATTAATATATTTAAAGATTTTTTGGGGGTTTGTCCTACTATCTTTTGCAATCGTTCATTTAGGATTTTTGCATCCTTGATTTCCTTTTTACATATTCTATTATATTCTTTGTAACATTTAAACGACACTAGTGTTCCTTCATTTTTATATTTTTTAAAAGCTATTTTCTTATTGTTTATAGCTTTTTTAACTTTGACTGTGAGCCACATAGGTTTTATGTTTAGCCTTTTAAACTTATTGCCCATGGGAATATACTTTGCAGTGAGGTTCCAAAGAGTCTTTTTGAAGAATTCCCATTTCTGTTCTGCGTTCATCGGTGCCAATATTCCCTCCCAGTCCAAGTCCTGGAGAGCAGTCCTCATCCTTTAAAAAATGTCTCTCTTGAAATAAAGTGTTTTTATCTTTCCTGTATGTATTTCTTGCTTATAGTTAACATTAAATTAAATCATGTTATGATCACTGCTACCCAGGTGTTCCTTTATCTGAACATTAGTAATAAGCTCTGCATGGTTTGAGATTACCAGGTCCAACAGAGCATCATAACTAGTTGGGGCCTCAATAACCTGGACCATAAAATTATCCTGCAATAGGTTTTTACATTTTTGTCCTTTAACTGTCCCAGAAATTCCATTATTCCAGTCAATTTCTGGGTAGTTAAAATTCCCCATTATTATCACCGTCCCAGCCCTTGCAGCCCTTTCCATCTGTGCAAGGAGCCGAGTCTCCACCTCCTCATTAACATTGGGTGGTCTATAACAAACTCCAATGATTAACTTTGAACTACGCACATCTGTATGCAGTTCCATCCATAATGCTTCAACTTCATCACACTCTCCATTAACCAGGTCCTCTTTCACGCTTGCTTTGAGGTCACTTCTCACATAGAGACAGACCCCTCCTCCTTTCCTTTTTACCCTGTCTTTCCGAAAGAGAGCATAGCCAGGAATATTAATAGCCCAGTCATGTGAGGATTGAAGCCAAGTTTCAGCAATACCGATTACATCATAGATCTCCTCATGCACCAGAGCTTCCAACTCACCTGTTTTGCTTGGCAGGCTTCTGGCATTGGTGAACAAACCCTTAAATGTATTGTTACATTTTTCGCTGGTGTTTTTCATATAATTCATATAATTTTTAGTAGTGCAAATGGCACTATAATTTCCAATGGCTGTTTGCAACATGGGAACTTTCTTGTCACCTCCATCTATCCCCATTCCACTCTCCATTAATGTCTGACCCCTAACTGACCTGTGTGCCCAATGTAATTCTAGTTCACCCTCCCCCCTCAAGTCTAGTTTAAATACTCCTCCAGCATTCCCCTAAACCTCTCCCCCAGCACAGCAGACCCCCTTCCATTCAAGTGCAAAACCATCTATAGGTTTCACCCCAATGAAAAGTCAGCCCAGTGCTCTAGAAACCCAAATCCTACACCAGGTCTTTAGCCATGCATTCAGCTCTCTAATCTCCCCCTGCCTTTCCTGTGTTGCGCATGGCACAGGCAATATTTCAGAGAATATCACCTTGGAGGTCCTTACCTTCATCTTGCAGCCTAGTTCTTTAAATTGATTCTTAAGGAGCCCCCACCTTTCATGTATACTGTCATTGGTTCCAACGTGGGCCAAGACAGCTGGGTCATGCCCAGCCCCTCCCAGTAATTTATCCACCCGGTCCACCATATGCCGAACCCTGGCACCAGGGAGACGGCAAACCATTCGGTTGAGGCGATCCTGGCGACAAATTATTCTATCAGTCCTTCTGATTATAGAATCCCCTATTACCACAAACTGTCTAGGCCTACCTGCACTCCCCTCACCACTTCTACTAGATGGGTTGCTCTCCCGGCTGTTAGGGGTAGCAGTAACATCTAGTGCTGCCACCTCTGTGTTTGCCACCTCCACATCCTTACATCCTAACAGCTGTTCTCTAGTGTGCTCTCTCTACATCTGATAGGAAAAATCTCTGTCATATATTGCCAAGAGTAAAAAGTAAAAAATATATTCCAGGTGCATCGTGCAGTAATTGAGCAAGTTTTCAGACCTAATTCTCAGGTGAAGCCGATCTGATTATATGTCTTCAGAATTCTGTCAGGGATACCATACACAGGCATCCAGCATGGGGTGACCAGATCGTTGGGCTGAACTTAAGGGATCAGGAACACAGGTGTAAGTGAAAAACAGTATATTTATTAAGGTAAAGACACACATCAAACTCCAAAACACCTAACTAAATATCTAACTATTATATATAAACAAGCAAGGGAAAACACACATTAATAACTAAGACAGGGACACCAGAGAGCAGCAACTGAATTATCAGGTACAAGTCAGCAAGTAGGAGCTTGGATCAGGTAACAGGGGAGAGGTCTCAGGGACAGGATACACGAAACAGAGTCCAGGACAAGGCAGTAAACAGATCACGTTCAGGCAGGGACAAGCCTAGCAGAGGAAATTCTGAAGCCCTGAGCCTTTGTTAAGGATGGGCTTATATAGTCCAGCAGACCTACATCAGGTGTAACTTGATAGTTGGTTAGTAATCTTGGCAGGGAGACACGTAACAGTAACGTAACGTAACAGTGCCACCAGCAGGTGAACCACATAATGACACAGTTCCTGAAATGTAGTTTAAGTCCTGGAGGTTCGACCCACATATTGGTACTTGCAGGTACATTCCACAAAATACGTCACATTCTTAGTGCCACATGTAATGAATTTCCTAATGGGATACTGCTTGTGAGTTTGGTGTGATATAAACAATGTGCATTTCCTGGGTGCTGTTTTAGTATTCCTACAGGGACCACATCTAAAAAAGCCTAATGCCGCGTACACACGATCACTTTTTGTGATCAAAATAAACGGCGTTTTATGTCACGAAACAAAACAACGTTTTTCAAACTTCAATTTCCAAAACGACTTGCATACACACCATCGTTTTTCCAAAATGCTCTTGCAAAGCGCGGTGACGTACACCACGTTCGACGACACTCTGTTCCATTGAAGCTCCATCTCATAACTTGCTCATAACTTGCTTCTGAGCATGCGCGGGTTTAAAAACGTTGTTTTGCCCACACACGATCACTTTTTATGGCACAAAAATGTTCGAATTTTTTTTGGGTCGTTTTTTTGAAGACATAAAACGACGTTTTGCCCACACACGATCATTTTAAATGACGTTTTTGAAAACTTCGTTTTTTTTTCATCACAAAAAGTGATCGTGTGTACGCGGCATAAAGCTTAAACATGGTGGTTTGTTGTTTTTTGGGGGAGTCTGGTACATTTTTATCAAATTTCGTTCTCAATCCTGGGGCTCTACAACAGATTTTTTAAATAGGGTCTTTTTGCAAAATTGCCCAATACTTATTTATACTTCTCTCCAGATGTGTGTACCGTTTATTAAAACCAGTAATGAATGTGACATCATAGGCATTTCCATCTTTCTCTTTAGTTTGTAGAAGTGGTGGTTTTTCTCTCTACCTATTCCCCTACCGCTGCATCTCCAAGGTCTTGAATAGGCTGGTGGCCCTCTGTGGGGGTTGGGTGATTGGTATTGCTCATTCTGTAGAGGTTCGTATCTGTGAGTAGGGATGGGATAGTGTGGTGAATTAACTCATCTTATATTTGGAGGTATAGATTGCCATTGAGGAGTGTATGTGTTTGCTGTCTGGGATCTGGAGAAACTATCTTGTTTGACTTGAATATGTCTAGTTTCTGCCGGGTTGCCCTTAGTATTTGCAATGATGTTTTCTTGCCATTTATATATCTTTTAATTGACATAATTCTTTTTGTCTCTAGTATACTTTAATTTCTTTATTTTCCTTTCATTTTCTATTTTTTGTACTGCCTCTAGTAGTTTAGATATTCTCTCTTGATATTCTGCCGAATTCATAAAGGGAGACATAAACCCCTTTAATTCAGCAATTGTTTTGTTCAATCTTTTTCAATTTACATTTTCTCCTATGTATAATAATACCCAGCAATTTTAATGTTTGTGTACTGATACACCCAGCATATAAAGGAGGGGGTATTGTCATTTTAAACAAGGTAGTCTATGATATGGAAATGGAATGTATTCTCAGTGATGAGAGTACTTATAAACAGGTTACAAGCAATCCTACTAGAGGTTTGAAAATACAATTACAGGACCTAGTCAATAGAGCAAGGGACACTAACATTCTTAATAAAAAGGAAAAAATGTATTTAGTTCCAGATGCTCCAATTATGCCAGTACTTTACCAAGTGCCAAAAATACACAAGAATGCAGAAAAAACATCAGGCAGGTCAATTCTGAGTGGTATGATAGGGGTTGTAAAGGTTCGTTTTTTTATTTTCTAAATAGGTTCCTTAATTTCCCTTCTAAATGTTTTTTTTTTCTTTGTCTGAATTTCTCACTTCCTGTTCCTCCTCAGTAAGCTTGCCCCCATCATCCAGCCTTTCTGGCTGGGGGTTAGTCAGCATGCTTGCCCCCTCCCTTGGGACTACATTCCTGCAGGGAGACACACCCATACAGCGACTCACAGTGGGGGACCCAATGCGGGTGGCCGGAGGCAATCGTGGGCACAAGAGCCAGAACAATGATTTGTGTGTGTAAACACACAAATCCCTGTTCTGACAGAGGAGGAAAGACAGATTGGGCCAGATTCAGGTAGAGTTAGGCTGGAGTATCAGTGATACTCCAGCCTAACTCTCACTTTGAGTTGGAGTTCCTATACGAGCGGCGTAATTGTATTTCGCCGTCGTATCAGAACTGCAATTTTAAAAATGGCGCTCGGGGCGTTCCCGCTGATTAACGCCGAGAATATGTTAATCAGCGAGAATCGGAAAATTCACGATCGTACTCGGGCCCGACGCAATGATTTTCCGACGTTTCCGTAAGCGATACGTGGCGCAAAGAAAAACATGACCCCCTAGGTGGAGTATCCTATGTTAAGTATGGCCGTCGTCATCGCGTTGAATTTAAAAATGTTCACGTCATTTGCGTAAAACGTCCGTGAATGGGGATTGACGTCATTGACGTTCCCTGACAGAATTTGGAGCATGCGCACTGACAGTCGACGCATGCGCAGTACGTTTGCCGCGGGATCGTGCATAGTTTACATAATACACGCCCCCTACCCGCCCAATTTGAATAACGCCGGCTCATTTTCGCAATGCCGCCGCAACTTTAGGAGCAAGTGCTATGTGAATAACAGTACTTGCTTCTAAAGTTTCGGCGGAGTAACGTAAATGAGAAACGTTACTCCACCAAAAAGATCCGCTCTCCTACCTAAATCTGGCCCACTGTCTGTTCCTACTAAGTAGGAAGATCGATCTGGCTCCTCCTCTAGTCAGTCCCATCCCCTCACAGTTAGAAACACACCTAGGGAACACATTAAAGCCCTTGATCACCTCTTAATGTTAACCCCTTCCCTGCCAGTCACATTTACACAGTAATCAGTCCATTTTTATAGCACTGATCGCTGTATACATGTCAATGGTCCCAAAAAAGTGTTAAAGGTGTCAGATCTGTCTGCTGCAATGTCGCAGTCCCATTAAAAATCAATAATCACCGCCATTACTAGTAAAAAAAAAAATGCCATAAATCTATTCCCTATTTTGTAGATGCTATAACGTTTGCGCAAACCAATCAATACACACTGTGAAGGACTTTTATGCAATTGCCTATATACTTCAGTGTAATTCTCTCCCTGCTAATTTTAATGTCTGTGTGTTATGGGGTCTGCCTCTAGCCCTGGATAATTGGATTACTTTCCCCTTTGTAGAGGCATCTGTAAAACCTGTTTAAACCAGATTGCCATGCTGCCAGTAAGGGACAATGACCTTTCAATGCTAAGTGGCTTGTGAAATACCTTTCCATTGTGTTCTGCAGATGAATAGCCGTGTCAGAGACGAGACGCCTAGCCAACCGATTAGATAATTGACTCATGTTAATTGTTGTTCTGATTGCTTCATTGTAGTATTTACCCCATGGGGCTTTTGTCTGAATACACATCAGTTTCCATTCAAACCGTTCTGACCAATCTCTGCTGTGTCATTTTCAAGTCCTCATTTGAATGGAAGGTGGACCTGATGGGGAACTGATTGGACATTGGAGGGGACCAATGGGAAAGCAGTTGTTGGGGGCGGGATGTTCCAAATCCTGTATAAAGTGTGCTGTGTACTTTCAATAAAGTGTGTCCTGTTTACATTCAGCATTAAGCCATGGCTCATGTGTGGATTATTCGGCAATTCCAGGGATATTCCTAGTCGTGGAATATTGGGTGATTTCTTTTATGGGAGAAGAAGGGAATGCTTGACGGGGATATGTTCTACTACCGTCACACACACCTATTGAGATTTTTTTTTTACCAACAATATGTAGAAGAATACATATCAGCTTAGACTGTTGAAGAAATTTTGTTTTTAAACAAAAATGTTTGGGATATTTATTATAGCAAAAAGTTAAAAATATATTTATTTTGTTTATAGGGCAAAAAATAAAAACCACACAGGTGATCAAATGCCACCAAAAGAAAGCTCAATTTGTGGGGAAGAAATGGCGTAAATTTTTTTGGGGTAAAAACTTTGCACAACTGTGTAATTGTCAGTTAAAGTGACAAAGTGCCGTATTGCAAAAAATGGTCTGGTTAGGAAGGGGGTAAGTCCTTTTCGGGGCTGAAGTGGTTAATACCCTACAGAATGTAATAGTAAACAAGAATAGCATCTTGGTCACAGTGGACATTGAGTCGCTGTACACCAACATCTGACAACATTATGCTTTTAATGCAATAAAATGGGCACTGAATGAATAAATACATTAATTATAAATTTAAGCAAAATCAATTCATACTTCAAAGCCTAAAACTTGCCATGACCAACAATTTATTTTGGTATGGAGGACAATACTATAATCCAGGGCTTTTTTTCTCAGAGAATAGGTGCAGGAACTCCAACCCTAACCCTTTGTTTCTGCTCTCTACCCACCTCTGAGCACAGTTCCTTGGTTCCACCTCCTACCAACCTCCCAGTACCACCCCTTTTAGAGAATACAGAACTAAGTATCAATTTTCCTCTAGGAACAATAGACCTCCACACAAAAATAGATCCCCAGCAGCAAGCATCAATAGACCCTCCAGCACATCCCAGCAATCCTTGCCATTACATTCATTGCTGGAGGTGCCGGAACTGCGTTCCCCCGCGTTCCTGCTGAAAAAAAGCCCTGCTATGATCAAATAAAAGGTGTTGTAATGGGAGCTAAATATGCCCCCAGCGTTGTCAGAGGATAAGGTAATATATGGAAATACCTGGCCAGACCTACAGGTGTCCCGCAGGTACATAGATGATATCTTTTTATGGAAAGGGAATGAGACCATCCTGAATACTTTAAACTTTAAACTTTAAAGACACAGTCAGGATTGGCTACATTCCAGTCAGAAGCTGTCACCACCCAAAGTGAAAGATGGCTAATCCAAAGGGCCAGTTCATGTGCATAATAAGAAACTGCACAATGTACCAGGACTATGTGGAATAGACTGATGTCCTGATGCAAAGATTTAGGGACAAAGGAACATTTTAGTGAGTAGGCCTAGGTTCATCTATCGTAGAGCCCCAGGATTGAGAACGCAATTAGTTAAAAATATACCAGTTCCCCCCAAAAACAACAAATCACCATGTTTAATCTTAAAGGCTTTTTTTATAGATGTGGTAGATGCGGTCCGTGTAGGAGTACTAAAACAGCACCCAGGAAACGCAAATCGTTTAAATCACACCAAACTCACAAGCAGTATCCAATCAAAAAATTACACATGGCACTAAGAACGTGACGTATGTTCTGGAATGTACCTGTGGGTACCAATATGTGGGGTGAATCTCCTGAACGTTAACTAAACGTGTTAGTGAGCACATAACTAATACACCCAAAGGATTCCCCAAACCAGTGCTTCTGGGTCCTGGATGAGGACTTTAGGACCCAGGAGCACTGGTGCTTATCCTACAAAAGCCCAGAGCAAACATGGCCCCCGTCAGGCTTGAAAAAGGAGCGCATGCTCCGCAAATGCGTCGCCTACTGGCTCCCCCACATCACCCGGAAGTATTGCCATCCATCTGAACCACCTACTGGCTCCCTCACATCGCCCAGAAGTATTGCCATCCATCTGATCCAGCGTCCATCTGGAATTGACGTCACAGCTCTGCTCCCAGTGTGTCAGAGACAGAGGAAGCGACTGCATCCACCGCCGCCAACCGCTCCACAACACAGCCGCATACAGTGACAGTCGGGGACATTTCTTTGGTGATATATGCCTAATCTCACCAATGCATGTGAGTAAGCTTGCTGCTGTTCTTATCCAATAAATGTTACACTACTTATTACACTAAGGCCGCGTACACATGATCAGACCAGTTTCATCGGACCAATTCGATGGTGTGTACGGCCCATCGGACCGTTGTCCGTCGGACCAAAGTTTTAAAACTGGCTTTTAAATCTGTCCGACGGACAAAAACGATGGTTAGTACACAAAAGCATCGGACCAAAAACCCGCGCATGCTCAGAATCAAGTTGACGCATGCTTGGAAGCATTGAACTTAGTTTTTTCAGCACGTTGTTGTGTTCTACCTCACCGCGTTCTGGTCTGATCGGATTTTTGGCCCAATGGTGTGTACGCACATTCGTCGGACCAGTTTCATCAGAGCGGTCTGATCGTGTGTACATGGCCTTAGAGTGGCGCTATTGTGTTTTCCTCTACTATCACATTTAGAGAGTGTCACTGATCCCTTATTGCTAATATCTTTATGCCCACTAGATGGCATTTACCTATCATTCTTTATTACCCCATGTCCACTTGGCCATTAGATGGCTTCTCTCATTGAGAGCCATCATCATACTTAATTTTATTCATGTCCACTAGATGGCCTCGCTTAATACAACTCACCAATTGTTGATTCCTTTCCTACCACTAGATGGCCTTTTTCATTAGTATCTATGGTGTTTTTAATTTTAAAACAATTCAAAATAATTTAAATATTTGTTATTCCTTTTTTTGATGTTTCCTATATCTGAATCTGCCCAGGGATTAGATTGTATTGTAAATTATATACTAGAGCCAGTTTCAAATACTGTACTTAGTAAGGCTATATGTGAACCGGGTAATTATAGAGCAAGATGGTAACATCGTGATTTTATGTTTATTAAAAGTCAGCAGCTACAAAAAGTGTAGCTGCTGGCTTTTAATAAACATACACTTACCTGCTCCAGCGTTCCAGCGACACGCCGGCCGGGGCTCCGCTCCGCTCCGCTCCCCCCCTTCCCGGCCGGCATCCTCATTGCTACTGTGGGCACCCGGCCATGACAGCTTTCGGCTTCACGGCCGGGCACCCACTGCGCATGCGCGAGCGGCACTGCGCATGCGGGCGCGGCCCGGCGCTGCGCTGTCCTATTGGACAGGCGATCGCCTAGGACCTGTCAGTGTCCTAGGCCATCGCCTACAGGGAGGGGCTGCAATAAGGCGATTAAGCTTAATCGCCTAACCAGCCCCTTGGCGGAAGGAGGAAGTGGGACAGGAACTCGCACTCCTCCTGAAGCCCCCACTCCCCCCCAAAAAAAATGACATGCCAAATGTGGCATGTAAGGGGGTGAGGAGTGGGATAAGCAGAAGTTCCATTTTTGGGTGGAACTCCGCTTTAATCACTTATGGACTTGGCTTGTTGTTATTATTAATTTTTCATCACTGGCTGAATGTTTCTGGACATTTGTTTACATTTATTTAAGTATTTCACTCCTCATATATATCTAATATTATTTAGCATATGTGTGTTACATATATATTTTTTCACAGATTTATTTACACATTTATTTAGGATTGTTCATTCTTTGAACATAGCACTACTATTTTGTTCATTCAGAATTATCACATTTCACTATTTATTTAAAGTAGCTGCTTTAGGTATTTTTAAATTCATTTATTGGCGCAGTGGGGTTTGAGAAGGTAGAAGGGCGCATTTATTTTCCTTTTTTCACCATTTATTTAATACATACAGTATCTCAAAAAGTGAGTACACCCCTCACATTTTTGTAAATATTTTATTATATCTTTTCATGTGACAACACTTTGCTACAATGTAAAGTAGTGAGTGTACAGCTTGTATAACAGTGTAAATTTGCTATCCCCTCAAAATAACTCAACACATTGGCATTAATGTCTAAAACGCTGGTAACAACAATGGGCCAGATTCAGATACAATTACATTGGCGCAGAGTATCAGAGATACACTACGCCGCCGTATTTTACCAGGCTCTACGCCGAATTCTGGTAGATTTTGTCCCTTACGGTATGGCGGCGTAGTGTATTTCTCGCCGCGTAATCGAAATACGCGATTAGGGGGCGTAAAGCATTTAAATTAGGCGCGTACCCGCGGCGATCGAACTGCGCATGCTCCGTTCAGAAATTTCCCGCTGTGCATTGCGCGAAAGAACGTCGTTACGTCATTTTTTGTTTGAGTAGCGTCGTTTACGGACATTCCAATTCCCGGACGACTTACGTAAAAAATAAAAAAGGACGTCGGAAAACGTTGAAATTCGACACGGGAACGACTGCCATACTTAACAAGGGCTGTCTAATATTAGACCAGAAAAAAGCTGGTATAACTTTACGCAGCAAAAAGATGACTAAAGATGCCGTAAGAGATTGTGCTTGACGTTCGTAACTTCGTGGATCGTCGGCAAAAGCTAATTTGCATACCCCAACGCGGAAAACGACGGGAACTCCACCCAGTGGCCGCAGATTTATTGCAGCGTAGATCCGAAGGCGTATGAACACGTAAGCCAGTCGGATTGAAGCCCGCAGCCGTATTTTCATGGTTTGAGGTTTCAGAGTAGTGAAAAAACGCGCGTAATTTGAAAGTACTCCAGTCTAACGTGTGATAGACAAGAGTAAGGGCTCTGTGAATCTGGCCCAATGAGTACACCCCTAAGTGAAAATGTCCAAATTGGGCCCAATTAGCCATTTTCTCTCAATGTCACGTGACTCGTTATTGCTACAAGGTCTCAGGTGTAAATGGGGAGCAGGTGTGTTAAATTTGGTGTTATCGCTCTCACTCTCTAATACTGATCACCGGAAGTTCAACATGGTACCTCATAGCAAAGAACTCTCTGAGGATCTGAAAAAAAGAATTTCTGCTCTACATAAAGATGGCCTAGGCTATAAGAAGATTACCAAGACCCTGAAACTAAGCTGCAGTACGTGGCCAAGACCATGCAGCAGTTTAACAGGACAGGTTCCTCTCAGAACAGGACTCGCCATGGTCAACCAAATAAGTTGAGTGCACATGCTTAGCGTCATATCCAGAGGTTGTCTTTGGGAAATAGATGTATGAGTGCTGCCAGAATTGCTGCAGGGGTAGAAGGTGTGGGGGGTCAGCCTGTCAGTGCACAGACCATATGTCGCACACTGCATCAAATTGGTCTGCATGGCTTTCGTCCCAGAAGGAAGCCTCTTCTAAAGATGATGCACAAGAAAGCCCGTTTGCCGAAGACAAGCAGACTAAGGACATGGATTACTGGACCCATGTCCTGTGGTCTGATGAGACCAAGATAAACTTATATGGTCCAGATGGTGCCATGGGTGTGTGGCAGCAACCAGATGAGGAGTACAAAGATAAGTGTGTCTTGTCTACAGTCAAGCATGGTGGTGGAAGTGTCATGGTCTGGGGCTGCATGTGTCACGATCAGGCGTCAGGCTCAGAGGCCAGTAGCTATAGCAGTAGAGCAGATGTTCACACAGGTCACCCTGGCTGATGACACAGACTCCCCTGAGGTGCGGAATCTAAGTACTAGCTGGTTTTCCCCAGAGCTCCTGATGGTGGAGATGGATTTAGCTGCAAGCTAGTACCAGGTCGCGGTCCTCAAGTTTGCCCCACCAGGGTGTGAGCAAGCCGGGTCCAATAGTGGATGAGCAGACAAGGAGGAAACAGCAGCGTGGTCAGGAAACAAGCCAAGGGATCAATCACGAGTGGCTACAGAAGCGTAGTCAAAGAACAGGCCGAGGGTCAAACACGAGTGGTTGCAGATTAGGATCAGGCAGTTGAGTAGTCCAGGAACAGGCTGAGGGTCAAACACAGGTGGTTGCAGGTACAAATGGCAGCAGAGCAGACAAAACGCAAGACACTGGCTGGGAAGGCACAATAACCTGGCAAAGAGGAAGTACTGAGACAAAACTTATATAGGAAGTTCATGGGAGGAGCAAGGGGTTCAAGGTTCAAGGCAATCAAAACACCAAGCAGAGCAGTCTAATGGTTTATCTAGCAGATCCGACAGGGAGCTGTCCAGCATCCTAAATAGCTCAGTGGAAATAGACAATGCCAGACACAGACGAGGTATCAGATTTTAAGCCCAGGTCCTGACAGCATGAGTGCTGCCGGGACTAGGGAGATACAGTTCATTGAGGGAACCATGAATGCCAACATGTACTGTGACATACTGAAGCAGAGCATGATGAACCTCCCTTTGAAGATTGAGCCGCAGGGCAATATTCCAACATAACGACGCCAAACACATCTCCAAGACAACCAGTGCCTTGCTAAAGAAGCTTAGGGTAAAGATGATGAATTGGCAAAGCATGTCTCCAGACCTAAACACTCTATCGAGCATCTGTGGGGCATCCTCAAATGAAAAGTGGAGGAGTGCAAGGTCTATAACATCCACCAGCTCTGTGATGTCATCATGGAGGAGTGGAAGAGGCAACATACTGCAAGAGGAGCCAACGCAGACTTCTCCAGGGGTCTGCCCACATGCCTGAATGACCACACTAGAGATAGTTGGTCAACTCCCAGGTGTGAGTTTACATCTATGTGGGGCACCTAGTCTAAGCACCTTGGAACACAGATGTAATTTTGAGCACAAGCACATTATAATCACCATATTAGGACTGTTTAAGATTTTATTGTTTACACCTAGCACGGTGGACTGTTTCTTTTTTCATCCATTTGCTATTTAGTACGTTTTTTACTGCAGCTGGTGGAATTACATATTTATGTCATTTAATTTGATTATATTGGCATTAGTATTTATTCTTTTTAATTACTCTGTCATTCTACACTGTACCCAAATAAATATTATATTAAAAATATTTACACAAAGCTTTCTTTTGGTATTATATATATATATATATATATATATATATATATATAACAGTTTACCTAAGGGCTCTTTCACACGGAGCGTCCGTTCAGATCCGCCTGCCGTTTTTTTATGCGGACCTGAACGGGTGCTCCTGTCGTAGACAATTTGATTTCCTGACTCAATTTCTCAGGGTGAACCCCTCATGCCGCCTGACCCAAATTACTAAGATGAGACATGCTACATTAGACAAAAAATATCTACATGCTCACCTCTCTCAGCGTCAAACCCAACAGGAAGAACAAGCCTGCTGGCTCTTTATTTAAAACCACAGAATCACAAAACATGCACACCCACTCTACCCTCCTCCCCTGGTTGGCTGTCCTTGGCATGAAGCTTCTCATTGGCCAGTTTATATAGAAGGGTGGTTTCTTCTCACAAGTCCATCCCAGGGAAAGCTGCACACACCCTTCTTGTCATGTGGCATAAAGTCCCCTTGTGTCTTTTATTCAGACTCATTTGCCATTTTACATAGAATTCCTTTGGTGGGGAAGTTAATCAGTCCTTCAATATTTTCCATATAAAGGTAGAACAGTCCAGCACAGCTTCTCTTCTGATCACATGATCAACATGCCATAAAACTATCTCCTTTATTGTAAACGCTATAACTTTTGCGCAAACCAGTCAATAAACGCTTATTGCGATTTTTTTTACCAAAAATAAGCAGAAGAATACGTATCGGCCTAAACTGAGGAAAAAAATGATTTTTAAAAAAAAAAAATTGGGGGATATTATAGCAAAAAGTAAAAAATATTGCATTTTTTTCAAATATGTCGCTCTATTTTTGTTTATAGCGCAAAAAATAAAAACCGCAGAGGTGATCAAATACCACCAAAAGAAAGCTCTATTTGTGGGGAAAAAGGGACGCCAATTTTGTTTGGGAGCCTAAGCAAGAGGCACCACTAACCAAGCAACTGCCGTGAAGACCAAGGAACTCAAGAAAGTAAGGGACAATGTTGTTGAGAAGTTCAAGTCAGGGTTATAAAAAAAATTATCCAAATCTTCAAATCAATGATCCCTAGGAGCACAATCAAATCTATCATAACCAAATGGAAAGAACATGGCACAATAGCAAAATTGCCAAGAGATGGCCGCCATCACCCAAAGAACACTATCCCCACAATGAAACATGGTGGTGGCAGCATCATGCTGTGGGGATGTTTTTCAGCAGTTGGCACTGGGAAACTGGTCAGAGTTGAGGGGGAAAGATGGATGGTGCTAAATACAGGGATATTCTTGAGCAAAACCTGTACCACTCTGTGTGTGATTTAAGGCTAGTACAGAGGTTCACCTTCCAGCAGCAAAATTACCCCAAACACACTGTTAAAGCAACACTTGAGTGGTTTATGGGGAAACATGTAAATGTGTTGGAATGGCCTAGTCAAAGCCCAGACCTCAATCCAATAGAAAATCTGTTAGTCAGACTTAAAGTTTGCTGTTCACACGTGCAAATCATCCAACTTGAAGGAGCTGGAGCAGTTTTGCAAGGTGGAATGGGCAAAAATCCCAGTGGTAAGATGTGACAAGCTCATAGAGACTTATCCGAAGTGACTTGGAGCTGTGATAGCCACAAAAGGTGGCTCTACAAAGTATTGACTTTCAGGGGGTGAATAATTTTGCACATTGACTTTTTCTGTTATTTTGTCCTATTTGTTGTTTGCTTCACAATAAAAAAAAATCTTCAAAGTTGTGGGCATGTTCTGTAGATTAAATGATGCAAATCCTCAAATAATCCATGTTAATTCTAGGTTGTGAGGCAACAAAACATGAAAAATGCACATGCACATGCACGACATCCCACGATTGCAGTTGCAGGTATTCATTCAATATAACAGTTGTGTTTCTTATGCTGTGATTGGCCACCAGCTATCACATGGTACCTGGGCCAATCACAGCACCCTGTAACAGCTGTAGCCAATCACAGATAATTATCAATCACAGCTGTCATTAACTCCTTAAGGACCGCCGCATTTACATTTACGTCGGCAGAAAGGCACGGACAGGCACATTGGCGTACCTGTACGTCCCTGCCTAGACGTGGGACGGGGATCGGACCCCCCCCCCGGTACTTGCGGCGGTCCCCGTGACTGCAGGAGCGATCCGGGATGAGGGGGTGGCTGTTAGTTTTTGTCCGCCCCCTCCGGATCGCTCCCAGCCAATCCGCTCCCTCCCTGCTCTGCACTTCCTCTGCCTGTATAATGTAATCCGCCGAGAGGAGAGAAGACATCACAAGACATCACAAGTAAGTCGCACCAACACTACACTGACACCACACACATATAGGCACATTAACCCCTTCCGATCACCCCCCCAACCCCCTGTCACACTGTCACTGATTGCAGTGATCATATATTTACTGATCACTGCATTTAGTGTCAGTGTGACAGTTACTGTGACAGGCAGTTAGTGTTAGGTCCAGGGTAGCCCCCTACCCCCCTAATAAAGTTTTTAACCCCTTGATCACCACCTTAGTTAACCCTTTTACCCCCTATTGCCAGTGTCACTAAGCGATAATTTTTCTGATCGCTGTATTAGTGTCACTGTTGCCGCTATTTAGCTATTTTTTTTATTGCGATTTTTTTTTTTACTAAAGACATGTGGCTGAATACATTTTGGCCTAAATGTTTGACTAAAATTTAGTTTATTCGATTTTCCTTATAACAAAAAGTAGAAAATATAATTTTTTTTCTAAAATCTCGGTCTTTTTCCATTTATATCGCAAAAAAAAAAAATCGCAGAGACAATTAAATACCATCAAAAGAAAGCTCTATTTGTGGGAAGAAAAGGATGCAAATTTTGTTTGGGAGCCAAGTCGCACGACCGCGCAATTCTCTGTTAAAGCGACGCAGTGCCGAATTGTAAAAACACCTTTGGTCATTTAGCAGCATATTGGTCCGGTCCTTAAGTGGTTAATGTAACCCATTCATAACAGTTGAAAACTTTACTGTTACAATGATCATCATTGTAACAGCAAAGTGTAAAAAAAAAAGAAAAAAAATCCCTGATCACCCTCAGAGTAGTACAGTGTTACTATGGTGACATTGAACTGCTCTGATGAAAGTATGTAAGGAAAAAATAGTAAAACATGAAAAAAAAAAAAAAAAAGCATATATGTATATACAGTGCCTTGCGAAAGTATTCGGCCCCCTTGAACTTTGCGACCTTTTGCCACATTTCAGGCTTCAAACATAAAGATATAAAACTGTAAGGCCCCATACACACGAGCAGACAGATTTGTTCAAATTGGTCGGACAGAACGATTTGAACAAATCTGTCTGCTGGGGACGTATTGGTTTGATCGTGTACACACGATCAAACCAAAATCCCCGCCGGCAGACGGCGCGCTGACGTGGCGGTGACGTTGACGCCGCCACATCACCGCACCAGGAAGTAAAACACTTCCGCGCATGCGTCAAAACCATTTGACGCGTGTGCGAGAAGACATGTCTGCTGGTTAGCGTACTAACCAGCAGACATGTCGGGCGGACGGGTTCCCAGCCGACAGATTTGAAAGCATGCTTTCAAATCTGTCGGCTGGCCAAATCCATCGGCTCGCCCGTACACACGATCGAATCTGTCTGCTGGGACGGTCTGGCAGACCGTTTCCAAGCAGACAGATTTGATCGTGTGTACGCGGCCTAATTGTTTGTGAAGAATTAACAACAAGTAGGACACAATCATGAAGTGGAACGAAATTTATTGGATATGTCAAACTTTTTTAACAAATAAAAAACTGAAAATTTGGGTGTGCAAAATTATTCAGCCCCTTTACTTTCAGTGCAGCAATGTTGACCTAAATGACTAATGATGATAAATAGAATCCACCTGTGTGTAATCAAGTCTCTGTATAAATGCACCTACACTATGATAGTCTCAGAGGTCCGTTTAAAGCGCAGAGAGCATCATGAAGAACAAGGAACACACCAGGCAGGTCTGAGATACTGGTGTGGAGAAGTTTAAAGCCGCATTTGGATACAAAAATAATTCCCAAGCTTTAAACATCCCAAGGAGCACTGTGCAAGCGATAATATTGAAATGAGATACCCCAGTTGAAGTCTATTTTAGACAAAACCGGTCGGGTTGCTGACTTGCTGAAAGTCTCCACTGCATTTTTTTTAGAAACACTCTTGTCCACCCATCAAGGGGGAGAGTTGCTGCTGTTTTTTCCACAAATCACTTCCTTTCACGTGTGGTTTTGCAGTTTTAATTTCTTTTTCTTTTTATGTGGTTCCTATCACAAGTGTGTGATGTTTTGGAATTTTTATTAAATTAAGCATTTTTACACTATGAGGAGCTATTTTCTTTATTTTTCCCTTCCTGCGTTTGAGAGCTACTGGGCACCATTACAGTGCGAATCCTTAAACCGATATATCCTGTGGATACCGATACATTTTGGGAATCACTCCTGCCTGGGACTACAATCCTGAGGATAACCGGATTAGACAATCGGTCTACAAAAGCTCGTAAGACCCCCCCGCCGTATGGTGAGTTGAGGGTCCACCTGATCCGGTAAGGGTACCCATCTATTTTTATATGTCCATAGTGTGAAGACTACGTCTTGAAAAATTCATATCGCACTCAAGTTGGTTAACAAGAAGGACATATGTGTCACACCTATTAGGTGTTGGGACTGAAGTTCTGTGGGATTGACTGTCCCTATTTTTTCCACAGTGGACTTTGTGCTGTTGTATGCTCTCATATCGCATGATCTTATGACATATTCACAATAGTTTTATTATTATTATCCTGATAGATAAGGCTCAATATTTATGAATTTTGATGTTATTTTTATATGGTCACATATAAGGAAATGTTTTGAATATTTATTTTTCCTCTTGCTTTCGTGTTAGTAGGTTTTATACACCTACTTTTTGATTTACACTGGGAAGATCCCATCTAGGATCCCCGCATTAGCGCTACACTTTTTTTTTTTTTAATATTGAAATGGAAGGAGCATCAGCCATTGCAAATCTACAAAGACATGGCCGTCCTTCTAAACTTTCCGCTCATACAAGGAGAAGACTGATCAGAGATGCAGCCAAGAGGCCCATGATCACTCTGGATGAACTGCGGAGATCTTCAGCTGAGGTGGGAGATTCTGTCCATAGGACAACAATCAGTCATATACTGTGGAAAGAAAAAAGCCATTTCTTAAAGATATCCATAAAAAGTGTTGTTTAAAGTTTGCCACAAGCCACCTGGGAGACACACCAAACATGTGGAAGAAGGTGCTCTGGTCAGATGAAACCAAAATCGCACTTTTTGGCAAAACTGCAAAATGTTATGTTTGGCGTAAAAGCAACACAGCTCATCACCCTGAACACACCATCCCCACTGTGAAACATGGTGGTGGCAGCATCATTGTTTGGGCCTGCTTTTCTTCAGCAGGGACAGGGAAGATAGTTTAAAATTGATGGGAAGATGAATGGAGCCAAATACAGGACCATTCTGGAAGAAAACCTGATGGAGTCTGCAAAAGACCTGAGACTGGGACAGAGATTTGTCTTCCAACAAGACAATGATCCAAAACATAAAACAAAATCTACAATGGAATGGTTCACAAATAAACATATCCAGGTGTTAGAATGGCCAAGTCAAAGTCCAGACCTGAATCCAATCGAGAATCTGTGGAAAGAACTGAAAACTGCTGTTCACAAACGCTCGCAAGGCACTGTGTGTGTGTGTATATATATATATATATATATATATATATATATATATATATATTGTCATGGACCTTGGAATGCGGAAGTGTTTCTCCTTGAAATCTATTACACAGTGGGGGGTCTTCTGCCCTGTCTTAAGGCTAACCCCCCCCCCCCTCCAGACGGCTCCATTGTTCTGTGTCTGGCTGTTTGTGTACATTAATTGCCCCTTGGGGCTTCTGTCTCACATACACATAGCAGTCCTTCTATTTAAGCTATTGGACCAATCCCTGCTGACCATGTTTCAAGTCCTCATTTGCATGGCTAAGAGGACCTAATGGAGAACTACCATGTACGTTACAATTGACCAATAGGAAAGCGGTTGTTGGGGGCGGGTGTGTAAACTGCTGTATAAAGGTGTGTGAGCATCCAATAAAAGAGTCTTCCTGTTTGAACTTACATACAGCCTGCCTGGTGTTTGTTCTAATGGATTTCGAACGGCACATAGCTGTAGTTCGGATCCCGGAACCTTGGATGACCGAACCATCAGACGTTGCAATCAGCAATCTGATTCAATAGCAGCAGAGGAGTGTCGGGAGAAAGGAGCCGAGCAAGCAAGGGTCTTGTTACATATATATATATTTATATATTTTTTAACCATTCAGCCCCGGAAGGATTAATGGCCATGCCATTTTTTGCAATACGGCACTGCGTTGCTTTAACTAACAATTGCGTGGTAATGCGACGCTGTACCCAAACAAAGTTGATGTCCTTTTTTTCCCCCCACAAATAGAGCTTTTTTTGTGGAATTTTTATTTTTTGCGCTATAAACAAACAAAAAAGCTTCAATGTAAAAAAAAAAAAAAACATATACCGAAAAAATATATATAAAAAAGTGTATTCATTCGTTTAGGCTGCTATATATTATTCTACATATTTTTGGTAAAAAAAAATCACAATAGGTGTATATTGATTTGTTTTTACAAAACGTATCACGTCTACAAACTATAGGATAGATTTAGGGACTTTTTTTTATTATATTTTATTGTTTTTACTGGTAATGGCGGCGATCAGCAATTTTTTGCGAGACATTGTGACATTGTGGTGGACAAATCTTACCCCAAATTACACTTTTTGGGAACCAGTGACATTATTACATTGATCAGTATTATAAAAAAGGCACTGATCAATGAAAACATTACACTGGCAGGGATGGGGTTAACTGTGTTCCCTCAGCATGTTTTAACTGTAGGGGGGATGGGCTGGCAGGGACATGACAGAGATCACTGGAAACAGTAGATCTCTGTCATGTCTCCTGTTAGAATGGGAATCTGACGTGTTTACAGTTTGTTGGAAGGCAACATGGCTTAATATCATATTTCTGGAATTTCTGTCCGGATGGGATAAGAGGAAAATCATTGATTAGTATTCTGCAAGCAATCTTCAAAGTGAGCCATGGCTGCCAGGATGATTGATTGATGACAGGGGTGACAAAGACCAAAAATCAACAGGCACCTAGAGAGGATACATAGACAATGCTGCCCCTAGAGGCCAATATGGCAGGATGGACAGTAATGTAATATATTGAAAGGACTGCCTCTTGGCAATATCTAATTGGACAGGAGGCTTGTGGGGGTGGTTACGAGGTCTGAATGAATGTGTAAAAGGTGCACACAAAAGGGAAATCGTCCCTTTTTTGGCTCTTGGCTTGCTTCTGTGAGCCTCATGGCTCCTTCTCATATACCATCTTGAGCCCAGCCGATGAGACCATGTCTAGAGGATGTGATAAGTATCTTTGATGTTCTGTTGTTATACTTTCCGTTAGTGTGTCATGTTAGCAGTTCCCTATTTTCTTGGGAAATAAATAAGATATTGTTTTACTAAGCAGTGTGTTTGTTTTCATAGCTTACCAAAGGTGGTTACAGATTCCCTCTATTTATTGCATATATGTATTGACTTGTCTATTCCCCTATTTAGCTAGTCTTAATAGACTAGCTAAATAGGGGAATAGACAAGTCAATACATATATGCAATAAAAAAGAGGGAATCTGTAACCACCTTTGGAATAGTTCTTTATTGTATCATTTACTTCATAGATACCCATTTTTCCTCTGTACTAGGTGATCGCGGGTCACCGGTGGACATAGAGTCTGCCTGACCCGTAGGCGCACGCTTTTGTCTCTTTGTGAGTGCCAACTACCACACCTGCGTTTTGCCCAGGAGAGCCGACCTGCTGCCATATAACGACTATGTACAGTGCGGAAAATAAGTATTTGAACACCCTGCTATTTTGCAAGTTCTCCCACTTGGAAATCATGGAGGGGTCTGAAATTGTCATCGTAGGTGCATGTCCACTGTGAGAGACATAATCAAAAAAAAAATTCCAGAAATCACAATGTATGATTTTTTTTAACTATTTATTTGTATGATACAGCTGCAAAGAAGTATTTGAACACCTGAGAAAATCAATGTTAATATTTGGTACAGTAGCCTTTGTTTGCAATTACAGAGGTCAAACGTTTCTTGTAGTTTTTCACCATGTTTGCACACACTGGAGGAGGGATTTTGGCCCACTCCTCCACACAGATCTTCTCTAGATCAGTCAGGTTTCTGCGCTGTCGCTGAGAAACACAGAGTTTGAGCTCCCTCCAAAGATTCTCTATTGGGTTTAGGTCTGGAGACTGGCTAGGCCACGCCAGAACCTTGATATGCTTCTTACAGAGCCACTCCTTGGTTATCCTGGCTGTGTGCTTCGGGTCATTGTCATGTTGGAAGACCCAGCCTCGACCCATCTTCAAAGCTCTAACTGAGGGAAGGAGGTTGTTGCCCAAAATCTCGCAATACATGGCCCCGGTCATCCTCTCCTTAATACAGTGCAGTCGCCCTGTCCCATGTGCAGAAAAACACCCCCAAAGCATGATGCTACCACCCCCATGCTTCACAGTAGGGAAGGTGTTCTTGGGATGGTACTCATCATTCTTCTTCCTCCAAACACGGTTAGTGGAATTATGACCAAAAAGTTATATTTTGGTCTCATCTGACCACATGACTTTCTCCCATGACTCCTCTGGATCATCCAAATGGTCATTGGCAAACTTAAGACGGGCCTTGACATGTGCTGGTTTAAGCAGGGGAACCTTCCGTGCCATGCATGATTTCAAACCATGACGTCTTAGTGTATTACCAACAGTAACCTTGGAAACGGTGGTCCCAGCTCTTTTCAGGTCATTGACCAGCTCCTCCCGTGTAGTCCTGGGCTGATTTCTCACCTTTCTTAGGATCATTGAGACCCCACGAGGTGAGATTTTGCATGGAGCCCCAGTCCGAGGGAGATTGACAGTCATGTTTAGCTTCTTCCATTTTCTAATGATTGCTCCAACAGTGGACCTTTTTTCACCAAGCTGCTTGGCAATTTCCCCGTAGCCCTTTCCAGCCTTGTGGAGGTGTACAATTTTGTCTCTAGTGTCTTTGGACAGCTCTTTGGTCTTGGCCATGTTAGTAGTTGTATTCTTACTGATTGTATGGGGTGGACAGGTGTCTTTATGCAGCTAATGACCTCAAACAGGTGCATCTAATTTAGGATAATAAATGGAGTGGAGGTGGACATTTTAAAGGCAGACTAACAGGTCTTTGAGGGTCAGAATTCTAGCTGATAGACAGGTGTTCAAATACTTCTTTGCAGCTGTATCGTACAAATAAATAGTTAAAAATTCATAAATTGTGATTTCTGGAATTTTTTTTTTTTGATTATGTCTCTCACAGTGGACATGCACCTACGATGACAATTTCAGACCCCTCCATGATTTCCAAGTGGGAGAACTTGCAAAATAGCAGGGTGTTCGAATACTTATTTTCCGCACTGTATATAAGATACATACCAGCTAGGCTATAGCCTGATAACTGTAGCACACCCATAGCTGAGTGAGTATATGCTAAACCTAATGTTGGCTTTTTTTTTTAAATATATTATTCCCCCAGCTTTTTGCTATTTATATTTTTTACATATGATATAGATCCTTGATTTATTATTTGGGTACTATTGTGACCTCCGGGACGGCGTGGGGCATGTCACATGTATAAGAGTGATGCTGTTCTATGTTAGTAGCTCTTTCTATGCACAATTTTTGTATTTCTGCTGAGCGGAAACTTCACCTGTGAGATATGTATTTATGTGCCCACTGTCCATATGTGAAATATGACTATTTCCCCTTTCTTACACAGAATTTCTCTGCTTGTTATTAGGCAAGTAGGTCATGAGGAAGCAAAAACAAAACGTCTTACAGCCTTGTCCAAGCAGTAACAGGGACTTTATACACATATCATGTGTGGCTTCTATAACTGAGAGCCAAATACCATGATCACCGCCACTCCAGTCATATGACGATGATGCTGTACTGCACCTACCAAGTTACAGTGTGTAGTGACATGGGACAGTATTTTTTAGAGGAACTCTGTATTTTTACTGCACAGGGTGTAAAGTCTGGGAATTGCCTTAATGTTAGATTCTTCACATGACCACAGTCTCCGTCTGGTCCCAAGCATTGATGCAGGCTTCATGCGAAAGGTACCCCTTCATGCAGGGTGAGTAGACCCTGCTCACAAATGCACAAGAATCAGAAGCTGCTGTAGCTGTTCTTATGATTATCAGTGTTACTGGAAGAATATGCCGTGCTTTCTTCTGTGTGGCTGGGGAGGAGGAGCAAGTATGACAACAGTCTGCCAGGGCCTGATATGGGCACCCCTGAACCACCCGACACAGGATGGACAGCTGTGGACAGAACAGAACTCATGATTGAGACTATGAAGAATGCCCAGTGTACTGCAGAGTACACTCCGGGCTCATTCACAATACCTGCAATTTCCAATAAACACAGGTCACCACTAGGGTACCTAGAATACAATTGTTTTCTATGTACTCCATTCACATCCCTATGGTGGTGTGACATGCAGTGCATAAAAATGCAGTGCGTCTACAGTTTTCTGCTCCAAACTGGATGCCACTGCACAACGCACCTCACTGTGTGAGTGACATGAATGAGTGTCACTACTGTATGTGACATTTCATTTAATATTGAAACAAGCAGTGCACTGAATAATCTATTGCACTGTCCTCTGCTGTAGTAGACCCTGCATTGATCTGTGCAGGAAAACGCTGTGCTTTACCATGCAATGTGAACATAGCCTCACTGTACTAGGAGGCAGCACTGATGTACTTTTGCCAGAGCCGTTTTAGTTGGATCACTGGAAGGTACCCTGCATCTCTGGCCATTTGCCCATTACTAATATAAGTCTGCATTTCTGTCACAATCATTAAGAGACAGGTGACCTCAAAAGATTTTTCGGATTTATCTATGGTATAGGGCAGGGGTGCCCAACCAGTGGCCCGGGGGCCACATATGGCCCGCGAAGCCCTCTGATGTGGCCCACAACCTCCTGCTCTGGGATGGAATAGAATACTGTTATTAACCACTTAAGACCCGGACCAATACGCTGGTAAATGACCCAAGGTGTTTTTGCGATTCGGCACTGCGTCGCTTTAACAGGCAATTGCGCGGTCGTGCGACGTGGCTCCCAAACAAAATTTGCGTCCTTTTCTTCCCACAAATAGAGCTTTCTTTTGGTGGTATTTGATCACCTCTGCGATTTTTATTTTTTGCGCTATATACAAAAATAGAGCGACATTTTTGAAAAAAAAACACTATTTTTTACTTTTTGTTAAAAAAAAATCAAATAAACTAAATTTTAGTCAAACATTTAGGCCAAAATTTATTTAGCCACATGTCTTTAGTAAAAAAAAAAAATAGCTACCTAGCGGGAACAGCGACACTAATACAGCGATCAGAAAAATGATCGCTTAGTGACGCTGGCAATAGGGAGTGAAAGGGTTAACTAGGGCGGTGATCAGGGGGTTAAAACTTTATTAGGGGGGGTGGGGGGGCTATCCTGAACCTAACACTGTTTTTTACACTGCCTGTCACACTGACACTAAATGCAGTGATTAGATCACTGCATTCAGTGACACTGTGACAGGGGGGTGGGGGGGGGGGCGATCACAAGGGGTTAATATGCCTATGTGAGTGTGTGTCAGTGTTGTGTTGGTGCACACTTACTTGTGATGTCTTCTCTCATCAGCAGCGCTGGGAAACAGCGCTGCGATGAGAGGTGACATCATTTCCTCCTTCCTGTGTAAACACAGGAGGAGGAACTGACAGGATGGGAGCGCGCTCCCATTGGCTGGGAGCGATCGCGGGGGGGCGGGTAAGCGCCGACATCCGCCCGCTGATCCCGGATCGCTCCCGGAGCCAGGGGGACCCCCGCACGCCGCGGAGGGGGTCCCGATGGGACCCCCGAACCGCACTTAGGCGGGGACGTAAATTTACGCCCTTGTGCCTGTACGTGCCATTCTGTGGCCGTATATGTGCGTGCGGGGGTCCTTAAGTGGTTAAAGGTCAGTTTATTGCTATATCACAGTGTATATATGGGCATATCTGTTCTGCAGTGGTTACTGGGCTGCTTTCAAACTGGCCTTAAGATGCAGAGCAGTGCACCTGCAGGTTACCTGCACGAGCCATACACTTCTGTTATTACCTGTGAGTTTGGTGAGTTTTCTCAAAGTGCACCAAACCTGCAGAATATAATATAAGTCTATTGCAAATTCTAGAGTATACTATAGTATAGTATAGTGGGCTGTGTCCGTGTCTGCTCTGCATATGCAGAGCAGACATGGACCTGCCATCCACCCACTCCGTGTGGCCCGCGACCGGTTACCAAGTCGCTTAAGTGGCCCTCGCGCTTCAAAAGGTTGGGCACCTCTGGTATAGGGTGTAATGCAGGGAAGCCTTTGTAACACATCCCAGGCGCTTCATATGGCTACTGTTATCCAGTTCACTGTCCTTGTCAAATTACATTAGAAGTTATGTATAATTTAATAGTTTGGCAAGCAGGCTCCTTGACTTCTTTCTTTCTTTCTTTTTACGGCACACCCAGATCAGACAGGCTAGATCTGGCACTGGCTGTGTGTATCAGGAGGGAAGGAGGTGTGCGGTGGAATAATCACTGCCTAGACTTAACTACCACCCCTAATTTTTAATGGGGCCTTGCAAGGCTATCACTACAGATATTTGATCTATTCCTTGTTCCTCAGGTAGATTTCCACCTCTCCAGGGTTGCCTACCCCTGAATTAGAGAATCAAATGCCCATTCTATACACTGTGTGAAGAATAGGATGAGCTCTAAGAACCAATCCTCCATACCCTAACTGAACTGGAAACTTATTGAATCTGCTCATGTAACTTTTCTCTGACTTGTAGATTTTTCTATTGGTATGGAGACTAATATAGATAGATACATGTTTCTAGCACCACCCTGTGGTGATTGTGGGCGTTTATATATATTTTTTCAATAACAGTAGGTTTAATAACTGAACATGGGACTTGTTTTAGAGAAAAACTATACCCTGTAACAAACACCCTTTTTTTAACCACTTCAGCCCCAGGCCATTTGGCTGGCCAAAGACCAGAGCACTTTTTGCAAAGTGGCTCCCAAACAAAATTGACATCTTTTTTTTCACAAATAGAGCTTTCTTTTGGTGGTATTTGGTCACCTCTGTGGTTTTTATTTTTCACGCTATAAACAAAAATATAGTGCCAATTTTGGAAAAAAAAAACAATATTTTTTACTTTTTGCTATAATACATATACCTAAAAAAATATATATATTTTTTCCACAGCTTAGACCGATATGTATAAGAATACTTATTTTTTTGCCTAAAAAAAAATATATATCCTTTTCTTGGAGTACACCACGGGTCACAAAGCCTTAGACCGCGTACACACGATCAAATTTGTCCGCTGAAACTGGTCCGACAGACCAGTTCAGCGGACAAATCCGATCGTGTGTATGGGCTAGCGGACATATTTGGCCAGCGGACAAATTTTAAAACATGCTTTAAAATTTGTCCGCCGGAGACATGTCCGTCGGATATGTCCGCTGGTCAGTACACACACCTGACATATCTGCCCGCACAAGCGTCGTATGGATGCGACGCATGTGTGGAAGTTGTTTACTTCCTGGTGCGGTGACGTGGCGGCGTCAATGTCTTCGCCACGTCACCGCGCTGTCTGCCGGCGGGGATTTTGATCCGATGGTGTGTACACGCCATCGGACTAAAAAAAAACCCGGCGGACATATTCGATGAAAACGGTCCGAGGATCGTTTCAATCGGATATGTCCCTCCGTGTGTACGCGGCCTTAGTCATTACATAATGGAGACAGTTCCCTTATAACCCCTCCCATCAGGGAATTACCTCAGTTTTGTAGCAAGCAATAAGGTTCCCATAAGAAGGGGGGACCTCTTTGTCCCGTAGTGTAATCCAAGAAAAGGATTTTACAGGTAAGCTGTTTTAAAAATCCTATTTTCTTTCTCGTACACCACGGGACACAGAGCCTTAGTCATTACATAATGGGACGTCCCAGAGCAATGCTCCATATGAAGGGTGGGAGACACAAATCAAGCAGGCCGCCATGGACAAGAAGCTTTATATGGCTGCCAAGCGGCATCCTCTTGTCCTTTCACGTCCACTTAATAGAATTCGGAAAATGTGTGGACTGAGGATCAAGTTACAGCTTTGCAGATCTGAGCCAACGAAGCCTGGTGGTGCACTGCCCATGAAGCACTTATCGCCCCGGTAGAGTGCGCCCGAACAGAAAAAGGAGGAGTCCTGTTCTTTAAACCATAGGCTTGAATAATTGTCTGTCGAATCCACCTGGAGATAGTGGATTTTGATGCCGCTTGTCCCTTCTTGGGACCATCTAGCAAAATAAACAAAAACCGGAGTTAGGCTTACCGGTAACTCTCTTTCCAGGAGTCTTCCAGGACAGCCCTGAGATATATGGCTCCTCCCTCCGGGACAGGAAACACATTCACCCAAATTATAAAAGGAGGTCCTCCAGGCCTTCTCCTCAGTTCATCCAAGAATTCCTGAAGGCTCTGAAAAACATAACATACTAACACATCGTCAGTACACATATCCAACTCCTGTTTACAAAATATAAACTCCGGGTGGGAAACCGGACTGTCCTGGAAGACTCCTGGAAAGAGAGTTACCGGTAAGCCTAACTCCGGTTTTCCCCCTTCGTCTTCCAGGACAGCCCTGAGATGATAAACAAGAAACTTACTTGTCAGGGTGGGGTAGCCGCCTGGAGGACCCTTCGGCCTAATGACTGATCCTTCTCAGACATTAAGTCCAGGCGATAGTGCTTGGCGAAGGTCGTATAGCTTGACCATGTTGCCGCCTTACAAATTTCTTCCGGAGTGGCCCCGGCCTTTTCCGCCCAAGAACTCGAAACCGCTCTAGTAGAGTGTGCTTTAACAAATGGGGCTTGCTTACCCTCTAACTCATAAGCTTTAGCTATAGCTAACCTGATCCACCTGGCAATAGAAGACTTAGATGCTTTTTGCCCCTTCCTAATCCCTGAAAAATTAACAAAAAGAGAATCAGATTTCCTTGGTTACCTCTAAATAAATTAAAATACATCTCTTGACATCTAACAGATATAGAGATGTCCCCTCTGAACTCGAGGGAGACAAAAAAGTCGGAAGGACAATGTCCTGTGAAATGAGGACGCTACTTTGGGGAGAAAACTGGGGTCTGTTTTCAAAACAACTCTATCCTCATAAATTAACAAAAATGTCTCTCTGATAGAAAGAGCCTGAAGGTCACTCACCCGCCTGGCGGAAGTGATTGCTACCAACAGTACTGTCTTAAGGGTTATCCATTTTAAGATAGATTCCTCCAGAGGCTCAAATGGACTACCTGATAGTGCTTTAAGTACCAAGGAGAGATCCCAAGGAGGACAGGGTGAGACCTTCACCGGTCTAGATCTTGACAGGGCCTTGAAAAAATTCTTAATGAAAGAATTCTGCTGAAGGGAACATTGAAGAAAGACACTAAGGGCCGCAACCTGTACTTTTAGGGTACTTGGGGATAGACCCATATCTACCCCTGCCTGCAAAAAATCTAGAATGGCTGGGACCCCTGGTTGATCAATTCCCTGCTCTTCTAACCAGGAACAAAATTTCTTCCAGAATTTGGCATAGATTGTTCTAGTAACATGCTTCCTGCATTGTAACAGGGTTTTTATTACTCTCTCTGAGAAGCCCTGTGTTCTTAGCAACTGTTCCTCAGATACCACGCAGTTAGGTATAGTCTGTCTATCTGCGGGTGAAGAATGGGACCCTGCGATATTAGATCCCTCCTGCTGGGGAGACGAAATGGGGAGAGAATGGCCAGTTTCTTCAGAAAGGCAAACCAGGGTCTTTTCGGCCAAAAAGGTGCAATCAATATTAGATCCGTTTTTTCTGACCAAAGTTTCTGAAGGACTGCTGCGATCATCCTTATTGGAGGGAAGGCGTAGCAGCTGAACTTCCATGTTCTGGAAAAGGCATCTATTCCTGTAGCCCTGTCTCCTGGGTGGATCGAGAAGAACTGGATTACCTTCCTGTTCCTTTCGGAGGCGAAAAGATCCACCTCCGGTTGACCCCATATCTGCACTATTTGAGCGAAAACCTCCTCGTGGAGCGCCCACTCGTCCTGACTCACCTGTTGACGGCTCAGATAATCCGCTAGAGAGTTCTGGGTGCCTTTTAGGTGGACCGCTGTCAGTGAAGCCAGGTTTGTTTCTGCCCAGGAAAAAATTTTGTTGGCTATGTCCTGAAGAGCAGGGCTTCTCGTCCCTCCCTGCTTGTTCACATATGCCACAGTTGTTGCATTATCTGTGGGAACCTGCAGATGTCGCCTTTTCAGGCTTGCTTGGAACACCTCGATTGTTTTCAGGACTGCCAGGAGCTCTCTCTGGTTTGAGGAACGCTCTGCTTCTCTTGGAGACCATGTTCCCTGGGCCACTGCCTCCCCCAGGTGGGCTCCCCACCCCCAGGCACTGGCATCTGTGGTTACCGCTGTTTCTACCGGCAGGGTCCAGGTTAGACCCTTGTCTAGATTGTGGCGCGTTTGCCACCACCACAGAGTCCTTTTGACTCGGGACGAGATTGGAATCTGGACCTCCAAGTTTTGACTTTGGCCACTCCAAAACGAAGCATTAGTTGCTGCAACGGACGTTGATGGAACCTCGCCCAGGGTACCGCTGAAAAACATGCAGTCATAAACCCCAGCACCCTCATAACTTGTCTGACCGAAGCCTCTCGGTTGGACTGCAACTGGGCTGCTGCCTGTTCTACCTTTACCATTTTTTCTTCGGGGAGATAAAAAAAATTCTCTACAGAAGATATCCTGTAACCTAAGTACAGAACCTCCTGGGATGGGGTCAATTGAGACTTGTCTCTGTTGACTATCCACCTGAGAGAGGAGAGAAAGTTCTGAGCTTCCTGCAAATCCCTTTCCAGCTGTTGGGCTGATCCTCCAGATAAGGAATTACAATTATTGCCTTGTTTCTCAGCGGTGCTAGAGCCTCTGCCAGGACTTTCTTAAAAATTCTTGGCGATGAGGACAGACCAAAGGGAAGGGCTTGGAACTGGAAGTGTCTGATCTCCGAGTTCACCTTCACCGCCACCCTGAGGAATTTTTGGAAATCTAGATGAATTGGGACGTGTAAATAGGCATCCCTGAGGTCCAGGGTGGCCATGTAGCACCCTGGAAACAGAGACCTTGCCACTGTGAAAATCGACTCCATCTTGAACTTTTTGTACTTTACAAATTTGTTCAGGGGACGAAGATTCAAGATCATTCTGAATTTTCCCGATGGCTTTTTTACTACGAATACATGGGAATACGTCCCTTGACCTTGTTCCTTTTGTGGAACTTGAATTAGAACTCTTTGGTCCACCAATTCCCCTAGAGATAGGCCCAAGGCCTCTGCCTTCTCTCTGTCCCTGGGAGGCTGGGTAACCAGAAAACTTGGGGGGGGGGGTGTTGTCGTGAACTCCAACTTGTATCCGTTCCTTATTATGTTTAAAATGAACGGACTTGAAGTTGCCATGGTCCATTGTGGGAGAAACTGCCCCAATCTTCCTCCCACCGGGACGCAAGATTTACTGTGGCTTGGGGGTGGTTTGAGGAGGATTAAACAATATTCCTCCTCTCCCCCTACCCTTATGACCTGCCCAGTGTTTCTTTGGTTGGCCTTCCTTTTGTAGGTTCTGTTTGAAACCTCGAAAAAAACGCTTTCCCTCCGCTTTTTTCTTTTTCTCAGGAAAAGCCTTTTTTCTGTCCTGAGTCCTTTCTAGCGCCTCCTGTAGGCCTGACCCAAAAAGGTGGTCACCTGAAAAGGACAACCCACACAGTTTTAACTTGGAGGCGGCATCACCTGTCCAAGTTTTCAGCCACACTGATCTTCGGGCTGCATTTACCAAGGCCGCTGATCTAGCTGCCAACTTTACCGATTCTTCAGAGGCATCAGCCAGAAAGCCTACAGCTTTAAATAGAAGCGGAAAAGATTTTAATATCTCCTGTCTAGATGTACCCGCCAGAATGTGGGTTTGCAACTGAGTGAGCCAACATTCTAGATTTCTAGCTACACAAGTTGCTGCTAGTGCGGGCTTCGGGCTCTCTTTAACAGCAAGTCCCCTCTCTTATCCATCGGGTCCTTCAAGGCCCCCAAATCATCAAAGGCCAGATCAGTCTTTCGTGATATCCTGGCTAAAGGGGCATCCAATTTTGGAACTTTGTTCCAGGGCTGAGACACATCCGAATCAAAGGGGAATCTCCGTTTAAGGGTGCCTGAAAAGAATGGTCTTTTTTCAGGCTGTTCCCACTCCCGCAGAATTGTGTCAATCAGGGATTTGTGAACTGGAAAAACCCTGGATCTATTTGCACTAGACCCCTGGTAAATAAGGTCGTGCTTGGAGAGCTGAACCTGTTCCTCACGGATCTCCAAGGTATCATAAATAGCTTTTAGTAGGTCTCCTACATCTTCCAAAGACAATTTGTACCTAGAAGCCCTGGAGGAATCATTTCTGCCTCAGAATCTGATGCTGATCCTGCCTGAGAGGAAGCAATAGACCTAGGAGTCTGCTCCCTGTACTCCTCCTCCTCTTGAGTCTGGGACAGGGCAGGCATACTAGATGCTCTAGGTAGGGACAAGGCGGGACCCTGCATCCTGTCTATCAGACCTTTAAAAGACTGGAAGGTGGACGCCATCTCATCCTTAACAGAGGATAATAACTGACGGCAAGCAGTAACTGAGTCATCCTTTATCAGACTGCTAACACATTCTGGGCATAACGGCTTGTCCCAACTGGAACCTAGCTTTGTCCCACAGACGGCACACTTTCTTCTAGGCGGCTGTTGAGTTTTAACCTAAAACAGACACAAACCAGAGAAAACAAAACAAAAACAAAACAGCCTATGCCTGAACACCACTGTGCCTGGCTCCTAGAAGTGCCGTACCCACCACCAATAAGGTTCGCCACCCATGGGGGGTATTTTTGGCCAAGTAGACCAATCTCCCCCCCCCCCCCCCAGAGTAAACCATGTGCTCTCACCAAGCTTACCTGGGAGGGACCGGTGCCAACCGAACCAGGGTCTGGATGTGCCGCTGCAGCTTCCATGGTTCTGGTGTTTTTTCCTCCGAGATACACCACAAGGCTCCGGCTCCTACATAGCCCACTGCCACGCCTTTTTGAAACATGGGAACGATGTTTCCGGCGCCCCCTGATGACGCGCTTCCGCCAGGGATCCAACTTCCCTTCCTTGGAACGCAGCGGCTCCGCCCCTCTCCTCCAGCGCCGATCCCGGAAGTGCTGTACAACACAGCGCGGCTCTATGGCGTCTCTCGCCTTCCACCGCCGTTTACCCGGGCACCTTGGAGATTGAGGCCATGAACACACTGCCGTCAACCAGGGGTCCCACTCTCGCTGAGCCAAGGCAGCGGTGGCTATCAGCGACACTCTCTACCCCCAGGGCCAGAGGCGTGCTGTAGGAGGTAGATCCAGCTCTTACTCCCAGTACTGGGAGAAACTGGGGAAAAATTGTAGCAACGTTCCCAATGTGCTCCTTCCCGTCCGGCAGGAAACACAAAAACTGAGGAGAAGGCCTGGAGGACCTCCTTTTATAATTTGGGTGAATGTGTTTCCTGTCCCGGAGGGAGGAGCCATATATCTCAGGGCTGTCCTGGAAGACGAGGGGGGAAACATCTGTTTTACGTATCTGAGCGGTTGCCTGCAGATACACTCTCTAGATCTAGTGAGAGCAGTAAAGGTGTAATAACTTTTCCTCCGCTGTCTGCGGATCCGGAAAAAAAAGAAGGCAGAACAATGTCCCGATTTAAATGAAAAGCTGACACCACCTTAGGTAAAAAAGCAGGATGGGGGTCGTAGTACAATTTTGTCTTTGTGACAAACGAAATAAGGCTCTTTGTGAGAAAGAGCTGCTAATTCAGATCAAGGGCGGATCCAGAGTCTAGTCTCGGGAGGGGCACTGCCAGAAAATAAGGTGTTGCTTACAGAACTCAATTAGGTGTCCGATGTGTCCGCTGCAATGTTGCAGTACCGCTAACAAAATCAATGATTGTCGCCATTACTAGTAAAAAATATTTAAATTCAAATGCCATAAATCTATCCCATAGTTTCTAGACGATTGTCAGGGACTGCAGACATGGTACAATAGATGGTCAGAGAATGCAGACATGGTGCAAGAGATGGTCAGAGAATGCAGACATGGTACAAGAGATGGTCGGTCAGAGACTGCAGACATGGTACAAGAGATGGTCAGAGACTGCAGACGTGGTACAAGAGATGGTCAGAGACTGCAAACGTGGTACAAGAGATGGTCAGAGACTGCAGGCATGGTACAAGGGATGGTCAGAGACTGCAGGCATGGTACAAGGGATGGTCAGAGACTGCAGGCATGGTACAAGGGATGTTTAGAGACTGAAGACATGGTACAAGAGATCAATGCAGCCTCATCAGTGCCCATCATTGCAGCCTCACTGTGCATATGAACGCACCCCCACTTTTGTATATGAACGCAGCCCCACCTTTGTCTAAGAATCCCGTCCCACCTTTGTCTATGAATCCCGTCCCACCTTTGTCTATGAATCCCGTCCCACCTTTGTCTATTAATGCATCCCCACTTTTGTCTATTAATGCAGCCCCACTTTTGTCTATTAATGCAGCCACACTGTGCATGGCACTCACCATGGCATTACCTCGATCACACACAGCAGGTATCTCCTCTCCCGACGCGTGTCATGGAACAAACAGGAGCTGTAGGTCTGTGTTCGGCAGGGCAGTGTGCTCTAGCAAGGTCCCCCCTAGACGGGCTTGTGTGATAGACAAAACACTGATTCAATCAGTGTTCCATCTTCATCTACCATCACACGAGCAGGTCTAGCACAGCCGAACACAGATCCAGCTCACACACAGCCAGAGATGCCCAATGTCATACACGCAGGAGAGAGGGGAGCGCTGCAGTCAGCTACAGCTCAAAGCAGCCTCAGGACAGACAGCCTACCAGCCTGGTGATGAGAGAGAGAGTGAGTGAGTGAGAGACTCAGCAGCGGCAGCTGCAGGCAGGCCCGGACTAGGACAAAAAATAGGCCTGGGCATTTTAGACTGAGCAGCCCGGGGGGGGGGGGGAGAAAGAAAGATAGATAAAGATAAAAAGAAAGAAAGAAGAGAAGGAAGATAGATAAAGATAAAAAGAAGAGAAGGGAAGGGAATGGAGATAGATAAATAGATAGATATAGATAGACAGTGGCGGTGCGTCTATAGAGGGCGCCGGAGCGCCGCCCCCTCCGGCTCAGCCGCGACGATGGGCACAGTGGCGACAATTAAAGGGCACAGGGGCATCAATTGGCACAGTGGCGACAATTGAAGGGCACAGTGGCTGCGTTTGATGGCATGGCACAGTGGTGACACTTGATGGCACAGTGGCTGTGTGTGATGCCATGGCACAGTGGCTGTGTGTGATGGCATGGCACAGTGGCTGCGTTTGATGGCATGGCACAGTGGTGACAATTGATGGCACAGTGGCTGTGTTTGATGGCATAGCACAGAGGTAACAATTAATGGCACAGTGGCTGTGTTTGATGGCATGGCACAGTGGTGACAATTGATGGCACACTGGCTGCATTTGATGGCATTGCACAGTGGTGACAATTGATGGGCCCAGTGGCTGTGTTTGATGGGCACAGTGAGGCTGCAATTGTTTTTTTTTTTTCCATTTGCGCCCACCAAAAATTTTGAGCACCAGCCGCCACTGTAGATAGATAGATTATTATCTATCTAGCTATCTATCTACAGTGGCAGCGGGTGGGGGGGGGGGGGGTGCAAACGAAAAAAAAGAGAGAGAAAGAAAGGTGAAGAGAGAGAGAAGGGAATGAAGGGCACCCCATACATCAGTGTACAGTACTCTCAGTACTCACTCAGAGGCAGGAGGGACTGACTGGATGCATGGATATCAGACTCCATCTTTCCTTTCTGATTGCTGGGCTTGAATCTTCCCGCCCACATCCCTTAGGCAGCAGAACAGTGTCCGCCTGGAGAGTGGGCGGGGCAGACATGGGAGGAGAAGGAGAGGAGGGGGAGGAGTAGAAGCAGCTCCTCTCCTCTAACTGGCCGTGGGGGCAGCAAGGGGAGGGGAGAAGTGTCAGAGCTGGCTATGACACCCCAGCTGATCTCTCTATCTGGCGCTGTGTTGGTGGTGTACACCCCTGGGGAGACGCGACATACGGCCCGCTGGCCGCCGAGGGCCATTCGCGGCCCGAAGCCGGCCCGCGGCCCACAGGCATTTGCTAGGTTTGCCCTATGGCCAGACCGGGCCTGGCTGCAGGCACCGCAAAGCAGTTTAAAAAAAATGTTAAAGCCAATGTGACACGATTGCCTCGGGGGGGGCAATTGCCCTGTTGCCCCCCCTGGATCCGCCGTTGATTCAGATACTTTTCTAGCCGAAGAGATAGCAATCAAAAAGGCCAATTTCCTGCTTAAAAGAATCAGCGGAATATGGCGAATAGGTTTAAAAGGTTACTTCTGCAACACTGACAATACTAAGTTCAGATCCCATGGGCACAAGGGAGACTTGACTGACGGATTGATCCACAGTACCCCCTGAATGAAAGCCCGAACTAGGGAATGAGATGCCAATGGTCTTTGAAAGAAGACTAATAGAGCTGATATTTGACCCTTAATAGTACTAAGGGCTAATTTCATATCCACTCCAAGCTGGCAAAAGGCAAGAATCCTACTTATGTCATATCTTTAAGGATTCCATTTGTTAGTCACACCATGAAACATATGCCTTCCTGACTCTATAGTAGATAATCCTGGAAACTGGGTTTCTGGCATTAACCACTTAAGACCCGGACCATTATGCTAAGGACCTTGCCCTTTTTTGCGATTTGGCACTGCGTCGCTTTAACCGACAATTGCGCGGTCGTGCGTTGTGGTTCCCAAACAAACTTGGCATTTTTTTTCCCACAAATAGAGGTTTTTTTTGGTGGTATTTGATCACCTCTTCGGTTTTTATTTTTTGCGCTATAAACAAAAATAGAGCGACAATTAAAAAAAAAAAAAAAAACAATATTTTTAACTTTTTGCTATAATAAATATCCCCAAAAAAGATATAAAAAACATTTTTTCCCTCAGCTTGGGTCTATACAGATTCTTTTTCCTATTTTTGGTAAAAAAAAAAAAAATCGTAATATCGATTGTTTGCGCAAAATGTATAGCATTTACAAAATAGGGGATAGTTTTATGGCATTTTCATAAAATATATATATTTTTTTACTACTAGTGGCGGCGATCAGCGATTTTTTCATGACTGCGACATTATGGCGGACACATCGGACAATTTTGACACATTTTTGGAAACATTGTCATTTTCACAGCGAAAAGTGCTAAAAAAATGCACTGATTACTGTAAAAATGACTATGCAGTGCAGAAGTTAACCACTAGGGGGCGCTGTAGGGGTTAAGTGTGACCTTGTGTGTGCTTCTAACTGTAGGGGGGCGGGGCTGGACGTGTGACATCAGTGAATGTTCCCTATATCAGGGAACAGACTATCACTGACACAGTGAAGAATGGGGAAGCTGTGTTTACACACAATGATAACAGAAAAAATTGCGCTTGTCACAGGTATTGATCAATAGCAGTAAAAAATACCAGACAAATAGGGAGGCAGCAGCTAATATGCCAATGCAATGGATAAATTGTGAAAAAAGGGGAGTAAAAACTGCGCCATATCACCCAGACTTTAAGTACCATAGAAAGTCCACAAATATATATTGGTCCACCAAGGATCTAAAGTCTGTAAGGTCTATAGTCCTTTAGGCATGTGTATTAATCCGAGGTATCCCACAATGGGAATACCCAACGTAAATAGGTGATGACCCCAAATAAGGTATAGAGATCCAGTTATGTGAGAGTGACAATCCACATCAAAAAAAACTATTCCAAAATAATGATAATGATATATGTCAAAGTAACAATGCCGCCATTATTACAAACAGTGTGCAAATCATATTAGTGAATAAACTAATCCAATATTAAATTGTGAATATCCATAAAAAGTCTTCTAAGCAGTCCAAATGCAATGATGGATATATGCAAATGATAATGTCCTCTATTGAATAACTTTCCAGCATATAGGGATTGCATGTAACCTGTCCCAATTGGAACCAGAAGTTTTTATTTTGCATACACCTCTACACGTTTTTTCCTTCTTGTATTAAGGAAGTCTTTTTTTATTTGTTTTTAACGTGTACCTACCTTTTAAATAAAACATTTTACACTATGAGGAGACGATTTTCTCCCTTTTTTTCCTATCTCCCATTTCCTGTTTGGATCAATCTTGCATGAGGATACAACTATATTGAAAACCCTGGCTGTTTCCTTGCGAGGACCTCTTGATCATCCACAGAAAGATCTGCACGGTGATAGTGATCGGGTATCCAGCCCATTCAAGCTCAAGGGACCCCCCACCGTATGGTGAGCTGCGGGTCTACAGCAGTCGGTAAGCGTAGCAATTTCATCTTTACCTTACGCCTACTATACAGGAATGTGGAGTTTAGAAGAGTTGTGTAACACTGATCAGTGAAAGAAATATACCAGTGTTGATGATAATGTGAATTAATTATCAAAAAAAGTGTATAAAGCAGCGCTCAAATAAAGAAATGACACACTATGCATAAATAACCTCCAAGTGAATGAAAGTGAACAAGTGAATGGCCACTTTATATATAAACAAAGTGACAAGAAAAAAAAATCTGTGATCCGTGAATAACAAATGAAACAATAAATGAAAAGCACTCAGTGATGGTCCATACACGCTGGTGTCTAATGGACTCCTGGGTTGTTCTTCCACCACACCACAAGTGTTGAAGTGAGTCCACCACCCTGTAGAATTACGCACTCACCACAAATGAATGCCTCACACTCTCGTGTTTTGGCAAATAAACTTTAAACAGGAAACCTCAGGTCCGTAGGTGATGATCCAAATCAAAGCAATGGTGTATCAAAGCACGTCATATAGTGAAGGGAAAAGAAAGCGCACAATAGTGTAATATTGCAAAGCAACTTTTAATAAAACACCAAACTCAAAATCCTCCAAAATGTGCACTCACAAAAAATCCTTTAAAATCACGCATTGAACATACACATGTGATACACCGCTTCTCCAGGTGAACCAGTGGTCACGGCGGACCAACGAACAGCAATCCAAACGTACTCACGGTCCCTTTTAGTATGCAGCGTATTAGTAATAGAGGGTGCCGGTCTCCACTCGAATCATGTAACACTTAGAATATCAGGATACAGCTGAAATATGGACCATCACTGAGTGCTTTTCATTTATTGTTTCATTTGTTATTCACGGATCACAGATTTTTTTTTCTTGTCACTTTGTTTATATATAAAGTGGCCATTCACTTGTTCACTTTCATTCACTTGGAGGTTATTTATGCATAGTGTGTCATTTCTTTATTTGAGCGCTGCTTTATACACTTTTTTTGATAATTAATTAATTCACATTATCATCAACACTGGTATATTTCTTTCATATTTCTTTTTTAATAGCAGCAGCTATCCACCTATTTAGTTTAGTTATCTGTTTACTCCAGCTGAGCGCAGGGGGGTGGTAACATCAGACGGCCTTATTGTTTACTACCAACCTTTACATATCTTTTTCACTAACCCATTGCTGCTATGGAGGCCATTCATTTTTTGTCGAATAGACAAATTAATGCTGAATCAATCTTCTCCACCAACCATGACATGGTTGAGTGTGATGAGGATTATCCAGGAATTCTGAAAAATTTGGAAAACCTGTTAGAGAAACAGGTCAAAACCTGGTGGGATGTGTTCACCTTTGAACACTATATTAAAGAGGGTTTAATTTTTAGGAGTCTGAGGTGGGAGGTGACACCTCAGAATGGTTTAACTGAAACCAAATACATGACTGAATGGCTCAATTTTTTCAATAGAGTTGGGGAGGAACTACAGGTTTTGGTTTTAAAGAGAAAAGGAATCAAATTGAGCCTACTGAATTCAGAGATACAGGCGTTACAAACCAAATTGGATCCAATTAAGGATACTAATATGTTTAAGGAGTTTAACATTAATATGCAAAAGAAATTAGAGAAGGTTGATAAAGAATCCCAGAAAAGGAAGGTTAAGAAATATAACCGAGATTCTGAGGATTTTAAAAACAAGAAGATCTATGCCTGGCAGAGCACAGAAGGGACTAAGGATGATGTTGAGGGAACCACTTTGGGAACCACCCAACAGCAACCAAAAAATGTCAAAATTGTCCCTAAAAAAGATATTAACAAACAGGGAGCTAAGAAAGGAAAACCTGAACAAAATTCATCTGGTCAAGCCCATGGAAATGGACCATATGGTGTAAAACATGACCTGTATGGACATCAACAGGAATCTCCCGGACCTCAACGATTGGATAGAGATGATTTTCATTATGGCCATTACTATCAATCCCCTCAGACTCCCCAAATGTATGGGAGAAGTGATCAATATCACTACCCCCCACAACAAGGTTATCAACATTGGCATTCACAACCCCCCTCTGATTATTTCCCCGGGCCAGACTATGGTAATGGGACCAGCAGAGGTCCACCTGGGACTGAAGGATACCATAGAGGATATCACACCCAGCAGCCTTTTTTAGGACATCGAGGGAGGGGAGGGAGGGGAGGGACCCCGAGGAGACAATCACATCATGTGAACAACAGGAAAGGGGACAAGAATGTCACCCAAAACCCCCCATACAGAGAAACAGAATCATATTCAAGAGAAGAAGGGGCTGTAGGGCAGGCAGACGAAAACAATCCCAGAAAAAGGATGAGGGATGTGTAAATACAGGCATCTACAATTTAAGTCAGGTAACATTAAATTCGAAAGAACTTAATGTTCTAAATACAGGTTTAAAATGTGCTCCCAGAAAAACGATGAATAAGTTTGAGGTCTACATGGACACACATAAATTCATTAGAACTTTAAACATGAAAAAATACTTTTTAAGCCACCCGGTAGAATCCACTTTAAAAAGTAGGATTGTTACCACTAAGGTGGACAGTGGCCTCAAGAATAGATCCTTATTCAATCCCCAGATGACTAACAATCATTTTATAGAAGTTTTCAAACAACTGGTTCTTAAAGATATTGAGGACCTTCCTTTGAGGAAGGGAATTAATCCTCACTATATCAAAGAGGGCATCAAATCACTGGAGGACAGGAATAACATTGTCATTCGACCAGCGGACAAAGGGGGTGGGGTGGTGGTACTGGATAAAACCTTTTACCACACCAAATTGGTGGAACTGTTAAGCGACACTACCACCTATAAGAAGCTATCTAAGGACCCCACTGAAGCGTACAAGTCACAACTTGAGGCCCTGGTAGAATGGGAGTACCAAATTGGAGCCCTTAATTTGAAAGAAAATAAATATTTGGCTCCTTCTGCCTGCAGGATACCTGTTATTTACACCTTACCCAAAATTCACAAAAATGAGACCATTCCACCGGCTCGCCCTATTGTTAATGGGATTGGGTCTGTCACAGCTCGATTAGGGGAGTACTTGGATACATTTTTGCAACCGAGTGTCAGAGTTACGAAAGCATATCTTAAGGATACAACTGATTTGCTTCAGTCCCTTGAGAGAATTCACATTGAACCAGGAAAGGAGGTATTTTTGATCACGGCTGACGTGTCATCACTATATACTATTATTCAGCATGAGGACGCAATACTTGCCCTGAATTGGGCACTGAGTAGTAGAGAGGACATACCCTTCATTCAAAAGAAATTTCTGGGACAAGTGTTAGAGTTCTGCATGGCACATAACTACTTCTGGTTTGACGGCTCCTATTTCTCCCAACAGGTTGGTGTGGCGATGGGGGCCAAATTTGCCCCCAGCCTAGTCAACCTGTTCATGGCGGAATGGGAGGACAAACATGTCTTTCTGAGGGAGAGGCCCCAGTTGCTCTTCTATCGTAGATTTATAGATGATATTCTATATATATGGGAAGGCCCGGAGGTTGGCGCTCTACGATTCTTGGAAGAGCTCAACAACAACACCAACAATATCAAATTAGAACATGTCATAAGCAACCACTCGGTCAACTTTTTGGATGCAACCATTTTTAGGGAATCAGCAGGCTTGAGGACGAAGGTTTTCTTCAAGCCAACTGATCGTAACAGTTATCTTTCCATTAACAGCGGTCACCACCCTGCATGGATTAGAAACATCCCTAAGGGGCAATTCCTGAGGGTTCGACGAAACTGCACTGATGACACTGACTATTTGATACAGGCGGAGGTTCTAAAGTCCAAATTTGTACAAAAGGGCTATAAGGAACCCGTTATGGGAGCTCTGATTCAAGAGGTTGCATATGTCCCTAGAGAATTGTGTTTTAGGAATAAGGGCGAACTAGCCAAGAACAATCAGCATCAATGGGGATTCCTCACAGGTTTCCATGCTCAATACAAGGATGTTGAGTTAATAAAAAGGAATTGAACAAGAAGGGTTGAGGGGAAACCTCTTCCCAACTTTAGGGATCTTTATGTGAGGTATCAATCTTAGTAATAAGGTAGGCACACCAAAACACGTATGTTGATTATCAAAATTAGAAAATTTAATTTACATAAAAACAAATTTATATATACATATAGAACAAGGTGAATAGACGACCACAATATTTACAAAAAAGGCACAAACGAGGTTTGGTACGCTATTGCCAACTAGTTTCGCATTTATATGCTTCTTCAGGGCTTTGCACCTTGGTCTCTTCTGAAAGATAGTTGTCTGTATGTAATAATAAATGCCATTAGAACAAAACAGCAAATATAACAAATTTGTATAGAATTATTCATACAAAGTATCAACATTTCACCAACAGTTAATACTAAATGATAAGTAGACATCATGCAATATAAATAAAAATGTGTGCTTACCAATCCTGTTTGTGAGTTAATGTGACTAGACAAAAAGTCGCGCCGCCCCTCTCATCCCTGCAGCATAAGACCAAACCAAAGAGCGGAAAAAGAACCTGTGGAAGCCAGATCCACCTGGTCATGCAATGTGGGTGATAGGGTGTTGAGGTTTGGTACCACTCCAAAACTTGAATTCTATTATTATGGATAACTGTTTTACTTGCTTCTTTTGGATAATAACAACCAAGAGACAGTTTATAGCATTTGCTAGGAATAGTATCATATTATTGTTTGGAACACCACCTAGTGGTAAATTAGGATATAGTCGTTAGACATCTCCCCTGGTAATGTATACTTATCATGGTGTATTATGACCACCATGAAATCAATTAATTCCATAAATTATATTCCTTCAGTGAATTTGTTAAGACCTTAGTTTCCCTTCAGTGAACTAGTGAATATGCTAATATCTTATATATATATTCTTTTAATATACTATTAATTAATAACAACATATGATTAAATAAAAATTAAATTAAATGCTTTTGTAGCTTTAGATATAGATTTAAATAATATGAATTAAAAACATTCTACTATGAACCTAGGATAATTTCTTTTATACACCCATTCCTGATAATTTTCAGAATTCAAGTTTTGGAGTGGTACCAAACCTCAACACCCTATCACCCACATTGCATGACCAGGTGGATCTGGCTTCCACAGGTTCTTTTTCCGCTCTTTGGTTTGGTCTTATGCTGCAGGGATGAGAGGGGCGGCGCGACTTTTTGTCTAGTCACATTAACTCACAAACAGGATTGGTAAGCACACATTTTTATTTATATTGCATGATGTCTACTTATCATTTAGTATTAACTGTTGGTGAAATGTTGATACTTTGTATGAATAATTCTATACAAATTTGTTATATTTGCTGTTTTGTTCTAATGGCATTTATTATTACATACAGACGACTATCTTTCAGAAGAGACCAAGGTGCAAAGCCCTGAAGAAGCATATAAATGTGAAACTAGTTGGCAATAGCGTACCAAACCTCGTTTGTGCCTTTTTTGTAAATATTGTGGTCGTCTATTCACCTTGTTCTATATGTATATATAAATTTGTTTTATGTAAATTAAATTTTCTAATTTTGATAATCAACATACGTGTTTTGGTGTGCCTACCTTATTACTAAGATTGATACCTCACATAAAGATCCCTAAAGTTGGGAAGAGGTTTCCCCTCAACCCTTCTTGTTCAATTCCTTTTTATTTACTTTTCATGTTGGGATTGTGAGCATTTATCAATCACTATTGGGAAACATTCTTCCACCGACCCTTTTTTGTTCAAGGATGTTGAGTTAATTTTCAGGAAACACTGGCACATCTTGAGTAAAGAGACACTTTGTAGGCCTTCTACCAAACCAACCTAAGTTCATCTACAGAAGAGCACCCAATTTTGGGGATAAGGTTGTTCGTAAAATTTTAGACCCACCAGACCAACGCTTTCTAAGAATAGACCTTAAAGGCTTCTTCTCATGTAGGAAATGTATATGTTGCAGAACGGTCCAAATTCAAAATAGAGGTAAGCGGCAGGTGGAGGCGAGTGATGGAACCCCTTTTGCCATAAGTGAGTTCATCACTTGTAATTCCTCATTTGTTGTTTACCTGATATGGTGTCCATGTGGCCTGTTGTATGTGGGGAGAAGAAAAAGACTCCTTAGAATACGCGCGGCGGAACACCTAGCGAACATCAAAAAAGGATTTGACTACCACAGAGTATCAGTACATTTTAAGGAGAAACACAATAAAGACCCCTCTTTGGCCCAATTTTGTGGGATAGATAGCGTCCACCCGACTTGGAGAGGGTCAAACAGGATAAGGGATCTATCTCAACGGGAAACTAAGTGGATTTTCCTCTTAAAAAGCCAATACCCTAGAGGCCTCAACATAGAATTGGATGTGAACTGTTTCATTAGTAATGCCTAGTTCGCTATGTGATCAGGACTTTCATCTGGTTCTCATTCAGTACACACCAACTACCAATATTGCTTCATTTGATTTATATGAAAAACTTTTTTTCTATTTTGGGGGAAATGTGATGGAAATGGAACACTCCTAAGGGGTTCTGCAACTGAGCCACCTATTAGTATCTATTTTCCCCCCAATTAGGTTGAGAGATATTTATCTGCTATGGATGTACTCCTTTATATTTAGGGGCATATACCAGATGCAGTGTCAAACTCCTGAATTTGTATAGATTTTTAGTTTCCTCTATTATTAGTATGTCTGGACAATCATTAGTCTAGACATGCTCTATATTAGTCTTGTGTATTTTATTTATTATTATCTTACTGTCAATTAATTGATTGTTTAATTTTAAATTAATTTCTTGATTTTAAATATATTGTATAGATTTTATTTTTTAAATGCATTGGTGTAATATTGTATAACAATTCATTTGATTATATTTAGTAACCTGTGGTCATGGCTGCACTCGACCAGCAGTCCTGTTTTGTTTGCTTAATCCGGTGGCCATTTGAAGCTGCAGTTCCCCTGGTTAATCGTTGGGAAGACTGCCACTGCAGTACCCTCACTTGGCCACTGTATAGACAACTTAGGGGAGCATGCGCGAGCGGTCGCGCACGGCGGAACGTGATGATGTGTTCGTCTCATGCGCGGGGACATCCGCGCGTGCACGTTCATGGCACGCGATGACGCTGTCCACGCAGCGTACGTCGAGTGCGGATGACGTTATGGTAAACGAGTATCATCTGACCATGATGGGATACACCATTCGCCATTCCTATTGGCGATTTTTTTATTTAAACGATGACCGGATACCTAGTGACCATCTCCATGATTAAGTCCACGTGACGAAACATGTCGGAGTTTGGTCACTAGGTCATTATTTCAGCTGTATCCTGATATTCTAAGTGTTACATGATTCGAGTGGAGACCGGCACCCTCTATTACTAATACGCTGCATACTAAAAGGGACCGTGAGTACGTTTGGATTGCTGTTCGTTAGTCCGCCGTGACCACTGGTTCACCTGGAGAAGCTGTGTATCACATGTGTATGTTCAATGCGTGATTTTAAAGGATTTTTTGTGAGTGCACATTTTGGAGGATTTTGAGTTTGGTGTTTTATTAAAAGTTGCTTTGCAATATTACACTATTGTGCGCTTTCTTTTCCCTTCACTATATGACGTGCTTTGATACACCATTGCTTTGATTTGGATCATCACCTACGGACCTGAGGTTTCCCGTTTAAAGTTTATTTGCCAAAACACGAGTGTGAGGCATTCATTTGTGGCGAGTGCGTAATTCTACAGGGTGGTGGACTCACTTCAACACTTGTGGTGTGGTGGAAGAACAACCCAGGAGTCCATTAGACACCAGCGTGTATGGACCATCACTGAGTGCTTTTCATTTATTGTTTCATTTGTTATTCACGGATCACAGATTTTTTTTTTCTTGTCACTTCGTTTATATATAAAGTAGCCATTCACTTGTTCACTTTCATTCACTTGGAGGTTATTTATGCATAGTGTGTCATTTCTTTATTTGAGCGCTGCTTTATACACTTTTTTTGATAATTAATTAATTCACATTATCATCAACACTGGTATATTTCTTTTTTAATAGCAGCAGCTATCCACCTATTTAGTATAGTTATCTGTTTACTCCAGCTGAGCGCAGGGGGTGGTAACATCAGACAGCCTTATTGTTTACTACCAACCTTTACATAACACTGATCAGTATTAAAAGTCTCCTTCTGGTTCCAATTGGGACAGGTTACATGCAATCCCTATATGCTGGAAAGTTATTCAATAGAGGACATTATCATTTGCATATATCCATCATTGCATTTGGACTGCTTAGAAGACTTTTTATGGATATTCACAATTTAATATTGGATTAGTTTATTCACTAATATGATTTGCACACTGTTTGTAATAATGGCGGCATTGTTACTTTGACATATATCAAGATCATTATTTTGGAATAGTTTTTTTGATGTGGATTGACACTCTCACATAACTGGATCTCTATACCTTATTTGGGGTCATCACCTATTTACGTTGGGTATTCCCATTGTGGGATACCTCGGTTTAATTGGCGCTGCACTTATCACATTATCCACTTACAATAATTTCCATTGTTGTGTTGGCTGCCTCTACCCTTTTTTCCTTTATTTTCACGTATTTTGTATAATACTATTGTAGGTCACAAAAATATTTAAATTGTTTTCACTTTGGATTAGCGCAATATATTTTTATATAATGTGTATTAATCCGCTGAGTGGAAGACTGGAAGTATGTAGAAAATAGTTCCATCACCAACGTGAAGTCCACAGCACACTGCACTCTTAGGTGAGGACCCGCCGCCAACTAATCAAGCAGCTTACCAGACAGACTAATACAGATAGCGGTCGGCTATAGCCCAGCCACGGCCTTTGGGGGAACCCAAATCCCCGCTTGTGGATCTGCACTCTGGCACCTCAGTAACGAGAGAACACCACAGAATCATGCGGAAAAATGACAAATATAGCGTAATTCCACAAGGAAACTTTTTATAAAAAACGATAAAGAAATACTCACAATATTCCAATAAAATCGAGCGTGTATAAAAGTTATTGCCGGCCGGCAAACAAATCGATTGGAGCCCTTACTCCCAAATGCGGTGACGTCACTTACACACAGCTCTCCCCGTTCTTCAGCTCCAGGGACCGATCGTGGGACTGCGGCGGCGATCGGGTCCCGCGGGCACAGAGCTTCGGACCTGGCACTTCCACCCCCTTCCTGCCCAGGCAATTTTTCATCGCTGTCACACTTTGAATGACATTATAACCATGTGACATTTTTTTTCCCCCACAAATAGAGCTTTGTTTTGCTGGTATTTAATCAGTTCTGTGTTTGGTTTTTTTTTTTTTTTTCCAAAAAATGTTTTTGTAGTTTGTCAATTAATTTTGTAAATAAGTAATTTTTTCTCCTTCACTGATGGGTGCTGATGCGGAGGCACTTATGGGCACGAAAATGCTGCACTCATGGGCACTGACTGGCAGTACTAATGGGCACTCATTGCTGGCACTGTAGGGGCTTTATTGTAATCAGTGCCTTGATTACATAGCTAGATGTCATCTGCAAGGAAATGCCACTAATCAACTCTCCTCGCCACACGCTTTGTCAGTGTGAGGAGTGCCGATTACTGGCATTTCCGTGTTTACATGTTACCGGCTGTGATTGGACACAGCCGATATCTGTAAAGAGCCGTGGCCCTTTAACCATGTGATCAGGGTTGCGCTGTGTCCTAGCAACAGCGCAGCCATGACCACCACGCTGTGCCCAAATTAAATGTATATTTTTTCCCCACAAAGCTTTTTTTCTTGGTGGCATTTAATCACTACCAGGGTTTTTATTTTTTTCTAAATAAGACCAAAAATTTTGAAACAAAAACTTCCCTGCTGGGGACAGATGTCCCTGTGTCAGAAGTTGATTAGCAACCTTTTGCTTGGATCACGTGATCGGCTGACAGCTGATCACATGGTGAGGTGCCGGGATCGACCCCTTACTCAGATCTTTGATCAGCCAAGTCTCATTGACTCAGTGATCGCATGGGGGAAGGAAGGCAGTCTAATGACGCCCTCCCGGTAATTAAGGTCTGTGCTATAACTGTCATTCGCCAAGGAAGCAGATAGCCCTTCTTTGGTCTGACTTTAAAAAAGACTCAGTGGCCGCCAAATGTACCCTGACTGCCCGTACCACATCTAAGTTGTGGAAGGCAAATTCCCTTGGATGTTACGGCCTAGGACGCAACACAATGTCTTAATTTAAATGGAAATCAGAGACAACCTTTGGAAGGAATGAAGGACACCAGGTAGGGCATGCAACAGGATAACTCCAACACCCTGCAAGCAGAAGTAATAGAAGAAGGTCACCACCTGTGATAGCGTAGGGAATTTCTTGAATAATTTTCAAATGGAGGCTTCTGTAGAACGTACTAGATTCAAGTCCCATGTTGGCAAGAGAGATCGCACTGGTGGAACCACATGTCGCACTCCCTGAATGAAGGTATGCACCAGGGAATGCGAAGCCAGGGAGCGTTGAAAGAAAACCACCAAGGCCGACACTTTCCCCTCGACAGTACTCAAGTAAACAAAGACTAAGGTTGAACCCTCTATCTCTACAACAAGATGTGTACTTATCCTGAGCGATCTACACCTGTCATTCCCTGTATTTTAAGGATCACTGCCGTAGCCAAAACGATGCATATACAGAAGGAGATGGGGTTGCACTATGGGGAAACCAAGACAGAGTATCCCAATAGGCAACCGAAGGGCTACCACGGCAGAGAAGGGCAATGATATAGATAAAATAATTTATTGATAATATAAATATACAAAATTTCAGGATAAGGAATTGAAACACTAATTAAATACTAAATGTATATTATATAGTTTAACCAGTATAACTACTAACAGCAGCCGGCCGGTGCTGCACACATGAACCTAGTTCATGCAGTAGACAACCATGCAACACACATAGGACACAAACATATAACAAACATAAAAAAACATTTATAACAGGCGATCCGGACGCCAATTCTGTCACTGCTGCTGGATATTTCATGCGGTAATTACCGCTTGAAATAATATTCAAAAAATAAAAATCATGTATAGAAATTTCCAGCCGGAGTGCCCCTGCAGGAGAAAGATGTGGTTGTAATTAAATATCATGTGTAGCGGTATAAGTATAGCTGCATCCAATTGATTGAGAACACAGTATAAATAACTTAAAATGAATTACAGCCACTATTGAGGGTACTGCACGTGTTGAGAAATTTATCCCTACGATTTCAGTGTAGGTTTCATGGGCTGTGATGTTAACATAGTTCACTGATGATCCCATTAATATGTGACCTGATTGACACTGTTGTGGAGATGGACTGAACAGTTGTTAAATGTCCCCTATTTATCCGGGTGTAGGCAGTCTTAACAGTTGTCAGTATAGATAAAGGAACAGTCTTACCGGACTCTTGTGGAGAAGATCTGATGACAGACAACGGTGTTTGTCTCCCAGCTCATAAGTGGTAAAAATGCTGCTGGCCGTAACAGATATCATCCAGTCTGTCAAAATTTGACAGCATGTGCGATGGGTAGCCTGGATGGGTGTACCGATATAGAGCACATTTATGCTTTGCAATTGCTAAATAAGGTGCCCTTTCCTTTTCGGAAGTAGGTACTGGTCCCGGCTTTAGACAAGAACCCAAGGTTGACAGTACTCAAGGCCAAATTCTTTTCAACGCCCCTCTGAAGAACAGTCAAAAACCGAGCCACCGAAAAGGAACAAGGGTGAAACCCCACCGACTCACACCATGAAATGTACGCTTTCCACATCCGATAATATACCTTCATGGAAGTAGACTTTCTAGCTTTGAGCAGCGTCAGAATCACCAACGCAAATAAGCCCCTATCCTTCAACACCTGGCTTTCAATAGCCAGGCCATTAAAGCCAGCGATGGTAAAGCAGGGTGGCAAATCTGCCTTGGGATAGCAGATCCTCCCTGAGAGGCAGCTACCAGGGGGCGTCTACAAACAGACGCACCAGGGCCAACAAGGCCAGTCCAGGGCAAATGGAATGACCGGAATTCCTTCGGCCTAGATCCTGCGCAACAGCCGCGGCAGAGGTTTCAGAGGAGGAAAGGCGTAGATCAGACAATACTGGTCCCATAGAACGACCAGAGTATCTGAGGTGTCCGCCAGAGGGTCCCAAAACCTGGCCACAGACCTCTGCACCTTCCTGTTGATTCGGGATGCCATCAGATCTACCTCTGGAGATCCCCAGCATAGACAGATTTGTTGAAATACCTCCTGATGGAGGGAATACTCCGCTTTGTCCAATACTTGACGACTATGGTAATCTGCCAGTTATACACCCCCGGAATGTGAATGGTGGAGATGGCCGGGACGAAACACTCTGCCCACCATAGAATGCTGCCGGGGGATCCACCACAGGTGGAGTCGTTTTTTTAAACAGACTATCCTTAATAGGATAACGCACAGCGAAACACTTTGGGATCACAAAGGGGCGTTTTGGACGCTCCCATTCCTTATAGACAAACTTGTCAAAAAAGGAGGGATTAGGGAACACTTTTGCCGGCGGCTTGTGAGTGCCCAAGGGATATGGCATCTCCACAGCAGCCGTGGCTGCATCCTCCATTTTTAAAGTTTCCCGCACAAAAGCAATCAGTGCGTCCACTAGTGGTCCAAGGATCGTCATTAATCCGTGATCCGTTCGGATCAATATCTTCGGTTCAGCACACACGTGATCCGCAGGCTGATATCTGAAAAAAGTAGTGCCCATGTTCAGTCCACACACAGTATGGTCATGGCGAGCGGGGGAATGGAGGAGCTTGAACGCCCTGCATCATTTAAATTCTCTGTATGGGAGCATTTTGGCTTCGCTGTCAAATATAATGAAGAAAAGAGGTTAGTGGATAAAACCGTAATAGTGTGTAGGCACTGTGGCACAAAAAAAAAAGTCATGACAGTGGAAACACATCAAGCATGGCCATGCATTTGAAGCGACATCACCCCAGTGTTTCACGGACTCAACAATCGCTTATTACCGCAGCATTTAAGCAGCCCCTTGTTGCACAATCAGACCGGGCTAAAGCCATCACAAATGCCATCGGTGTGTTTATAGCTGCAGACATGAGGCCATATTCGCTTGTGCAAAAAGAGGGCTTTAAAACACATGCTGAAAGTGCTTGAGCGCACGTTATGACATCCTGTCGTGCATTTTGAATGACAATTGCACGGTCATGCAAAACTGTACCCAAATGTATAATTTTTTCATGCAAATAGAACTTTCTTTCGATAGTATTTGACCACCTCTGCAGTTTTTAAACTATTTTTTTTTCTTAGTTTAGGCCGATATGTATTTTTACCAAAAATATCACAAGCAGCCTATATTGATTGGTTTGTGCAAAAGTTGTAGCGCCTACAAAATGGGGGCTAGATTTGTGGCATTTTTTTTTTTTACACTAGTAATGGTGGTGATCTGAGATTTTTCATTAGGACTGAGACACTGCTGCGGACAGATGGGACACTTGACACTATTTTGGGACCATGGACATTTATACAGCGATCAGTGTTATAAATAGCCAGTAATTACTGTATAAATGGCACTGGCAGGGAAGGAGTTAACACTAGGGGGCAATTAAGGGGTTAAATGTTATCTAGGGAGTGATTCTCAATGTGAGGATGGGATCGATTGGGGGAGGAAACCAATTGGTATTCCTATATACTAGGAACACAATCTGTCTCCTGACAGGACTTGATCTGTGTGTTTACCAAGATCCACGTTCCTGCTCTGTCATGAGCAATTGCGGGTGCCCGGCGGACATCACAGCCGCCAGGCACGCATAGGCTCCTTGGTGACGTGGCGGGTGCGCCCTTTATGTCGACGCAAAGCTGAGGACGTTGAGGCCTGCCCAGGATGGAAGATCCCATCTGCAGACGTCATTACTATAGGCGAGTATTGAAGTGGGTATAAACCATGTTTACTGACAATTTTAAAACAAATTGTGTTTTCCCTTTTAATTATCAAGAGGTTTAATCAATACTAATGGTATCTATTCATATATAGAACGAATGGTTCTCTATTAACATGGGATGGCGTAAACAACATGAACAGTAAATATTCTGGATTTGTCAGTCAGTTCTTTCTACAGGCTTAGCAAACCAAATTTAGACAATAGGATATCTAGCAGCTCTAGCCAAACAGGAGTCAGTAAATAACCAGCAGCCAGCATTGTAGAAGTTGAACACATTTTCTAGCATGCAGATATGACAAGAGGAATTGTGGTCAGCCTCTAAGTTTTTACTCAATGAAATATCAAATGGCAAATCAATGATATATAATACACGAGTGGGGGAAGCATGAAAAAAAAAAAAAAAAAAAACACAGAAAATGAATAGCACAAGGCTGTCAGAAAGTTGTGGCATTTTCTGGACCAGTGGTGGCTGCTCCATTAGAACCTGAGGGTGGGCTTGGGGTTCAGATAATATTCACCAATGTCTTCCTGCGTCTCCTCCCAGCCAATCAGGAAGTGGGTCCTGAGACCCAATTGGCCAGGGATTCTTAGGGGGAGGAGAAGCCACGTCTGTTCGGCTGGGAGCAACCTTCTAAGGCAAGGCCGGGCTGATGGCCCTTACCCCAATTTTTTGGGGACAATTTTGAACACCAGCCGCCACTGTTCTGGACCTTTGTAATAATATTTAGTTATTCTACAACTGCCAGCTATACAGATTTGTCTTTCTGCGCCCATAGTTTTAGATGAAACAACTTTGTGTGACAGTCTTCTAAACAAAAAAAAACAAAAAACACACAAACAGTAAAGAAAATTACCCCAGTTTATTGATGCATTTCAATTGCTAAACATTTGCCATATGGATTTAGAAAATACATAAAGTACAAGCTACTTTGTAAAACCAAAGACAAACATTGAATCCAATGATGAACTATGTTTTCACAATGGACCCTTATCCCATATAGTTAGTAATAAATTTTAAATATCTATTCTTTTGTTTTCTTAAAACTGATTTTACATAACCCTCAGAACACCGGCAACACAGATTGATAAAAATTCCAAGGAACTACATTTATAGTCACTTGGGGGGCAAATATATATATATATATATATATATATATATATATATATATATATGTATATTATATATATATATATATATATATATAAAAATGAAGACAAAAAAAAAAAAAAAGAAAAAATACACATGAATATAAAATAGGAATTGTTAGGTTTCAACACAGCAAATAGCATATTGGATACATTTAATAACATGAAATAACATTGCAATATCAATGATTAAAAGCAAAAACAAAAACACTAACATTACATATAATGCACTGCTACATGTAGTGATCAACATTAAGCCAGAAACAGCCAAAACAAGTAAAAAATTAGGTCACTCGTAAGTCATTATAAGAGATTGTTATATTGGGTTTAGGGAATTTTATATATTTGCTGGTAATAAGATGAAGACAATTACAAATGTATTTTCCATACTCCATCCCTTTTCAGAATTGGTTTCAGTGCCAGGCTTATAAATGATACACAAATTCTACTTCTCACACTATTTAATTTAATTTGGGATTATTATCAGTGTCTACTTACCAAAAAAAAAGCTATAAAAAAAAATATGAAAGTAATGCCATAAGACACAGGGAAATAAAATATATATTTCATACTTTAAAGGAAATGCAAAGAAAAGAAAAAAAATATATATTTTAACAAGACACTCAATTTTTTTTTGTTCAATTTAAACAGAAGGGAAATGTTTGGGTTGCAAGCTAAATAAATGGATTTATAGGCCTAAGGAATGGCAAAAACCAATATATACATACCATATATAAACACGATTACAAAAACTTGCATAATTCATACCAGAAAATAAAACAAATTTATGGTTTTAGAAGTTTTAAATGAATATGAAATCCAAACATTAAAATAATTATTATATACAGCTTTGTTAGCCTGCCTTTTAAAGCCCCCCAAATTTATATTCCTGTATTGGGTTCATCACTCACGCTGCTTACATCAATCCCATATTGCTGTACTTTAAGGCACAGCTTCAAGCCCAACCACTGGAGAGAAAGGGGAAAAAATTTAATCAAAAGCAGCCAACTGGTGTTTTATCCCAAGCAAGTTAATACTGAACTATTAGTGTTGGGTGAATTTATCGTTTAAACTAAAAATAACTTTATACCTTGGTTTTAAAATTACATCTGTGTTTGACCTCCTTACACGCGACTCTTTACATAGAGTGAGCCACCTGCACTCAGTAATACAATAAAAATTACAGAGCTTTGATTAGACTTGTCAAGTGGTAGAGGGTATTTTGGGAAGTGTGATATTTACTCGACAACATATTAATTTTCCCTGAATCTTATAGCTTCAGAAAACTGCAGGTGCTGGTAAACTTCTGGGTGGGACATAAGAAGCTCCTTGGGGAGTAGATAATTTGGTAGGATACCAACATTTTCAGCAAATTCTGTATTGTACAACAGGGAAACCACAGTGTGATGAGCAAGCTTTGTACATATTTGCCTATAATTTAAAGGTTGCTTTTTCTTTTAAGCAAAATGTAAATTTGAATGCATTTGAACTTCCATAAACCGGTAAAAGAAACGAGGTTGGCAAGACTTCTGGATGTGTTTATATTGCACTCCATGGTAACTGCAAACGTCTGAATGAAAAAATAGAATAAATTATTGGATGACAGCATGACTGCAGGTGGGATATAAATTTAAATGGGTTTTCCTAAGTGAGCTTTAGTTTGCTAGCCCTCTGTAGTAACACCCAAAAATTCCAACACAAGAACAGTATCCTCAAACAGCAGAAAACAATTTAGATGGGTCTAAAATATTAATTTCACCCACAAGATGCTCAACCTGAAGTCTGAGATTGTTGACAAGAGCCTCCACGTTTCCATTAGAGGGAACTACTTCAGAAATCCACTTAGAACTCAGTGAAAAACACCATAAAAAGCAGAAACACACAATAGCTTGCACTGCCTAGCCCAAGTAATTCAACACATTTCATATGTGCTCATGTAACAACTGGTACTTTAATATGGCAACATTATACCAGCCATAAAAACACAACTACTACACAAAGCTTTCTTTGGTATAAACATCCTGAAACTAACTTGAATGGATTCTCACAAGGAATGTCAATCTCAGGGTCTGGATCTAGTAGGGAAATCATTGCTGATATGAATAAGATGGATTACCAAGAAAACGACACCAAGTCTTGAAAAATTTGCAATGCCTATTCTACAACACTTAAGTTTGTGTGCCTGTGTTAGAAAGCAGGAAAGAAGCAGCGATTGTTAAACTTACTCTAAAGCATAACTTTTACATAACTTTTACATAACTTTTACTACTAGAGGGGAGGTGGGGGGGGGGGGGGATAAGCTCAGATCGTACGACTTTCTAGCTTCAATTAACTCTGCTCCAAGGTTTTAAGAATTGCTTCTATTTAAAGGGGGCTTGCCAGCCCTATAATAAGGCAAGCTTACTGTAAACTAATCACTACGTTGGCATTTAAGGCACTACATTAAGTGAACATACATGAAACAAGTATTCATCATACATACCTGTGCAAAACAACTCTGTTATCATTTACTCACCACTACGTGAGTACATTTCAGACAATTTTATATATATATTTATATATATATATATTTATTCATCAGTGCTACAGTGATAAAACTAACTGTTCACATACATTCCCACAATTTATTTTGGTTTAAAAAAAAAAAAAAAAAAGGAGAAAAAAAAATTCTATTTATATATATATATATAAAAAAAAAAAACTAACCACTACCCACCCCCATTCGCAAAAACTAACAAGACACAAAGTACACATAGGTTCAAGTATCATTACTAACAGTTTGGATTACAAATACACAAATTACTATGTACAGATGCACTTGGGGTGATACGACGTACTGCGCACCACTCTGCCGATCCAAGGAAAGCCAATTTTCTTCTCTTAAACAGTACATCTTTTCATTGTGTAAAATATGAAAACACCACAAATACAAAACTTCAAAAATAGTTTGAAATTCTGTATGAAAAACGTTAAAGGTTTTTTCCCCCATAATTCCAGCTTGGAGAAGGCTGAAATAAGAGCGTGACAAAAGCATGCTAGGCAAGCAGGAGTGACTTTACAAAGAATGATTTCCGTGACCACAGAACGGAAGAGCTTCTATGCATGCAAGTAGTCTTAGTCCATCTGAATGACTATCTGAAGTCAGTGTGCTCCTGTGCATTAAACTTCGTTTTGTATACTTTGCCGTGTCCACAACTGGTCACTGGGTTGTTGATACAAAGATCTCAGAACTAATAGACAGAATGCAGGCAAGGAATGCATTTACTGCAAAAACAGTAAACATGATAAAATACAAAGAATTCTCCAGACATTAAAAGGTAATAACTGCTTATTTATTTTCATTTCACACTAATTTTGTGCCTGCCCAAGATAAAAAGAAAAAAAAAAAAAAGATATAGCCGTTTCATATTTTATGAGGCTTCAAAACCTGGTATGAAAATATGATCTTGCGCAAACTTTGGATGGTGATTACTATTATTCTCTGTAACCAGTCATTTTAGGCTAAAAGTTTGCCTACGGTGGCTAACTGGAGTTAAGGTTAAAGTGGTTCTAAAGTCTTTTCCCTTTTATGCATTCCATGCATGAAGGTAAAAAAAACCTGTGTGCAGCATCCCCCGACCCCTAATACTTAGCTGAGCCTCTATCAATTCAGTGATGTGCACAAGTGCATTGGCTCTCCGGGTCTCTTGTCAATCACAGCCACACAGCCAAGAGGTGAGAGGGGATGGGCCAAGCCACAGCTCTATGTCTAAATAAGCAGTGGTTCGGAATCACAGCTGCTTGGGTGCCGCCATTGCAAGCTGCTTGCTTTGGCGGCAGAAGGGAGGGACCAGAAGGCTGCTCTGAGCAAAATCACTGCAGGTAAGTGACTTACTTTCAATATCACTTTAAGTGTCTGCTTTGTGCAAGACATCTTCACTTATGATAAACCTGCAACATTTTATGGTCGTACTAGTAAATGGTATTTAAATGTTAGCTCAGCAACTTTTAGAGAGGTATTTAAATACCATGGATTAATTAGGGTATAGTCTTACAGTTCAAATAAATTACATGCAGTAACTCAAGGTTCGTTTTTTATTAGATCAATTGATTGCTGTAAGCTAGAGCATTTAAATATCACTTACCTCGTTTTTCCTTTTGACCTCCAAAATACAGTAATCCAGAGCCGTTTTGCATGGTGGAAAGCAGAATGTGCTCACCCCTTTCCTATGACTACAGCCCTGCGTGAAGATGCGCTCTTATCCCTCACAGGCATGGAGGCTAAGCCTAATGGGAACTTTAGTTCCCATTAGGCCATGATGTAGCAAGAATGAATGCGCACCGCAAACCAGGAAGTCAGTGAGAATAACGATTCAGGAGTGACGGAGGTAAATAAAACAGCTCCATTTAAACAGGTATCAAACTAGTTATAATGCAAAACATTACTTTTTCAGCTACTGTCAGACTTTAATTTAAGAGGAAAATATTTTTGTCTTTACAACCCCTTTAATGATGTAGACTGGTAAAGACTGAGATTATTAGGGCTTGTTCACACTTGCCTAAATTTCTAACGCTCCTATAACATTTGTATGGCATTAGTATGGGCGTCAGACAGGCATCAATGAGCTTTAGTATGGGCATTAGACAGGAGTTTTAAAATCATTAATAAGTTAAAAGTTTAAAGCGTTTGACGAGCAGTAAAACTGTTCCACAAATGCCTATTCCATTACAGTAAATGAACAAATCTTTTTGCCCCGCAACTGTCTGCCAGTGCATTTGGGAGGCGTTGCCATAGACTTGAATGGGAGGCATTGAAAGGCCTCAAACACCTCCTAACTCGACATGAGGCTTCAATTTTTAAGCAACACAATGCCAACGCTTAATGTGAACTATGTGCCGTCTATTGTATCTTGTGCATACGCATTCGAGGGGCCTTTTTAACGCCTCTCAAACGCCTGCTCTTAATGCCTGTGTGAACTCAGCCTTAGGGCTCTTTCACACAAAGCATCCGTTCAGGTCCACCTGCCAGTTATTTTTGCGGACCTGAGCGGGCGCTCTGTGCTCCTCTATGGAGCCGCCGATTGTCAGCGGTGACATGCCCGCTGACATCCAACCCGCTCCAATCCGCCAAAGCATGACAGAGGAAAAACCTACTTTTTCTTCCGTCTGGCGGATCGGATGAACACGGACAGACTGTCTGTGTTCATCCGATCCCCCAATAGGGGAGAGCGGGGAAAAGACAGGGCGGTCCCTGCACAGTGTGCAGGGACCGCCACATCTTCCGCTGGCTCAGCGGGGATCAACGGAGCGATCCCCACTGAGCAAACGGAGGTGCACGGACGGATCATTACTGATCCGCCCTGTGTGAAAGAGCCATTAGACAAATGAATGCATGCCATTAAAAATGAAGAGTTTCTCCCAAGTTCCTCGTAGAAGTATTGTATTTTCGGAAAAAAATATACAGATTAAACAAAAATCATATGTTCCGATAGCGCAAGAGAACATTTTTGTAGTTGTCACTTCGGATAATTTCAGACGAAAGCCGTGTACCAATGATCAGATTGTACGATCGATTCAAAAGTGGTATTTTACGTATCATTTTTTGATTGTGTATACTAAGCTTAATCAAAACTGACCTCGGAATAGGCACTATAATGGTACGTTAATTTCTGGATTGTCGAAAAATATTCTAAAAGATTAAAATATCCTTACAAAGTAAGAGTCCACTAACAGACATTTTACAGCACAAGTTGAATCACCTTAGGGAACATGTTGTGCGCATGCCACTAGCATAAGGCAGATTCATCTTTTCATGTTAGGTTCCTTTGTGCATAATTTACTAAGCCAAAATAGGTTGGCCAATATCTAAAAAGCGGGGACACAGACCTAGGTACATGGCACATTTGTGTATGACACTACAAACTTGAAATTAACGCCAAGAAAAATCATAATTCTGATCTGGAGCATTTTAACCAAAGCAGCTATTACCTTTCAGATGCAAAGTCTAAAAAACCAATAAAAAAAAAATTAAAACTAATTGAATGCTTTAAAAAATATTTGAATACTTCATGTGTTACACAATTCTAAAAGTAAGCTTATATATTGTAAATATTAAATTCACACTAAAAAGAAAAATATATATAAAAACACTAAAACCCCAAAATTAAAAACAAAGAAAAAAAAGTAGGAAAACGGGGAAGAATGTTATTGCAGTCCGCAGCAATTCATGATTGAGGCCCAGCTGGTAGCAATGCAGTCTTTACATGGAAGGAGCTATGCCAATGATGCTTCAAAAAAGGTAATACACAGAACCACAGAATGATTTAACACTGAACAAGCTTAATCTGACTACAAAAATGCAGTCATTAAGGAAGAGACCCTCTTTTCCTTCAAGCGTGCGTCTAGCAAATCCTGTTCTATAACAGTCAAATCTTTGAGGAAAAAAAAAAAAAAAAAAAACTTCTGGATTTTTTATAGGTAAGAGTACTGGTTGATGTTGGCTGGACTTAAAGGATATCCAGTGTAGATTGCAGAACCCCTTGAGGCACCAATATATGACTGGGCGGCAAACTGGTGTGGATACTGTGCAGGAGCCACACTGGCAGAGGTAAGTAAGCTTGGCCCCACACTGACAGGAACCTGATGCACAAGAGTACTGGGATGTGTAGCATAAGTTGTGTGCCTTGAAGATCCCTGAGGGGAAAACAAATGAGCAATGGATGTAGTTGACCCCAGGGTTGCAGCAGATGTGGGAGCATAAGTGTACATGTGAGGCTGGCTAGTTAGATGGCTGGTGGCCGACGCAGCTGCCGCAAGGTGCGGGTGCACAGTGGAATGCAAGGGGCTGCTGTGCTGGAAAGTGAATGGCGCCTGAGAGATTGATGGGAGCGGAGCAACATAGGCTTGTTGCCTACGAGGTGGCGGATTCATGCTTCTCTCTTGGGATCCCATTGAGGCTGACTGCTGGTTCTAGGGAAGGAAACAAAAAAAATATATAAAAAAAACAGTTGAGCTGCCACAGAACCATAAATACATCAGTATATGTAGTACAATTACCACAGGGAGCTTTAAAAATAAAATAAAAAGCACAGGGTAATATATATTTTCTGAAAGCAGAGGAGCTGCAAAATAAAACAATGGTAGTCAAAAATGTTTGTATGATATATGGGCATATGTTTACAAAAGATTTTGTTAAGACAATTTTTTTTCCCCCCAGGACAGCAGGTTCAAGATCATCTCCTGGATAAACCGATCCTAGTTGACAACCTTTATCGACTTGTAGGAATGCAGGGAGGAGAGGGAAGAGGCGGGGGGAGTTTGGGGTAGGTTAAAGTAAAGAAGTGGAAGGAAGGGCCGAGAAGCAGTGGATAGAGGTAGATCAGATAAGAAAGAAGAGCAGGGAAAATGAAGGCAAGAACAAGTGCCAAGACTCCACATGGAGATCCACTAGGGCCTAGTGGGGGGGGGGGGGGGATAGAGGTAAGGCACTTCAGGGGGTGAGCCCCCGCCCAACTCCCACAAAACCCCATATCAAGGGCCAACCTTAAACATATAAGCCCTGGTATGTGATCCTCTATATGAGGAAGGAGAGAAAAGCAAGGGAAACACTCTTAAGGGGATAACATGTAGTCCCAACAAGAAAACCGATATCAAACCGCACAATTTAACCTGCAGTCGCATAAGAAAGAATTTATTCCGTCCGGGACCATAATCAAAAAGCAAGGAAATGCCCAGGCTTTGGCAATCAACCGTAGCCAAGCAGGGATTTCTGAAGTCAGGGAGGGAATGTAAGACCATGTTTCCCAAATGTTCATAAAGCAAACGTATTCCAGATCACTGGAAGTCTGTCAAGGGAGTGGCCTCGAGCAACTAATCCCGAGACAGAAGGTCCGGCGACTCGTGTCAACAATCTGAAAATGTAGGTACATCAACAGCCCAATATCAGAAAAGAGCTTCTGAGGAGTGCCAAGCAGAGAGAGTCTATCCAGGCTCTGAATCAATCTTTAAATTAAAATAAATAAAATAAAAAAAGGGGGCAGAGGAAGTGGAGTACCCAGTTTACACTCGTGGATAACTATAGGATAAACATGTACATATATTGTCAAATGTATACACGTCATAACAGAAACCCCCAGTGTCAACATTTAACATTCCTTAGGAACTCCCCATTCCAAGCTATAACCGTTTCATTGGTATAGCATGTGAGAACTAAAGTAAAACCCTTTAATAATGTGCAGCAATTGAAGGATGATCATTAGAGGGAAGCCAAAGACCAACCAGAACAGAGTCCAAGGAATCACTAGAGTATCTACTGTAAAGGCTAGAGGATTCCTGGTGTTGGCTACAAGTTTATTGTTGAACATGGGGAACTGATGTCCACGTTTTTTTTTTAAGCTTTGAAAGATTTCTAAAGAGGATCTTTGGGTGCAGAGGCCACTTCCCCATTAGAAGGTCCACTTGCCTGTCCACTCTTTTAGGGCAGCTTGACTTTCCATGCTTACATGATAGCTCGTGTAGGCCACTGCTGTGGCACTGACTTTACCTCGACTGTGGGGGACCTTGCAAAACAGAGGTCCAGTGTAAGATAATCTGATGGCTCTGTTTGCCGATGAGAGGTTACGCCTGTGGAAACTAGGTTTCCTACACTGTCAAAGTTACTTAAATTCACCCGAGCCTGTAGGGATAGCATCCATTGCCACCACCTTTTAAGGCTGGTTTTGAAGGAAAGGCCTTTACAATTCCAGTGCAGGACTGGAAATCTACCTCGTCAGGGAGAGCTTAGTTTGACTGTCCACATTAATTTTACAATGAGAACTTCCCAGGAAGCATTGTCTGTCCTGCAGTACTTGACTCGGAGCAATTGTGTCCTGTAAGTTCTATGTGGAACTTGGGATTTCCACACACTTTCTAGAGCGCCAAAATGGTAAAACTGCAGTATGAAAACACCTCCTACAAGCTTTAACCAGGCACTGATAAGACGTCAAAAGACTGCTATGCACTGCTGATAAGAAAAAACATTTGGTAGCCTAAATTTACTAAAATTATTGCATTTGCATATTCTGTGTACCGAGAGACCAGATTTAGTGAATGCAGGGTCCTGGGTTTAGTAACACTTTAAATGTATTTTCTCTTTCAATAGATTTTTATTGAGTTTATGGAAAAGGATACAGCCAGTACATAAGCGTCAGAAATTACAATAGCCCCAAGGGGCGACGCACACAATTTTACAAACAAAGCAAAGAATATAATGAAAACAATAATAACCTATAATAGAGGTAATTCAAATATTATGACTGCCTGGAAGACAGTCTGATTGGGATATTTATGAGCTCTCACAAATGTGGAGCCTTATTACCTTGTAGAAAAAGCCCGGACCCAAGGGCAATCCGGAACCCACACCCTCAGCACCCCTCTTGGGAACATGCTGCGCCAAGAGCAAGGTTCCCGACTCCCCCAGACCCCGTCTTGATCCCATACTACCCTTACTAATGTGGGCAAGAAGGCTATATTATTGTAAGGGTCACACAAGGAATCCGCCCCCCAAAAAAACTATTTGAAAATAGAAACCATGCAACATTCGCTTATGTAGAATGTTAAAAATACAACAAACAGGGATAGTAAGAGAGGCAAAGAAAGAAGGAAAGGAGAGGAAGAAGAGGGACAGGGGTAATGGGAGGGGTGAATCATAGTGCCTAACTCCAAACAAAAAATCAGTCAAGCGCCATTAGGTTCAGGGATAAGGTGAATACCAACATATTCAGCCCAAATCTCACGGAACATCACGGTGGTATCAGCCAGAATGCTGGATAATTTTTCTTGAGTCATGATCCATGAGATTTTCTTTTTAACAACCGAAATGAGCGGCTTGGGTTGTTTCCAAGATTTGGCAATGGAACTTTTGGTACCAAGTAAAATAAAGTGGATTAGCTTTTGTGTAGTTCTAGAAAGTGGTGGGATATGGGCATTCAATAAGGCTATATCGGGGGTCCTTGGGATCCGACATCCGGTCACTACGTAAATCATGTTGAAGAGGAGTCTCCAGAAGGAGCGGATTCTGGGACACTCCCACCAGATGTGGGCCATGGTGCCCCGAAGCTGGCAGCCCCTAAAGCAAAGGGGATCTGCATCAGGAAACATGGCGGCTAATCTGGAGGTAGTGAGATACCATCTGGTAATGACTTTAATGCTTGCCTCCACTAAATAAATGTATTTATTTTAACATATAACAATTAGGGCTGAAACAACTAATCGATTAATCGTCAACTAATCGATCATGAAATTAATCAATGAAATTCATCTATTACAATTCTCATAATCCATTTATTGGCCAGTAACAGAATGAATGACTTATAACGCTACACATGCGAACTGGCGCTTTTTGCAGCCAGTGTCTGCTTGGCTGGTGCGGTCATTTACCCCGTAGGATCTCGACACGCTTGGGACACAGTCGTACACACATATATACTGATCCAATACTGATCCAAATAACCTACCAACATGTCTTTGGAGTGTGGGAGGAAACCCACGAAGACACAGGGAGAACATGCAAGCTCCAGGCAGATGGTGTCATGGTCGGGATTTGAACCAGCGACCCTTTTGCTGCTAGGTGAAAGTGCTAACCACTACACCACTGTGCTGCCTGTCAAATGGGGTTAAAACAACTAAAATTAGCCCTTTTGAGTACAAAAAAGCAAAAGTAAAAAAATTAACCCCTTAGGCCCCTTTCACATGGGACGGATCAGTAATGATTTGCCTACATATGCTCCGTTTGCTCAACGAGGATCGCTCCGTTGATCCCCGTTGAGCTGGCGGATGACAGCACACTTTTCTCCGCTCTCCCCTATGGGGGGGGGGGAAATCGGATGAACATGGACCGTATTGTCTGTGTTCATTCGATCCGATCCACGGTTGTAAGGAAAAAAATGTTTTCTTCCGTCTGCAAAATCTGATTTTTGTGGAGGCGGACGAGATCAGGTGTCAGCGGATGTTCCTCCGCTGACATCCACGATCTCATAGGGACCAATGTATGTCCTTTTTTCATCTGCAAACGGATGGATGAAAAAGCAGACGTATGGTCCGCATGTGTGAAAGGGGCCTTACAGTAGCGATTGTTTGTTTTTTTAACCCTATTATGTTACTAAACATCTCAGGCCTAGGTTCACACCTCTTTTTGGAACTTTTTGCATAAACACTACAGTTCATTTACATGTTTTCCAATGGGACACATTCACATCCATGATTTTTTTTTTGGCTCCTGCGTATTTGGAAGGGGCAAGGACTTAACGCAAAATGGTTTATTTTGTTTTTTTTGTTCAATATACTTCAATGGAGAAGCTGCAGAAGAGCATGTAATGTGTTTTTGCAGCAATTTGTGTTTTGTAATCTTCCCAACAATTTGGCCTAGATGTAATTTTTTTTTTTTTTTTTAAGGTCATTATCCAATTAATGGAAACAATCGGCTAACTAATCTGATTATGAAAATGATCGTTCGTTGCAGCCCTAATAACAATGTTGTGTTTATGTTAGCATACCACCTTTCTTCCCTATTTTGTCTGTCTCCAAGGCCATCATGACTTTATTTTACCCTACTTAACATGCTTGCGACATATAATGCCTGGCAACTTTACTGCTCAAATTTATTGAACAGGTTAGCAAGTCAAGTTCTAGTTTTTCAGTTTTAATAATGCAAACATTAATTTTTTTTTTTAATTAAGACTTAAAGTGTACCTAAAAAGGCAAAACTTTTTTTAGTAATTGATAAAGTATAAAGAGATTAAAACACCCGTCAGTTTTTAGTGCCGTCTGTGCCCCGTTAACCGCTTAAGGACCCCCGCACGACTATGTCGGCAGAACGGCACGGCTGGGCACATGGGTGTACAGGTACGTCCCCTTTAAGATGCCCAGCTGTGGGTCGCGAGCGCGCCGCCGGCGACCCGATCCTGTCCTCCCGCGATTGGGTCACAGGAGCTGAAGAACGGGGAGAGGCGAGTGTAAACGCACCTTCCCTGTGGCTTGTCACCGATTGTCTGTTCCCTGTTATAGGGAACGACGATCAGTGACATCACACATCCAGCCATGCCCCCTACAGTAAGAATCAGTCCCTTAGGGCACACTAAAACCCTTAGGGCCCTAGTGGTTAACCCCTTCACTGCCATAGTAATTTTCACAGTAACTGCATTTTTATAGCACTTTTCGCTGTGAAAATTACAATGGTCCAAAAATGTGTCAAAAGTGTCCACCATATGTCGCAGTCACGAAAATAAAACGCTGATCGTCGCCATTAGTAATTATATATAAAATAAAAATGCCATAAAACTATCCCTATTTTGTAAACTCTATACATTTTGCGCAAACCAATCAAATGCTTATTGCGATTTTTTTTACCAAAAATATGTAGAAGAATATGTATCGGCTTAAACTGAGGATTTTTTTTTTAAATTAGTCGCTCTAATTTTGAAAAGAAAGCTCGATTTGTGGGAAAAATTTTGTTTGGGAATCACAAAAAGGGCCAGGTCCTTTACCTGCATATTGGTCCGGGTTCTAAGTGGTTAGGGAGAGTCACCCCTCTGTTTTGTTTACCATCATCGAAAAAAAAAAAAAAAAAAAGGTTATCCCCAGAAAAGTAATGCCCCTTTCAGACTGGGCGCGGGAATGCGCTGGCGGTATATCGGCGCTATACCGTAGTTTTTGCTGCGATATTTGGCCGATAGCGTTACGGTTTTAACCCCCGCTAGCGGCTGAGAAAGGGTTACAACCATCCGCAAACCGCTGATACAGCAGCAGTTTGCGGGCGGTATAGCCACATGGTGCCATTGATTTCAATGGGCAGCAGCGGTAAAGGAGCGGTGAACACACCACTCCAAAGATACGACAAGCAGGACTTTTGGAGCAGTCCTGCTAACGCACTGCTTCAAAGTGAAAGCCTTCGAGCTTTCACACTGAAGACTGCAGAGCAGGATTTTTTCAGGCATTATTTAGGTGCCATTTTAGCACTAAAATGCCTTGGTGTGAAAAGGCCCCAATAGAGGAGAAATCTTCCAATGAGGACACACGTTTTGGTGACAGGGGTCCTCAAGGGATACCCTTTATTTTCAGGGATTTTCTCTCACTTTTGTTATGGGACAGGAAGCAAAATCTCTACAACAACAGGACACGTATGGTGAAAAAAAAAATTATTTAAAAAAATAAAATAAAAAAAATAAAAACTAATCTTAACTCTATCCAGGATAAGAAAAAAAAGTTTTGCCCACAGTTCTACTCCAAGCATGTTTGTGATGGACTGCTACTTTCCAACCAAAGCACAAAAATGGGCAGTAGGTTATTATACATGATTGATATAGCGCCAACCTTTTAGCACTGTGTCACAATGTATAGGGTAGAAAGCATAATTACAGTACAAAACAGAATGTACAGGAGGGCCCTGCTCGTAGATCTTACATTCTAAAGGGAGGGGGTGGTGATACAAAAAGGTAATAGCTGCAGAGAATGATTTGATGGGGGTGGCTCAGGGAGGTGGGTGTGGGATAGGCTTCCCTGAATAAAGGAGTTTTCAGGGATCTCTTAAAAGTGGACAGGTTAAGGGCTGATTGGATAAACCAGGGCAGGGAGTTCCAGAGGATTGAAGAGGCTCTCGAGACGTCCTGAAGGTGAGCATGGGAGCCAGAGAGCAGGAGGTCCTGGGAGGAGCAGAGGGGATTATTTGGGCAATATCTGCAGATGGTGTAGCTGGGATGGGGCCGATGTTATGAATGGCCTTGCATATTGTGGTTAGCATTTTAAATTTTACACAATGGGAAAGGGGAAGCCAGTGACGGGATTGGCAAAGAATAGCAGCAGTTACAGATCGGTTAGTGAGGTGTATTAGTCTAGCAGCAGAATTCATAATAGACTGAAGGGGGGATAGCCTGCTTAAGGGTAGGTCATTAAAGGGAGGTCAAAGGTAGGTCAAGGCGGGAAATAATCAAGGAGTGAATAAGTTGCTTTGTGGTGTCAATAGTCACAAAGGGTCGAACTCTGGAGATGTTGAAGTTAAGGGGCAGGATTTAGCCAGTGATCGGATATGGGGGCTGAAGGAGAGGTCAGAGTCAAGGACTACACACAGCACCCTGGCACAGCACCAATGGTTGTTATTAATGGTAAAGTCATAGGGGGGGGGGTGAAGGATGAATGGAGAGATAGATCTGGGTGTGGTTGGCACATAGGTGGTATTGGAAGCCATGGGAGGTTATCAACTGGCCCAGGGAAGAGTTATAGAGTGGGAATAGGAGGGGCCCAATGTTGGAGCCTGGGGGTACCCCAACAGGAAGAGGAAATAGAGTTGTGACACAAAGTGCATCAAGATAGGTAGGTTAAATGAAGCATGTGTGACAAACAAATTACATGGCTTCTTACTTGACTGAGGTTGAGAGGCTGCACTCCATTTACCACACGATGGGAACGATAGCCTGTTTGGGAAATGCAACTGCTGGATTGTCCATTTGAAGACATGGAAGATTTTAACTTGCCGGTATTGCCAAGACTACCTGCTGCACAATAGGAAAAAAAAAAAAAGGAATCACAATCTTGATTTCAACCCCTACGTACTTTTTAATGTAAAGTAACTTCAAGTCTCTTATCCAAGAGCAAATGCATCTGCTCTTACTTTTGTTATAGATAGGTCTTCCACTGTGTGATTCTGTGATTTATGTTTTTATTTGTTTGAAAATGTCCCATACACCTCTGCTCTGTGGTCAATGAAAAGCACTTAAAGGCCACTGAACTTTTCTCACTATACAAGAAGGTAGGTACTTAAGGCGGAGTTCCACTCATTTAAAAGCTTATTAAAATTCAACAGCTACAAATTGTGTCGCTACTGACTTAAGGACACTCACCTTTCCCAAGGTCCAGCGATGCTCTCTCCTAGTGGCCAGCCAATCTTCTGGGATCTGTGAGGTGTCCCAGAAGATTGCAGAGAGGGAAGGGCCACCTAGGGGGAGGGTATGAATTTCCTAGGAGGTGAGACAATGGAAGCAGGAAGAGGGACAGGAAGTACCTGTCAAAATCAGGTCACCCCCCTAAAAAAGATAAAAAAAATATGATCTGCCAAACGTGGCATGTAAGGAGTCAAGAAGTGCTTAAAGCGGAGCTCCACCCAGGATAACAACATTTTACAATGTTGTTTGAAAAAAAAAAAAAAAAAAATAACCTGAAAAAAATAAAAAATAAATACTCACCCGAAATAGCTGTTGCTATGCGGAAGTCCGTAATCTGCCTCTTCCTGAACCGCGGTGTGTTTTCTTCTTCTTCTTCTCCTTGTGAATGGGGCGCGCTGCTTCCGGGGAACTGTGTGTGTTCTCAGAGAGCAGCGCGCCCATTCACAAGCCAGCGTGAGACTCACGCAGGCGCAGTAGGAAATGGGCAGTGAAGCTGTACGGCTTCACTGCCTGTTTCCCATAGTGTGAATGGCGGCGCGGGACCCGGAGCGATCGTGGGACCGGCATCGGGGGGGGGCCGTCAGCGCGGGCAAGTAGGACAGGTAAGTGTCCTTATTTAAAGTCAGCAGCTACACGGTTAGTAGCTGCTGACTTTAAAAAAAAAAATTTTCCGCGGCTGGAGCTCCTCTTTAATGTCTATCACGGACGAGAGGACGTCCGTGATAGGCTGAACACAGTGTCTGCTTGGAAACAGCGTTCCACCTATCACGGAACAGGATGAGGTGTGACTTTTTAACACTGCACGCCCGCCGTCTGAATATGCATGTCACAAACTCAGGTACACAAACTCTAGTACAAGACGAGCGGAGCCTTTTCAGCCAAAAAAGGGGCTGAAAAACTCTGCTTATACTCTAGAGTCTAGTATATACAGTACTTTAAGGTTTTTTCCTAGACAGGTGTACCTTCACTTTAAGTTTCTACTGAAGCATACATTTCATTTGGGCCAACATACCTGACAGGTGATTATCCAAACTGCAATCATGAATTTGGGTCTTTAGAGGAGGTACAATAATCGTGCGGGAGCTGGAATTGTGTGGATGAGCGCCTCTGCTACCAGGGACATTAAAAACACCATTGAGGTTTGAAAGGTGGTCAGCCACATACGGACTGCTGACAGAGGAGTCTGAATCTGGAGAGTCATTCACCGTGACATAACTTATAACATTGGATCTCATTTTCATCCCAGAGCTTTTAAAAAGAAAAAAAGTTGCAAAACATTAGCAATCTAAATGTACAATACCCACATTCAAAACACTATCACTACTTACAGATAGTGGTTTAGAGGACATATCAGCTAAGCCTTAATATTACCATTTACTCTGCACTTCTAACATGCCAAACAACCTTTAAATATAATCAGATTGAACACCTCATGCCTTACATAACACTACACAAATGATGTGCAGCAACAAAGTGCAACCAATTGAAAATCTGTTTTACGATATACAGTGCATCTGGAAAGTTCTCATATGTATATATCACCACAACTACTTTGTGCATCCAGGCGGTACTATCTTCGTTTTGTTTAGGACAAATTGGGATTTTGTTTGGTAGTAAATGGTTATGGCCATCTCCTGATTTTTTTTATTCTCAAAGGAAAACTGGCCTTAAAAAAAAGTTAATATAATTTTAAATGTAGCTGTATATTTGCTGTTACTACCAAAATCTACCACCAGAGGCAATGGTGTGCATTTTGCCTTTATCCTACCTAAAAGCACACTGATGTGAATAAAAAAAAAAAAAAAACTCATGCCCAAACAAACCCTGGTGCAAACCTAGATCTAGCTTTGTTTTGTTTTTTTTAAAAACAATTTTTGCACTGCAAGGAACGCACACAGAAACTACTTCCCGCCCACCGCATTGTAAAATGACGGTGGGTATGGTGCCCTTTTTAAGACCTCACACGACGACACCCCAGAACGGCTGCTGGCGCACGGAGCTCGGCGATCACGCAGCTGTCCTAGGACATGGTGCAAATCCAATCTTGGTAAAGAGCCAATGACGCAGCTCTTTATCCATGCGATCGGCTGTGTCCAATCACAGCCGGTCACATGTAAACTAGGACTTGCCATTTATCAGCTCTCCTTGCTGGGGAGATCTGTACAGGTAATCACTGATCAGTGGCTCGATTATAATACAGCACCAGCAGTGCCCATCCATGCCGTCTCATCAGTGGAAGAATCCAAGAAAAAGAAAGCTCTATTTGTGTGAAAAAAAATGATAAAAATTTTATTTGGGTACAGTTCTGCATGACCGTGCAATTGTCAAAGTGTGAGCGCTGAAAGCTAAAAATTGGCCTGGGCAGGAAGGGGGTAAACATGCCCAGAAGGCAAGTGGTTAACCTACACCGATTTAGGTCACTTAATACATTTTGGCCTACAATTATAAAAAAAAGGTTTGCAAAAAAACTTGATATTTTTGTTTATATAGCAAAAAATCCAGTGGTGATTCAATACCACCGGAAGGAAGCTCTTGGTGTTAAAAATTAAAAAAATGAATTTGCATGGTGTTGCATAACAAAGTAGCACAATGCTGAATAGCAAAACCTGCACTTTGTTATGAAGGGGGTAACCTTCTGGTGGTTAAAAAAATAAATAAAAAAAACCTCATCACTAGCAGGCAAGCATTCAGGAGAAGCAGGAGGTACAAAAAAAATATATCTTAGGATGTCTTTTACACTTGGCTTTTTTAAACCCAAAACAAGCTCTATCTGTCATACTTGCCTCATTTCTGTACCACATGTATGCAGAACCCATGCTGAAAGCATGCAGCACTAACACACACACTTCTATTTAGGCCCCCTTTCACACAGGCTGAGTGAGGACCATCGTAAAGGGGATTTGTGAACAGATCCCCCTGCTGAATCAGAGGAGAGCGGAATATCACTTTTGTAACATCTGTCCCTTAATTTTTTTGCTGCAGGAGCCTTTAGTTTTACAGGTAGCTGGATGTAAATGGATTTGCATCTGCTTACATACAATTACCTCATGTTTAGGTCAAAAAATAATGCAGACATTTTTCCCCGGACTTGGGCAGATTAAGGTAAAAAACTGGAATGCTTGTCCGTTTACATCCTTCTGCCCACAGGCCTACATGAAGCAAAACTGACAGGTGACCCTATTGGATTGCCTGTGTGAAGAGAGGCCTTACAGACCAAACCAAAGTAAATCTAGCATGTTTAAGGTGTAAGAATAGTCACTTCCACATTCCTACCTTCCTGGCTTGTACTTGCTATCTTCTTCCTCATCGGTGTCACTGCGGATGGTGATAACACTCACAGGAGGGCTAGGAGTATCTGGAATAATGATGGGTTGGCGTTGCTCTTGGATAGGAAGGAGCGTGTTGTATGAAGTGGAGGCATGAAGTGGGCTGCTCCCAACAAGTGAATAAACTTGCGACGGAATAACATCCAAAGCACAAAGGGTCCTGTACAAATAAACATAGTTAGTACCACAAAACAGCCAAAATATTTTTCTAGTGAAAGTCACTAAGGGTAACATGCCAACCCAATTCATGGCCCTCTCTATACTGTCAACATCCTTAAAGAAATCACAAAGAACCAATTATATATGAAACAGATCAATATGGATGAGGTGCTGTGAAAGTGCCAATAGTTCTTTGGTCAAAATAATAAATGCATGTCTTTTTAAGAATGGATTAAAAAAAAAAAAAAAAGGACACCCACTCAATGTATTATGAATTGAGGGAATTCCAAAGTTATTCTACACTAAAATAACTTTCCCTGTATAGTCTGTATGCTTCTCGCAAACTAGCTCAAAATGTCCACTTTACTGTATGGAAATAGATTTAAATTGCTAAAAGCACTGGATTATACATCAAAGCAAGAATTAGCAGCAAGCCCCAACACCAACTGAAAGTGTTGGAAGGTTTGTCCTGGCGACGACCACAATTTTTTTTATTATTCTTTCATCACCAGTTAAGCAGACATAGCAATTTGAGGGCTGAATATGAAATTTAGGCTGTGTACCAGCTAGCACGTGACAACATTGTAATGTGCATCTGAGGCCTATAAAAAACAATTATGTCTTGAAACATGTCTAGAAAGACCTATAAATAAATGAAAGCCAATCATGACAAATTATTAAAAAAGGGTATCCCGCACATTCCACTGACTAAAACTAAAAGCATTGTTTCACCATCTTGGCTGCAGCCATGTCTGAAAGCATCCTGTAAATGCTTTTAAAAAATACCCTGAACTACATGTTCCATCTACCTACACTTACGCTGTAGCCAAAACACGGCCAGCTGAATTTTTATGTTTAAAACTGGTTCGAGCCACTTCTATGGAAAAACACATTAAAATCTTTCAAGAGATCCATTATCTCAAAAACACATCTATGAAGGAGTCTACCCTGGAAGATACTTCTGACCCACTACTTGCATTAAAACATGTAACATCCAATAACTTCTACGCTGGTGAAAAATTGATGCAATATGTTGCAAGAATAATTTTGATTTTGGAAAAATGTTTAAGAGCCTATAATACATACAATTGACAGGCAGCTTATAAAGATCAACATTTCATGCTACGTTCCATTGCGGAATTAACTTTTCTAAACAACTAACTTGACATTAGCATGACTGAAAGAAAACTTGGAAAGTGTGCGATGTCTGTAAAATACTCAGTGAATGCAATATTTGATAACTGGCTTATTTTTTTGCTGATGACCATCTAGTGGATTATGAAGGATCTGTAAATAATGTAGGTGAGGCACAATGAATGGATTTTTTGTTAAAGCAGCCCTTACTTGGTGTTGTGAGATTGATGTGGCTTGTTTTTCTTTACCGACGCGTTTCCATTTTGTTGCTGCCGGACAACATGTGCAACCCCCACGTTTAGAGGCTGGGCAGCAGCCAAGGTCACATGGTTAGCAAGTAATGATGGCTGCTGCATCAGTGCACTATACTGGTTTCCATGGGAATGGGCATTTCTATTAGGAAAGATAAGCATAATCTAAGTACCACAGCCATTTCTGATGCATGCTGACTATTTCAAACGTTACCCAAGATCAGTTTTATTATATACAGAAAAGGACAGTACAAGCAACTTCTAAATAAAAACCTACATTTCTTTAACCTCCCTGGCGGTATGATTCTGTCTGGAATTACGTACCAAAAGCGGTACAATTATTTGCATGGAAGTTTGGCGTTTTATACTGTAGGCCTGCAATTCTTAGGAATAACTTGCTTAAATCTGTCCAAACAAGACATCCCGGGTATGATAAAGTTTGAAAAACAAAATCATAATTTTTTATATAATAAAAAACTATAAATAATTATAACAAATTATAATAAAAAATATTCAATAATGTAATCAACTCAAAAACACTGAAATTTGCTCAGTTGCAGAATTGTCGCTGTCATTATTTATTTTTTTTATGACAAATTTCCCCACAAATCGCTATCGCTCAATTCTGAAAGTAATTATAATTTATTATCGCTGTTTTCTAGCTGATCTAAAACCATTTTTGACATAAAGGGACACTTTTGGTTGTTATGGGCAATCTACAGTTTCCAGGCAGAAAGAACAGTTTTTATTATATAAAAGGACATGTAGGGCACAGGACAGACCACTAGGGACAAGGGGGGGGGTGTATTTTTTACATACAGTACTGTAATCTATAAGATTACATTGTACTGTATGTAAAGTGTTTGTTTACCTTTTTAAATTTGGCGCCGTTCTCCGCTCCCGTGCGTCGTAACGTCGCAGGGAACGGAGATCGGCGGCACACGGGGACGCTGTGTGAATCGAGCGAGCACCCGCTCGCTCACACAGCGGGGATGCATCGCTGGATCCAGGAAGAAGGTAAGACAGCGCGCGCTGCAGGCTCTGCATGGCTACCCCGAGCGTGACTCGGGGATACCGATCTCTGCAAAAAAAAACACCCCGAGTCACGCTCGGGGATACCGCCAGGGAGGTTAAAGCACCCAGCTAAAAGGGCGAATATACACATTTTATTACAAAAGTCCCTGCCCTTGAAAAAAACTTACCCCAAAATTTGAAATACCAAACCAGCCAACCAAAGCACCCTCATTTCGGGTGGTAATGGCAATATTTTACAGATAAATGTCAATCGCTTAAGGACTGTCCCCGTAACATACTGCAGCAGGGCAGCCCTCAAATGCAAAATCACATACCGTATGAAATGCACCACTGGATCCCAGCTCCCACTGTGATTGAACAGTGGGAGCCAAGCAGCAGGTCCAGTGGACCCGGGAGTGAGAAATTTATATGGCTTAACACATGCAAACTGAATCGCCTCTGGGCGCTTAGTATCCTTTCCCTACTGCACTTTGGCCCTCAGAAAAGATGGGTTTTGAGTTTTTTCTGGTTGGTAGAGCGTTCCATAGTCTAGGTCCTTAGATTCCAAATCTTCATTCTCCTTTGGATTGTATCTGGCTTTGGGTATCTGGAGTAGATTTTGGTTGGTGGAAGGCGGAATGTGATTGGGGTTGTGAGATTTTATTTTTTCGCATAGATATTGGGGGACATTTCCTTGAACACACTTATGCGTTAGACAGAGCGCCTTAAAAGTGATTCCGTCTTTTACTGGCAACCAATGAAGGGATCTCCGTGAAGGTGAGATTGATTTCCATGTTTTTTTCCCAGTCACGAGTCGAGCAGCCGTATTTTGAACGACTTACAGACAAGTGATTTGGTACTTTGGGAGTCCGAGGTAGAGGGCATTTGCATAGTCGAGTCTGGAGTTGACAATTGTACCCACCACGACTGCTATGTCTTCTTTCGGGATAAAGGGAATGAGTCTACGCAGCATGCGTAGCAGATGGTGGGATCCACTGACAACTGACCGCATTTGTGCATCCATTGTCATGTAGGAGTCAAAAATGACTCAAGACTTTTGACTTTGGTGCTAGGGGTGATGGTTAGTCCCAGAATGGGCAGCGGTGTCCATATTGGTGCGGGAAGTCTTTCGGTTGGCGTGAAACAGAAGTGATGTTTTTGAGCCGCTGAGTTTAAGGTGACTCTTCGTCATCCAATTTTCTATCTAAGTAAGGCATTTCTCTAGTCCGAGATAATGATCCTTATTGTTGCAGATGCGAAAACCTTAGTTAGACTTACCGGTAACGGTATTTCTATGAGTCTTTCAGGACAGCACTTGGAGAGAGCGCAGCTCCACCCACTTCCCAGGAAACACTGCAGTCATTGCTTTAACTTCCGCCCCCCTCCACCATGGCCTCAGTTGTACACGAGCACCTCCGGCCATACTGAAATGAGATAAGCAGAACATAGCAACCAAAACATGTTAGTACAACACATATATATATTATACCAGAAGAGAGAAGGGTGGGTTATCCGTGCTGTCCTGAAAGACTCATAGAAATACCGTTACCGGTAAGTCTAAGGTTTTCTCACCTCGTCTTTCAGGACAGCACTTGGAGATAACTGAGTACTTACTCTAGGGTGGGACCACCGCTTGCAGGACCTTCCTGCCAAAAGATTGCTCTGCCGCTGAGAGCAGATCCATCCTGTAGTGGCGAGTAAAAGTGGAAAAACTCGTCCACGTAGCTGCCTTGCAGATAAGCTCTGGCGAAGCTCCAGCCCGTTCTGCCCAGGAAGTTGCCACTGCCCTTGTAGAATGGGCCACCACCCCTGGGGAAGGTTCTATATCCCTAGATTTATAGGCCTCGTGGATAGCCATACAGAGCCATCTGGCTAGCGTGCTTTTGGAAGCACCGTACCCCCTACGTGCACCCGAGAACACAAACAGAGAATTGGACCTCCTAAACTCCCTAGTGACTTCCAGGTAGTGCATAATGCACCTTCTGACATCTAAGGTATGAAACTCTTCTTCCCTTGCACCGGAAGACGCCGGACAAAAAGGTAGGTAACACTATTTCTTGTGTCCTATGGAAAGCCGACACCTTAGGAAGGAACCCAGGATCTGTCCTCAACACGACCCTATCTGGGAAGATGGTCAAGAAGGGTTCCACAATAGAAAGAGCATGTAGCTCACTAATTCTCCTAGCCAAAGTGACGGCTACTAAAAGGACCGATTTCAGGGTCCAAAATTTTAAAGATGCTTCTAACAGTGGTTCGAAAGGTCTTTTTGTCAGACCCCCCAAAACCACAGATAAGTCCCACTTGGGAAAAAACTTAAGGGGAAGGCCTAGCCCTGGCCAATGCCTTAAAAAATCTAATGGCATAGGGATCTAGGGATAACCGTCTCTCTAGAAATACTGACAGTGCGGCAACCTGCGCTTTCAGGGTGCTGGCTGCCAGACCCTTGTCCATCCCGTCCTGTAAAAACTCCAGGACCGAAAAATTATTCATGGGGGAACAGTTTTTTGAACTGCACCAGGAATTAAAGACCCTCCAGGTCTTGAAATAAATCGCCCTGGTAACTTACTTTCTGCTACTAAGTAGCGTATCCACTAGACGTTTAGATAAACCCTTCCTACTTAAGATTAACTCTTCAGTAACCAGGCCGCCAGGTTGAGCCGATCCACGTTGGGATGGAACAGAGGACCCTGGTATAGCAAGTCCTTCCTGACTGGAAGTAGCTGGTGAGGTTCTATTGCTAGCTTCAGCAGGGTTGAAAACCAAGGCCTTTTGGGCCAGTATGGGGCTATCAGGATGAGAGTCGTCTTTTCTACCTGAAGTTTCCGCAGAACTAACGGAACCATTTGTACTGGGGGGAAAGCATAGCACAAACGGAAGGGCCAATGCTGAACTAGCGCATCTAGACCTTCCGCTTGATCCAGTCTGTTGAGGGAAAAGAAAGCCGGTACCTTGGCGTTGGCCTGGGACGCGAACAGGTCTATCTGAAAGGTTCCCCACCTGTCTATTTTCTGGAACACCTCTGAATTTAGACTCCACTCGGATTCTAGAACCCTCCTCCTGCTTAAGAAGTCTGCCAGGTGGTTCAAATTGCCCTTTAGGTGTACTGCAGACAGATGCCAAGTTTGTCTCTGCCCAGCAAAGAATATGTAGGGCCAGGTTCAGGAGAACCCTGCTCCTCGTGCCCCCTTGCCTTGAGACGTAGGCTACCGCTGTAGCATTGTCCGACAGTATATGGACATGCTGACCCTGTACTGTCTCCTGGAAGGCCCACAGCCCCAGGCAAATGGCTTTGAGTTCCCTCCAATTGGAGGATCTCTTGGACTCTTCCCTGAACCAGGACCCCTGGGCCAACTGGCCCCTGAGGTGAGAGCCCCACCCCCAGGAGCTGGCATCCGTAGTTAGGACCATTGTAGCGGGGAAGGACCATACCAGGCCCTGACTCAAATTTGCGTGAGCCCTCCACCACCTAAGTTTCCTTTTTACTGAAACTGGGACCCTGATCTCCTTTTCTAGGGGTTCTCCATGAGTCCAATTCTGTAGAATCGCCTTCTAGAGACTCCTTGAATGCAGGCGGGCCCACTGAACCGCAGGAATGGAGGCTGTGAGTAGTCCCAGGGTGGACATAGCTGTACGAACTGATACTGACAGATTCGTCTGCACTGCCTTCACTGCTGCCTGAACCTTGATTATTTTCTCCTCTGGTAGAAATAACTTCTCCTGGATGGAGTCTATGGTGTACCCCAAAAGACTATGACCTGAGAGGGGACTAGATTTGACTTCTCTGTTTAGAATCCAACCTAGACCTTCCAAATGGGTCAGAGTCCTCCACAGGTCTTTGAGAAGCTGATCTTCCGTCTTGGCTAACAGGAGGTCGTCCAAGTATGGAATTACCGAAACTCCTTCCAGCCTGAGAGGTGCCAAGGCCTCTGCCACCACCTTCGAAAAGATCCTCGGAGAGTAGGAGAGGCCGAACGGCAGGGCCCTGAACTGAAAGTGTCTGACCTCGCTTCCTGTCCTGATCGCTAGACGCAGGAAGCGCTGAGAAGAGGCTCTTATCGGGACGTGAAGATAAGCATCCCTTAGGTCTATCGAGGCCAGAAAGCAACCCGCTGGAAGAAGCTTTCTGACCGAGTAGATGGTATCCATCCGGAACCTCTTGTACTTGATTGACCGATTCAGGAATTTTAAGTTCAGAATCAAACGACATTTTCCTGACGGCTTTTTTTACTAAAAATACATGGGAGTAGCACCCCGTCCCCTGCTCTTGTCGGGGTACGCAGATCACCCTCTGCTGGAGAAATTCCTCTAACAACAACATTGCCCTGGATTTCTCCTGATCCCTGGGCAGCTGAGTCGCATAGAAACGCGACGGTGGAAGTCGTCTCTGCCCACTGTGGAAGGAACGCCTGAAGTCGTCCTCCCACAGCCGGGCGACCGTCACTGGGGTTTAGCGGGCTGGTTGGGGGAGCGAAACACCCCAGGCCTCCCTCTACCCCTCTGAGGCTGCCAGGACCTTCCACCCTGACCTTTTTGCGTCTCTTTAGGATCTTGGGGCTGGAAAAAAGGCCGAAAATTTTTCCTGGTCCGCGGTACTACCTTCTTTAAGGGAAAGGTTTTTTTCCTATCCGCCGTCCTATCCAGAACAGCGTCCAGACCGGCGCAAAATACTAGGTCTCCATCACACGGCAGGCCACATAACTTAGCCTTCGAAGCCGTGTCCCCAGTCCAGGTTTTGACCCAGAGAGCCCTCCTGGCCGAATTCACTAGGGCCGAGAAACGGGCGGATATTCTCACTGACTCGGCTGAGGCATCCGCCATGTAGCCTACTGCTTTCAGAAGAACCGGGAAGGACTCTAGTAATTCTCTGCGTGAGGTCCCAGACTCAATGTGACCCTTCAGCTGTTCCAACCAATGCTCAAGGTTCCTGGCCACTACCGTGGATGCCATCGCCGGTTTGAGGTTGGCCAAGGAGGAATCCCAAGCCTTTTTTAAAAGCGCATCTGCTCTTTTATCCAGGGGATCCTTTAAGGTGCCCGTATCCTCAAAGGCCAAGTCCGTATTTCGGGATACCTTTGAAAATGCAGCATCCAGCTTAGGTTTCTTATTCCATACCTGCGCTGGATCTTCATCAAAAGGAAATCTCCTCTTAAGTGACCGGGAAAAGAAAGGAGCCCTCTCTGGGTCTTTCCACTCCCTTTTAACCGCATCTGACAATACTTTATGTACTGGAAAGGTTCGATGCTTCACTTCGTCTAAACCCTGGTACATCTTTTCATGCAGAGATAAATGCGTCTTATCCACCTTAATGTTTAAGGTGGAATGAATAGTTTTCAGCAAGTCGTCCACTTCCTCCAAGGACAACTTGTAACGTGAAGAAGATTCTCCTGTATCTTCTTCTTCTGCCTCTGACCCCGAGACTATGCTGCTAGGTTCTTCCTCTTCAGACTCACTACCTGCCCCTCTATAACCCAAGGGTGCACTGGTGGAGGCCTTAGCTGCTGACCCCGACGCCGCCCCTCTGTCCAAATAGGAGCGGAACGACTGAAAGGTCTCTTCTAGCTCCTTCCGAAAAGAAGAGAGCATCTGCTTGGGTTGTTCGGAGGCTGAACTAGTAGAGGCTTCCCCTTTGACTATGTCCGCGATGCATGCCTTGCATAACGGCTTAGTCCAAGACCCTTTAAGGGCTGTCTTGCAAGTATCACGCCGTTTCTTAGGAGGAGGCACTGCAATTTTAAGCTTTTCTTTAGCTTTCTGAAAAACACAAAAAGACAACAACCCCATGTTTAACTCTGTGTCTCAGACCCAAACCACCACAAAACAGCCAGTGAACAAAAAACACACCAGATCCCATCACCGCTGTACCAAAATAAACAACACTCTCCCAGGGACGTGACTAGGGTGAGTGAGGCAGGCTCCCCTCCCCCAAAGGGGCAGCAGGAGGGACATAAGGAACCAGGTAGACTTAAACCGCTGTTTTCCTACCTGGGCCGGGCTGGTGCATGTGGCTCCTGCTCCCGCCACCTCCGCCGCGTCTTCTGGATCCATTTTCCCAGAACGCAGTGATCGTTTGTGCGCCTTCTGTTTGAATCTCCCGGTTAACCCCACCGCTGTGGGAACCGGAAATTGCACCGCCGAGGCTGCCCCTCCCTTCTGCGTTCCAGCGGCCAGAACCGGAAGCCGCCACGCACCGCCGGAAGTCCCGCCTCCACCGGAAATGTCGCCCGCCCTCCGTACCGGGACATCGCAGCCCCAGGAGACCGGCACCTAACCGCTACAAAAACAGCCTGCAATGCCCAGCCTACGGGAGCGGAACCTCCGGCAGCCTTTGCCCTCGCCGGGCTCGAGAAGAGGGGAGCACCGGAATATCCCCCACGCGTCAGGGGGGAGGTTGGGTCTGCCTCCCGAAAAACAACCGATCGCAGGTATGCTCTTCCATCCATCTCCCCCTGGAGAGAGTCCAGCATCCTCCTGGTTCCCTGCAGCGCTTCCACCATGGCCGGAGGAAACACTACAACTGAGGCCATGGTGGAGGTGGGCGGAAGTTAAAGCAATGACTGCAGTGTTTCCTGGGAAGTGGGTGGAGCTGCGCTCTCTCCAAGTGCTGTCCTGAAAGACGAGGTGAGAAAATAGTTGAATGTCATTCGCGTAGGAGTGGTAAAGTAACTTCTGGTTACCGATTTCAAAAAGAGGGCGGAGATAGATATTGAATAGTACGAGCGACAAGGGGAATCCCTGAGGGACTCCACATGACACTGTGCGTTTTTTCAGAAGGGAAAGGACCCAGTTTCACTATTTGAGTAAGGTTTTCCAAAAAGGAGAAGAACCAGGGTAAATCTGAGTCTGCGACTCTAGTTGCATCAGCTATGCGAGACAGCAATAATTTTTGATCTATAGTATCAAATGCTGTTCCTAGGTCCAACAGTATCAGAAGACAAGATTCTCCTTCGTCTGCTGTTTCGAGAGCATCATCCCATATTTTGAGAAGTGCCGTTTAAGTTCCGTGACCAGGGCGGAAACCTAATTGGAATGGATTGAGTAATTTGTGGGTGTCCAAGTGCTGTTGTACAACTTCTTTCCGGTGATCGGTCGGGATGCAGAAGGTGTTCTGCCTATGTAAACAAGGCAGATAGCTGTTCTGCTAGTAAGGAAGACAGATCTTGTTTCTGCCAAGTAGAAACACTGCTATCTTCCTACAGTTAAACCATCCCCCACACAGTAAAACACTTACAAGGAACATTTCCCATTAACAATTTCGCCCGTTAACCCCTTCCCTGCCAGTGTCATCAGTACAACGCATATTTTTAGCACTGATCACCATTAGTATTCACTGGTCCCCAAAAAGCATCGGATGTTTGATTTGTCCACTGCAATGTTGCAGTCGTGAAAAAATAAATAAAAAAGGTGGCATTACTAGGAAAAGAAAAGTCCATACATTTATGCCATAGTTTGTAGACGCTATAACTTTGGCGCAAACTTATCTATACGCTTATTGGGATTTTTTTGGATACATGGTCGCATGACCGCACAGTTGTCAGTTTCAGCAAAACAGTGCAGTTTCGCAAAAATAGCCTGTCAGGAAGGGGGTAAAACCTTCCAGAGCAGAAACATAAGGCTGCATATCATTGGCTAAGCAGGTACTTTAAATTCTAGGCCAACAAAGAAAACTGTAAACTTCACAATGACAGCATTTACCTATAGTGCCAACTTTAAAGGTTTACGAAGGGAGACATTTCCTCTGGTCTGAAAAACGTATTTTATACCTGTAAATCTTTTATGAAATTGCTGGTGCTTTATATGGTAGAATGATTGCTTGATTATTCCATAGAAAACACACACACACACACACACACTATGGTACTGTTGGCAGGACAAAATGTTTGTCAACTGTCCAAGATTATTCATACATTGTCAATAATACACACACATTACCTCCAATCTGCAAGCTGCTGGTTACTTCCAATAGTTTCAGGGATCACAGTTGGCTGAACAGAGTTATGAAGGGCGACCCCAGGAAGCTGCTGCCACGTAGATGGTAGTAGGATCTGCTGTGTTCCACCAGGCCAAGCCTGCTAGGAAACAAAAGAAAGGAAAAACAGATAGGCCCTTAGTCACACACCAATAGAAAATGTGCCACTTTAGCCTGTTTAAACAGGGATCTTCAACTTGCAGAAATAAAGGGCAATATTAAAATTAAGTCAGTGATAAGCGGTGAGAAAGAAAAAAAAAAAAAAAGGATTTGTGGTGCCGTTTTGCAGAAGCTGCACAACTACCCTACACCAACATATTTACGATTACTATATCTTTCTTTCTATCTTTCTATCTTTCTATCTTTCTATCTTTCTATCTTTCTATCTTTCTATCTTTCTATCTTTCTATCTTTCTATCTTTCTATCTTTCTATCTTTCTATCTTTCTATCTTTCTATCTTTCTATCTATCTTTCTATCTTTCTATCTTTCTATCTTTCTTTCTATCTTTCTTTCTATCTTTCTTTCTATCTTTCTATCTATCTTTCTATCTTTCTTTCTATCTTTCTTTCTATCTTTCTTTCTATCTTTCTTTCTATCTTTCTTTCTATCTTTCTTTCTATCTTTCTTTCTATCTTTCTTTCTATCTTTCTTTCTATCTTTCTTTCTATCTTTCTTTCTATCTTTCTTTCTATCTTTCTTTCTTTCTTTCTTTCTTTCTATCTTTCTTTCTATCTTTCTTTCTATCTTTCTTTCTATCTTTCTTTCTATCTTTCTTTCTATCTTTCTTTCTATCTTTCTTTCTATCTTTCTTTCTATCTTTCTTTCTATCTTTCTTTCTATCTTTCTTTCTATCTTTCTTTCTATCTTTCTTTCTATCTTTCTTTCTATCTTTCTTTCTATCTTTCTTTCTATCTTTCTTTCTATCTTTCTTTCTATCTTTCTTTCTATCTTTCTTTCTATCTTTCTTTCTATCTTTCTTTCTTTCTTTCTATCTTTCTTTCTATCTTTCTTTCTATCTTTCTTTCTATCTTTCTTTCTTTCTTTCTTTCTTTCTTTCTTTCTTTCTTTCTTTCTTTCTTTCTTTCTTTCTTTCTTTCTTTCTTTCTTTCTTTCTTTCTTTCTTTCTTTCTTTCTATCTTTCTTTCTATCTTTCTTTCTATCTTTCTTTCTATCTTTCTTTCTATCTTTCTTTCTATCTTTCTTTCTATCTTTCTTTCTATCTTTCTTTCTATCTTTCTTTCTATCTTTCTTTCTATCTTTCTTTCTATCTTTCTTTCTATCTTTCTTTCTATCTTTCTTTCTATCTTTCTTTCTATCTTTCTTTCTATCTATCTTTCTATCTATCTTTCTATCTATCTTTCCATCTATCTTTCCATCTATCTTTCCATCTATCTTTCTATCTATCTTTCCATCTATCTTTCCATCTATCTTTCCATCTATCTTTCCATCTATCTTTCTATCTATCTTTCTATCTATCTTTCTATGTTTGTTAACCCCCAAAAAAATCTATCTAGTCCCATAAAGCAGATTACACAGCCCAGCGCTTGTACTGTGTAACCTGCCCCCCTCTAAACTGTAAACACAAAACCCTAAATATTGCACTTCGTGTATCCCCTCTAAATAGACCATAATAGACCACGATAACCAGGGTATCTCCTCTCCGTCATCTCAACTTAATTAATAAAATTCACTGCCAGCCTCTATTAGACGCATAGCACACTAGGTCATTAGATTTACAAGAGTGGTGTAAATACATACCATCAGCCGTCTTCAGGCCGGTCACATGACTCGCAAGCACTTTACAGTTCCAAGATAGGGCTTCTGTGGGGGAGGGGGAGCGGTCACAGCCCCTCCCTCAAAAGCCATTCATTAGAGCTGGAAAGCGGCAGTGAGTCATTTGACCGGCCTGAAAACAGCTTTATTATGCATTTACACTGCTCTTGTAAAACGAATGACCTAGTGTGTGCTATGCCAGCCTTTAACAGAGGGGCTGGCACAATATATATATATATATATATATATATATATATATATATATATATATATATATATATATATATATATATATATATATATATATATATATATTTTTTTTATTAACAAGTCTTAAACTATTAACACATTTACTTACTTTCCTAAAATGCCTCTATTAAGCTCCAAGCAATTATACCGAAAGTTTCAAATACCCAATTATCCATGTTGCATATACAACATACTAGAATTTGTATTATATACTACAATAAGAAATTGATACACTTCCCAGCTGAAAATTGTTTAAACTATAAGAAATTGATCTTGAATAAAAAAAAAAAAGTTTCTTGCTTTTTCCCGGTCACGTGGCAAACTTTTCTTCATCTGTAATTTGTACTCATAATCAACACGCCTTACCCTTTTTATTACTACTCTGCAGCCAACGCTGATAATTCCATCAAATTCTTGGTTCTGATATGAGTAACAGTTTTTATGTGCTACAGATGGCACCACAATAAAATGGCTACAATACTTTCACTTCTGAGCCAAATGGAGTTCGATCCTTTAAATATTACTGCAGCAAACAAATCTTCCAGTACCATGCAACTACAACACATAAGCCTCTGCGGTAATCTTCCTTGTCTACAGTTTTAAGAAACCAGCACAATGAGATTTTACCCTTGGGCAACATGCACACTGATCGCAATAAAAACATTAGCTGTAGAGTGAGTTTTTCAGTGTTTTTGTAGTAGTTGTCAGCCAAACTACACTCCCATAAAAGCTTAGGGCTCAAAAAAGCTGATAAATGCAGAAAATCTGCGTTAAGCAGTTTTCAGCTTTTAGACTTGAAGCATTTTTACAGCTGAAAACCCAAAAGTTCTTGGGGGTTTTCCCAGCTAGAAAATGCTCCTGGAGAACTGCAGATAACTTGTGTGCGCGCATGGACAAACAGATTACCTTGCTATGGAGTGGATTGACTGCAGAAAAAAACATCTGAAGCCAAAATCTGAAGTAGTAAAAACCACCAGTGTGCATGAGGCCTAAACGTGCACAGGCACAAATCCCTGTGTTATCAGGTGCCTGGAAGGCACAGGTTTTGGTCCACAGCCAGCAGCCTATCAAAATCTGACAGGATGAAATACGCAGGGGCAGGAGGTGTTCACTGCATGTCACTAAACACATATGGCCTTAAAAACACAAGTACCACTTGGTATGGTGTTCAGCCGCCACCTAATTTTAGCCCGTCAGAGGAGGCTGTTAGGAGCAGATCTGGATGCTGCGCCTGTGCCTTGCAGGCACCCAAAAAATTCCAGGATTAGTCAGACATGACAACCTGCCCATGAACACGACGCCATATGGAACTTTTTAAATTTACAATAAGTATAAATTAAAAAGGTTCAAATTTGTTCTAAAGGCTCAATTTTTTTTTTTTTTTACCTTTCTGTATTTCATGTAAAGAAAAGATTTGTATACTTGCCTATTCTGAAGCCGCTTTGGTCCCATCACCAGTGGCAAGTATACAGATCTTTTCTTTACAGGGTTAGATACAATAGGCTTAGAATTGGAATGCAAGTAGGTTTATCCTCAACTTTTAACTGAACTTTCACTTTAATCTTTATATCTTTACTATTTTGACTCAATTTTTAATGTACAGTATTATATTATCCTAGACAGTATGCGCTTTATGGCCGAGGCAACAAGACTGGCCCACTATAATGCTTCCTCCACTATGCTTCAGATTTGTTCCCTTTAAAATCTATTGAGAGTTTCTCCTAAACAGTTCAACATTTGTTTTATCCCTGCACAGAACACTACCCCAAAACCACTGGAACATTCAGGTGATAGTTTAAGACAAAACTATATATATATTTTTTTGCCCTGGTGATTACCACCATTCTTCAGCATTTTAATAAACACATGAACAGAGAAGTTGGCAACCCAGATCAAAACTTTATGAAGCATCCTTGCTGTGATCTTTGCAGAAGTAAAGCCAGACAAACATGGAACAAAATTTGTCCGGTTCTGCAGGGACCAGATGAATTTCGATGTATGGGCAGACTAGTTGATGTAATGTCTGACTTCTGTACAACAAGCCTGTATAAAAATGTCCATACAATCAGGACCACTGGCTATATCCAGCAGTGCTGATCAGTGTATTCTGTCAGCAGGGAAGTCTCACTGCTGTCAGCATACAATACCTCAGCCGTAGCGATTCGCCCTATCCACATGTGCGTGAGAGGGGTAGGGGTTCGTTTTTTTTTCCCTTTGACCCGCTGAACGAAAAAATTAATCATGCACGGGCTGCTTAAAATTCCTACGAAGAGTAGATACTGTTTACTGTGGACTGCTCAACATAAAAAAAAAATGCTATTACTGCCTTTTCCTTATCTACCTAGTCTAATCACCCCAATTCTTAGATGTCATTACCCTAGCATTTCACATACATTTTAAATCAAAGGCAATAGAATGGAGCACGTGAATTTTAATTCGCTTTAGTGAATGAGATGGAAAAGCTAAAAAAAATCACTTTGCAAAAAGTACCTAATTAAAAAAATAAAATGAAGAGGGTTTTGCGTTTGGATGATTGAATTTGGCATAAGGTCACCGTTAAGAAAAGGTAAAGTTGACTTTGCAAACCTGTACGTTTTTAGTACATCAGAGTCTCCTCGGATTCCATACACACTGGACATTTTTTTCTGCTGCTCCTAGTGTTTGTCCTGCCTCTAAAAGCCCCTACTTTTTTTATTTATTAATTTTAAGGGTCCACAAACTAAACGCCTGTAACAAAAGCAATTTTTGGGGGGCGGGGTCTGGAACTCTAGCAGCTTACCAGATTTTCTGCAGCACAATATACATGTTATGAGTTGATAACGTTTTGATATGACTAACAGTATTTCTGCAAGTGAGAGACCCTTGTCTTGTAAACACCGCTCCTGAGACCTTGAAACAGTCTTACAATAAAAACAGTGGAAGGAAAAATAAGTTAAATAAATGTTAAATCACACCATGCGTCTTTCCAAAAAAGCCAACACCTGCCCAAGACAAAGCATATTGTTTAATATTGAAGCAAGAACATCCCAAAACGTGATGCAGAGATCTGGTGCTCCTAGCGATGAACTGTTTTGACAAAGAACAAAAATATGCAAAGCTTTGCAATGGAGTAATGCAAACTTAGGCAAAGCAGTAAAAGGCAGTCAAATCCATTGGCAAGCTGGCTGATGAACTAATAGGTGAGCTAAAATTAGATTACTATTTGGATAGAAAATCTTTGGAATGTACATTAAGTTGCAATTTTATATTTTCGTAGTACTCCAACAAATGTACTTTGCACCTCATAAGTAACATTTCACACTGCCAAACAAATACAAGTCTTATCCAATAAGAAACTATGTATTGTAAGCAGGTCAATAAAAAAATATTCTTGCATAATTGAGACTCTGCTTGCATATCACATTAACCACTTCCCGACGGCCGTACGAATATATGCGGCCGTCGGGTGGTTTTGAATCTGACAGGGCGCATATATATGCGCCCTGTGCTATTCCTGGCCACTAGAAAGCACGCATGCGTGCCCGCTGCATTCCTGAGATACCGATGTGCGTGCCTGGCGGCTGCGATGTCCGCCAGGCAATCGGCGGCTACAGGGACAAGACGTGGATCTCTGTGTATAAACACAGAGATCCATGTCCTGTCAGGAGAGAGGAGACCGATCTGTGTCTCTTGTACATAGGGACACAGCATCGGTCACCTCCCCCAGTCAACCCCCTCCCCCCACACAGTTAGAACACACCCAGGATGCACATTTAACCCCTTCCATGCCCCTTTAGTGTTAACCCCTTCACTGCCAGTCACATTTATACAGTAATTAGTGCATATTTATAGCACTGATCGCAGCATAAATGTGAATGGCGCCAAAAATGTGTCAAAAGTGTCCGATGTGTCCGCCATAACGTCGCAGTCCCAATAAAAATCGCCGATCGCCGCCATTACTAGTAAAAAAAAAAAAAATAATAATAATTCTGTCCCCTATTTTGTAAGCGCTATAACTTTTGCGCAAACCAGTCGCCTTTTGCGATTTTTTTTTTTTTACCAAATATATGTAGAATACGTATCGGCCTAAACTAAGAAAAAAAATGTTTTAAAAAAAAAAAAATTGGCTATTATAGTAACAAGTAAAAAATTGACTTTTTTTCAAAATTGTCGCTATCTTTTTGTTTATAGCGCAAAAAATAAAAACCGCAGAGATGATCAAATACCACCAAAAGAAAGCTCTATTTGTGGGGAAAAAGGACGCTAATTTTGTTTGGGAGCCACGTCGCACGACCGCGCAATTGTCAGTTAAAGCGACGCAGAGCCAGAAGCTGAAATTTCACCTGGTCAGGAAGGGGTATAAGTGCCCAGTAAGGAAGTGGTTAAAGACAAACAAAGACAACATTATATTTGGTTGTCTCACAAGGAATCTAGTTTACAAAAAATAAGCTAAAGGAATGGATGCACTTATCCCTAGGAAAATAAATAAATTACCCTAACACCATTTAAAGGTTGTAAACCTCACTTTTTTTACCTACAGGTAAAAATGAATATCTCCTAAACATGCACGGTTTAGGAGATATTCACCCTGAATGCAGCTGCTGACCGTAGGGCATGCATGTAGGAGTGATGTCATCGCTGCCCCAGACACTCACAGTGCCAAAGCCAGCGATCCACGAAGAAAAAGGAAGATGTCAGCTCTCAGTGGTGACCGGGTGCCGCTGAGAGGGCTTCGTTCTAAGGCATTTCATAATGTGCTAGTAATGCAATGCATGCTAGCCCTTAATGCCTTTGTCTTGCACGTGCCCCCCCATTTACAACTGCTTTAAAATTACTGTGCTGAACTTTAAATACACAGAGCTTTAGCAGTATGGGGAAAAGAAAAATCCAAAAAGCTCACTGTTACGTTTGGAAAAGATGGCACCACATACCTGATATTGCAATGGTATTGGACATTTTTTTTTATTGGATTTTTTGGTCACCAAAAGCGACAAATACTCACTTTGTTAAAGAAAAGTCGCTGCCAGTAAAACATCAGGTGCAGTTGAACTTGCACTTACTGGCCTCCACAATCACTTAAAAAAAAGCCCTTTAAATATAATTCAGGATTTCATTTTTCACATGGTACAATTTTTCCCTTTTATATAAAACTAAACCAAGATTAATCCAAAAATTTTACTCTCCAAGAATTTAAGTTGAGCTCACCTTTAAGTTCAAACAATTGTCAACATCTGTAGAAAAGCAATATCATTGAGGGTACAGAACAAGCAATTTCACCAATTGTGTTAGGCTGCAGAAAGTCTTCGGTTTGTTGGTTAAAGGGCTGCTGAAGTAATAGATTAGAATTCCAAATAGATGAAAGCCCTTGAATGCAGTACATCTCAGCAAGAGACTGCTCTTAAGCCATTGGGTTAATCTCAAACCAAGCATATACAAGGATTTCACTTCTGCATGCAAAGAAATGAACTCCCAAGTCACCCAGAATGAAGCTAGACATTTGCCATAATCAGTAATAAAGTTAAGACAAAGCGAAGTGTGGACTACACTACACAATATCTTTTATGGAGGGTTATAACTATCGGAAACATGAGGACTTCCAAGTTGGCACTTGGCAAGAAATCTCAGTTAAGATTGATAATCTCCTCAAAATTAATTGTGCTTGGATATTTACCAAAAAAAAATTTTTTTTTGTTTGATCACAAACTAAAAACGGACCCCAAAAACACAATTAAATCCAGCCAACTGATCAAAAACTCAGCATCATGCCTGCTACTCTCCTTATCAAGGGAATCCAAATTATAGAAAGGTACATTTTGATTGGTAAAAAATGGATAGCATTACAAGTGTCCATTTGTACTAGAATTTGGAAGCCATTTTGTGTCCGTCTCATTTACCAAATCAACATTTTCTTTGAGTTTGTTTCAAAACTTGAAAAAAAATATATATAACCATCTACAGGTTTTAGCTTCCGATATAGGCATTGAATGACTGAAAATACAGTACTGTCAATAAGGGCCATTTCATCAGGGAAATCTTTTGAAGACAAGCTGGAAAGAATAAAAAGGGAAAAAAAAGCTGTATGATATAGGAAGCAAGAATGCAATTTAGCCCCCTCATTGGAACTGCTGCCTTAAAGAAAGCCAGGCTGAAACATATGAGGCAGATAGCACTGCAGCAATCATTTAGAAATGGAAATAAAAACAAAATAAGAACATTAAGGAGCCGCTTAGAATGTTGCAAGAACACAGCCACAAGATGGAGCTCATGCTTCCATGCTCTTCTGAAACTTTCTATGATAAAGGAGGAAAGGAAACATACACAAATATAAAAAAAAAAAAAAAAAAAAAAAAGGACCGTTAGTGTACACAATCAAGTGAAACAAAATTACCAGTACAGCAGCAGTCTGTTCAACTAAGGCCGGCCGCCCGGCTGCGCAGTTCAAGGTAAATGGTACCGCATACTGCGGCGTGATGGTGGCTACGTGTGGATGAAGAGTTGTTACCATTAGTGGTGTACAGCTTCCCTGAAACGTAGATTAGGAGGTGAGTGAAACAGTGTATTACCAGGATATACTGTATACTTTAACATTACCATAGGAAATGGTACGTGGAACACTTTGCTTTCTACCTTGTATAATAGTTTGAAACAAGTCTTACTGCTGTCCATAGCAAGTTATTAAACAGTCAAGTGTCAATTTAGAAAATGAAGACTCATCTGATCAGTTGCTATAGGCAACAGCAAAGTTATCTTAATTTTGACTCATGAAGCTGTATGTGGAGTGGTAACCTGGCCTGCTAGTCTTATTGTTGGGGGACTCTCAATCGCACATTGCACAAAGTACTGTATAAAAAATAAATAAAAAAAAAGTCAACAAAAAACAGAACTGCAGTAAGGTTAGGCTGACCTGCCATGTTGATGTGCTAAAACCCATGTGCGAAGAGTTAAAGGGGCAGTACATTTTTCTTAAGTCTACACTGGAAGGGCAACTGCTTAATTCTCTAGCCATGTTACCCAACTTTACACTGGCAATGTAACTGCAATCTCAGGGAACATTGAACACCAGTCATTTCAATCTGAGTGTGCAAATCAAGAGTCGGTTAAGGACAGCAAACACTGCAAATTCAGGTTACAAAACAATGTTTTACTGATGGATTTTGGTAAATTCACGATTTCTGAATGCAACCTCATCCTAGAGACAATCTAGAAAGTGAAATAGAAAAGTAAATATCCATTTGAAAAAAATCGCAATTTGGGTCTATTCTAAACAGTGAATCAGCAGGCCTGTAAAGCATGCGCTTAAAGGCAATAGAACTTGGCTTTGGTCATCTTTCAAAGCAAAAAATAGCAAGGGGTTGACTTTTTTGGCAAATTAATCTCAGAAACTGCATCTCACCCCTTACTATTGGTCACGGAGGCTGTCTTAAATAGATTAAGCGCAAGGCAAAAAGTTGAAAACTGCAAACAGGCAGCCGTGTTCTTGCAGAAGAGACACTCACCTTCTGCAATATAATACACATTGCCTGCCTGTTTTCAATCCCCTGCAGAATGTCAGTTTACACTCAGGCACACTGGTTGAGTGCCAGGATGAAAGCACTCCTGCACATGCGCAAAAGTAATGTCATCCCACGCTAGCCAATCAAGACAGCCGAAGACCAGCAACCAGAAGGTATTAAGAATATGCCGACACCAGTGAGGGAACTCACAGGTGTGTCAGATGGCTGGAAGGAAAGGAAGGTATTCGTGCCTTTAGTTCCACTAGAATGTCCAACAATGAGTCAGTAGTATGGGGCAGATCCAATCGTGATCAAAGTTTGTATTTACACTAGGTATCGGTCTGGTTATTAAAAAATTCAAGCACTTAAAATGCGTTTGCTATACAGTCCGGCTGACCATTTAAATATGTGCTCACATAAAAATTGTTAAAGTGGCATTCCAGTCAAATACCAAGCCTAAACCTACTGCCACCACTATTCTATCTACCCTGTGAAAGAGATATGTAAACTTACTAGGGCGGCAACTAAAAAAATATGTTTTTATAATCGATTAGTTGGCCAATTATTGTTTCGATTCATCAGTTAACCTTAAAAAAAAAAAAAAGGTAATTTTGCTACGATTTGCATTTTTTGATTTTTTAGGGCCAATTTGTTGTTGGGTAGATTAAAAAAAAAAAACACAAATTGCCACAAAAACGTATTACATGCTTTTCTGCAGCTTCTCCATTGAAGTATATTGAACCAAAAAAAACAAATTCCTCCCCCTTTACAAATATGCAGCAGCTGAAAAAAGCATGGATGTGAACGTGTCCCATAGGAAACAACGTAAATGAACTGTAAGGTGTTTCTGCAAAAAGCACCAAAATACACAGGTGTGACCCAGGCCTGAGATGTTTAGTAACATAATGGGGTAAAAAAAACTAAAATTAGTAAAAGTAAAAAAAAAAAAAAAAAAAAAAAGCAAATCGCTACTGTAAGGGGTTAATTTTTTACTGTGGTACAGTAAAATTTATATTTACAGTAGCGATTTGCTTTTTGTACTATAAAGGGATTTTTTTTTTAAACCCAATATGTTACGGGCAATCGATTACGATACGTTGTCAGCAGGGCTTTTTTTCTGGGGGAACTTGGGGGAACTCAGTTCCACCACCTTTGGCTCAGACCCTTTGGTGCCCGCTCACCACAATCACTTGTGAACACAGAAGTCTGGTTTCTGTGTTTACAAGTGACTGCTTTGTAACCCCCTGAACTCTGCACACTGTATGTAATGCAATTCTGGTATTTAATACCCCTTTAAGACCCTTCTACTGTTTGTGAAATCTGAACGGGTCATGGTTGAGTTCCTGCACCTATTTTCTGAGAAAAAAAGCTCTGGTTGTCAGTCAATCGATTAGTTGTTTCGGCCCTAAAACTTAGCTATTCTGAGCTTCAGTGTAGAAGGGACAGCCGACAACGAAAGCCCTATAATAAGCCTATGGGTGACGAAATTGCCCAAGCTCTGCAGCTGTTGTCGGCAGTCTCGCTTCACTGAAGCGGACCGCTGGAGAGGTCATGCAACTGGACCAGAGTGCCCTCAGCATGGGTAAGTATAGACTTCTTTCCTTTACAGGGTAGTAAGAATACGTTTTGAATGGGTGGCAGCAGGTTTAAGCTTAGTTCGTACTATCAAGTATTTTGCAGCTTTCATTTGTTCCGAATTTGTCGATGTGTGGCTTTATAGGACACTGCTGGTATCAATTGAATTATATTGATCCATAAGGCTACGAAAACAGCAGAGGCAAACATTCAATCTAAAAACTTCCACAAACCCAACTTAACACCTGCAGCAGAGTTCTAGCTTAACCACTTGCTTACTGGGCACATATACCCCCTTCCTGCCCAGGCGAAATTTCAGCACTGCGTCGCTTTAAAGTAAAATTGCGCGGTCGTGCGACGTGCCTTACAAACAAAATTGACGTCATTTTTTCCCCACAAATAGAGCTTTCTTTTGGTGGTATTTGATCACCTCTGCGTTTTTTTTTTTGCGCTATAAACAAAAAAAGAGCTACAATTTTGAAATAAAAAAAAGAATATTTTTTACTTTTTGCTATAATAAAAATCCAATTTTGAAAAAAATATATATATTTTTTTTCTCAGTTTAGGCCGATATTTATTCTACATATTTTTGGTAAAAAAAAAACAATCGCAATAAGCGTATAGTAATTGGTTTGCGCAAAGGTTATAGTGGCTAGGAAATAAGGGATAGAATTCTGACAATTTTTTTTTTTTGTTTTTTTACTAGTAATACGGCGATATGCAAATTTTGTCAGGACTGCGATATTGCGACGGACACATCGGACACTTTTGACACCATTCACATTTATACAGCGATCAGTGCTATAAAAACGCACTAATTACTGTATAAATGTGACTGGCAGTGAAGGGGTTAACACTAGGGTGAGGAAGGGGTTAAATGTGAGTCCTGGGTGTGTTCTAACTGTGTGGGGGGAGGGGGGTGACTGGGGGAGGTGACCGATGCTGTCTCTTTATGTACAAGAGAAACAGCATCTGTCTCCTTTACACAGAGCTCCACGTCCCTGCTCTAAAACTGCCGATCAGACATCGCGACCGCCAGGCACGCGCATCGGCATCTCCAGTGGCCGGAGAAAACGATGACGTCAATTGACGGCAGCTTGGATATTCAGATCCCCTAAGCTGCCGTCAATTGACGATAAGCGGGGACTGAAGTGGTTAAACAACCTACATGTAATCTACTGTCATATATGGCAGGAAAAACGCATCACAGGGAATCCAGGCTTCCTGACTGCAGTCTTGCTACAGTGATTTGGTTAGTCCACAACAAATAAAAGGAAAAAACAAACAAAATACCAACTTAGAAATAAGAGGGTGAAATTTAGAATTTGAGTTGTGATCTAAAGAAAGCACAGACATACATGTATTTATATGCACAGGGTAGGACTCTAAATATATGTATGTAATTACAGATGACTCCATTAACAAACCAGCAGGAAATTGATCTCTCCTGCAGGCTCATACACAAATCAAGGTCACACACAACCATACTGGGGTGAGATGAAATAAACACCAATAGAAATGTGGGCTTGATCACAGAAGGCTTAGATCATACTTTTGGTTGTTCATCTTTGCAAAATGCTTCTGCTGCCCAAAGACTGGACACAAAATGGTTCATTGCCCAAATAAAAGTACAGAAAAAAAGGATTTTTAATAAACAGCTTACCTGTAAAATCCTTTTCTTGAAGTACATCACGGGACACAGAGCGCATAGCCATTACACTTGGGTTATATGGGTACCTTCAGGTGTGGACACTGGTGTAATCAATTTCACAGGAAGTTTCCTCCCTATATAACCCCCTCCCACTGGGAGTGCTTCAGTTTTTGTAGCAAGCAATTCCTCTGAGGTTACACAATGTTCCCCAAAAGAGGGGTGGGAGCTCTGTGTCCCGTGATGTACTTCAAGAAAAGGATTTTACAGGTAAGCTGTTTATTAAAAATCCTTTTTTCTTTATCGTACATCACGGGACACAGAGCGCATAGCCATTACACTTGGGATGTCCTAAAGCAATGCTCTATGAAGGGAGGGAGACCGTAAGGCCAAAATTAGCCAAATAAAAACTTATCAGGAAGTAGAGTAACTCCACCAACAGAAAAAAAGGGGGCGTGACCCGGACCAGAGGATTCTATACTGCTGCCCGTAGGACCGCATGCCCAAAAGCTGCGTCCGTACCCTTTGCAACGTCCAACTTATAAAATTTAGTAAACGTATGTACGGAAGACCAGGTTGCCGCCTTGCAAACCTGTGCCATAGAGATCTGATGTTGTGCCGCCCAGGAGGCACTCATGGCCCTCGTAGAATGGGCTTTAACTGATAAGGGAGGTGGAACGCGCTTCAGACCATAGGCCTGAAAAATCAGCTGCTTAATCCACCTAGCCAAGGAAGACTTGGCAGCCGGCTGACCCTTCTTGGGGCCATCCGGAAGAACAAAAAGCACATCTGTTTTCCGAATCTTCTCTGTAGCCTTGAGATAGACCCTCATGGCTCGAACCACGTCCAAAGTATGAAGCAGTCTTTCCTCTCTGGACTGGGGAGTAGGAAAGAAGGATGGTAGGACTAGGTCCTGATTCAAGTGAAAACTGGATATGACCTTAGGAAGGAAAGAAGGTTGAGGCCGCAGAACCACTCTGTCCTTATGCAGAATAAGGTATGGCTCCCTGCATGACAAGGCTGCCAGCTCGGAAACCCTTCTGGCCGAAGCCATAGCCACCAAGAAAACCAACTTTCGGGTTAGTAGCACAAGAGGGATTTCTGTCAGAGGTTCAAACGGCTGCCTTTGTAAAGCTGACAAGACCAGATTTAAATTCCAGGGGCAGAGGGGAGCTCTAATAGGGGGATTCACATGCAAGACCCCCTGCAAGAAGGTTTTCATAAGCGAATGGGTGGCCAAGGGTCTTTGAAACCATATTGATAAAGCCGACACCTGCCCCTTTATAGAGTACTAAGAGCCAACCCTTTGTCAAAGCCAACCTGGAGGAATCGCAAGATCCTGTCAATAAAAAACTTTCGCGGATGCCATTTTTGAGACTCGCACCACTCCACATAGGTTCTCCAGACTCTGTAATAAATATTTCTGGAGACCGGTTTCCTAGCCTGAATCAACGTAGATATGACCTGATCTGAGAGGCCTCTGCCCTTAAGAATTAGGGATTCAGCCGCCAAGCCGTCAAATTTAGCTGCTGTGAAGCAGGGTGGCAGATTGGGCCCTGAGACAGCAGATCTGGGCGCAGGGGGAGCGGCCACGGCGCCCCGACTGACATCTTCACGATGAGTGCGTACCAAGCCCTCCTGGGCCAGGCTGGGGCCACCAGGATCACAGGCCTGCGCTCCACCCGGATCCTCCGTAGAAGGCGGGGAATCATCTGCAGTGGAGGGAACGCATACAGAAGAGCAAACTGGTGCCAAGGGCAAACCAACGCATCGGTCCCGTAGGCCGAGGGATCCCTGGCTCGGGATATGAATTTGTTCAACTTTGTTGGATCTCGTTGCCATAATGTCCACATCTGGGACTCCGAATCTTTGGCAAATCTCTTGGAATACCTGGGGGTGAAGAGACCACTCCCCCGGGAGCAACTGTTGACGACTCAAAAAATCTGCTTGAGATTTGTCTATCCCTGGGATGAACACCGCCGAGATGCAGGGTACATGGGCTTCGGGCCATGAGAAAATCAGGTTTACTTCTCTTTGGGCTGCTGGGCTCTTCGTGCCCCCCTGGTGGTTTATGTATGCCACCGCTGTGGCGTTGGACTGTATCCTTACTGGCAGACCCTGAAGGGGGAGAGTCCAGGCAATCAGGGCCAGCCGAGCAGCTCTGATCTCCAAGATATTGATGGGAAGCAGTTTTTCTGCCTTCGACCACTGCCCTTGCTGGGTCTGTTCTTCTAGAACTGCCCCCCAACCTGACAGGCTGGCATCCGTGGATACTATCTTCCACGTGATGGGGCAAAAGGATTTCCCTTTTGACAAATTTTGAGGGACCAGCCACCAAGACAGGCTGCGCCGGACCTTCGGGGAGAGCACTAACGGACGATCTAACGCCTGAATGGACTTGTTCCAAGCAGAGAGAATGGCTGCCTGAAGATATCTGGTATGGATCTGGGCGTAGGGCACTGCCTCGAAGGCGGCCACCATCTTCCCCAGCAGTCGCATACATAGGTGAATAGTCGGCCTCTTCTTGCCTAAGATCACTTGAACTGCTTGAGCTATTGATCTGATCTTTGCTTGAGGTAAGTCTGTATCTAGCCGAAGGCCTAGATATTCCAACTGCTTTGTGGGTTTCAATACCGATTTTTCTAGGTTTACAATCCACCCGAATTCCTCTAGATTCTGAACTGTGCGACCTACTGCCTGATTGAGGCTGGAAGCTGAGCTGTCGATAACCAGAAGATCGTCCAAGTATGCCAAGACCAAAATACCTTCTGTCCTTAGGACGGCTAGCACCGGGGCTAACACCTTTGTGAATACCCGCAGAGCTGTTGCCAACCCGAAAGGGAGGGCTACGAACTGGTAATGGCGGTGATCTATCATAAAACGAAGAAACCTGTGATGTGCCGGGTAGATCGGCACGTGTAGATCTTTTATGTCTATAGATGCTAGAAAGTCGTCTTGATGTAGGCTGGCTGCAACCGAACGTATGGACTCCATACGAAAGGTCTGAATGTCTAGAAAGCGATTTAGGCGTTTGAGGTCTAAGATAGGCCTGACGTCGCCATTGGGCTTTGGTATTATGAAAAGGTTGGAGTAGAATCCCAGACCCCATTCCTGGGTTGGTACTTCTACAATTACTCCTTGGAGCAAGAGACGATCCAATGCTTTTACAAGAGAGGCCCTCTTTAATGGGTCGCTTGGAAGACTTGACCCCTGAAAATGAGGAGGGGGGGACTTCCCGAAACTCTAGCTTGTAGCCCGTGGCTACCACGGACCTTACCCAAGAGTCGGGAATTCTGGCCTTCCACACTTCGGAGAAAAACCGAAGCCTTCCCCCCACCCAAGAGAGTGGGGGCGCCCCTTCATGAATCTGACTTGAGGACTGGCTTAACCGGCTTGCGAGACCATGGCCTCTTGCCTGTCGTGGCTTGTCCTTGTGGGCGGCTATTAAATGCTGAACGCTCGACTGGATCTTTAAACACCTGGACATTTTCCACCGGACAGGTCAGGGATTTATTTACGCAGTAAATGTCTGCGTCCACGGTAGGGAGTGCCCATTTCTTTGCAAATTCTTCTTCCATAGGATAGAGAATGGTGAACCTTTTAGGAGGGATAAAAATCCTATCAGGTCGAGCCCAATCCTGAAAAATCACGCTCTCCAGAAGGGGGTGAACCGGGAAAGACGCACCACTCAACGGTGCCTTCAAGGAACCTAAAGAGGATACCGCGGGGGCTAATTGTTCTGACACTGGAAGTTTAAAAGCAGTGCGAACCATATCCGTCAGAGACTGGATCCACAGACTCTCTGCTTGAGAAGCCGAAAAAATGTCATCTATAGTGGAATCTTCAATGTCTGACCCGTCGGGACTCAGGTCCGCTTGATCCCCCTGTGGGTCCAATTCCTCCGAAGAGAGGACCTCTGCATCCGAACACACCGTTCTAGGTGATGGGGGATCTAGCCCGTTTGACACCCGGCAAAGAGCGGGCAATTAAAGCAGTTAACCTTTTCTCTAGCCCACCCAGGGTGGATTCTAGCATTTCTTCCGTAACATAAACGGGAATGGGTTGATTGGGGGCCGCCTCTGCCCCTAGCACCCTCAATGGCTCCTGCACAATGCTGTTCGGTGGTCTATCTGGTGAGGGTGGGACCACTGGAGCCTGGCCCAAATCCTCTGACCCCGATGGAGACCCCTTTACTTTTTTGGCACCTTTTGCAGCCTTAGCTGGTCCTGATCCCTTGGGAGCCATTGCACAACCTTGAGACACCCCTACAGCCAACACCCAACTGTTGTAGCTAGAAGTGAAACATTAATAAGGACAGGCTATGGTAAAAAAAAAATCTAAATTTTCATACGCCTGAGAAGGCGGCAATACCGAGGAAAGTCCTGTGAGTATTGCCACACCAATGCCCGTTAGCTGGAGTCCAAGGTTGCACAGACTCAGATACTGCCAGATCTAAGGCTGAGTCCCTTTAAGAAAAAACCCTTTTTTTTTCTCTGGTCAGTGTGGACTAAGTCCAGACCTGAAGATCCACAAACCACCACTGGGTGTCACTGTTAGCCAGAACTGGCTCAGCTGCGCGCTCTATGTCCTCAGCCTCCACTGCTCTCAGGAGGGAATGACCAGCCAGGAAATGCTTTTTTGCTTTATCCGAGACCTGACGCTGCTGGTCCGCCCCCCCCCCCCCCACGCACGCCGACGCTGTAAAAGGCGGCGTGCGCGCGCCCCCGCCCCCCCCACGCTAAAACCAACATGGAGGAAGCAGATAGCAGAGGAGAAGCCTGGACCAGCGCTAGCAACCCAACAGACACCAGGTAAGCTACTAATCTTTGTAGTGCACACAGAGGAAGCTGTCCCCATAGGCTTCCTAGGAAACAGGAGTTTTGTCAGCATTTCCTCCCTTAACACGTGGGGCTGCAGTATCATGCTAACAGGCAAGTCTGGGGGGAGTAGCAAAATACATATCTTTAAAAGCATATATATATCTACATGTTATCTGGGTAAACATTAGTACATCCCATCCTGCCTCAAAAGACATAGTGGAGATAGTGGCTGATGCACAAGCATACCATTAGCCAACCCAGAACCCCCAGGGGGATACCTACTGTCGAACCAAGTCCCGCAGGTTCCCCCTTACCTGCTCCACGCCGCAGGGTATTGCAAAATGCAAGAGGCCCAGCCTTCCCCCATCTCCGTGGGTATTGTCTTGGACCTTCAGGGACCGGGGTCCTGTGTTAAGGAACCCACACCCCTGGACCTATATAGCATCCTGGCATCAGTAGCGTTTAGTTCTTGGAAGAGACTAAGGCACTGGAGCCCAGAATCCAGCCCTCCAAGGAGAGGCATTATAGGCAAAACCCCACTCCAGCAGGGCCCGGGTACCGTACACCTTGGCTTTGAAGCACTTCGGACGGATCCGGCTAGCTATCCTGGGTCCCGAGACCTCCGAGGGACAGCTAGACGTGACCAACACCTAAGACAAAGGCGAAAAAACTGAAGCACTCCCAGTGGGAGGGGGTTATATAGGGAGGAAACTTCCTGTGAAATTGATTACACCAGTGTCCACACCTGAAGGTACCCATATAACCCAAGTGTAATGGCTATGCGCTCTGTGTCCCGTGATGTACGATAAAGAAAATTGAATATAGAAAACCACTGGTAAGCAAGAAAAAGGTTAATGGGGTTTTTAAACCTTCGTGTTTTTTTCACCTTAATGCATCCTATGGGAAGGTCTCTATCAGCTTTGCATCTAGTGACATTTTTGTCCATTCTTTGCAAAATTGCTCAATAGCAAAAAAAAAAAGGTCACAACTTTAAAATTTGGCTTCATCACTTAACCAGTTAAGGACCCCCGCACGCCTATGTACGTCCACAACATGGCTCGTACAGGCACAAGGGCGTAAATTTACGTCCTCGCCTTAGTGCGGTTCGGGGGTCCCATCGGGACCCCCTCCGCGGCGTGCGGCGGTCCCCCTGGCTCTGGGAGCGATCGCCGACGAGCGGGCGGATGTCCGTGTTTTCCGCCCCCCCCGCGATCGCTCCCAGCCAATGGGAGCGCGCTCCCAGCCTGTCACTTCCTCCTCCTGTGTTTACACAGGAAGGAGGAAATGATGTAATCTCTCATCGCAGCGCTGTTTCCCAGCGCTGCTGATGAGAGAAGACATCCACAGTAAGTGTGCACCAACACAACACTGACACACACTCACATAGGCATATTAACCCCTTGTGATCGCCCCCCCCCCCACCCCCCTGTCACAGTGTCACTGAATGCAGTGATCTAATCACTGCATTTAGTGTCAGTGTGACAAGCAGTGTAAAAACAGTTACTGTAAGGTTCAGGATAGCCCCCCCCACCCCCCCTAATAAAGTTTTAACCCCCTGATCACCGCCCTAGTTAACCCTTTCACTCCCTATTGCCAGCGTCACTAAGCGATCATTTTTCTGATCGCTGTATTAGTGTCGCTGTTCCCGCTAGGTAGCTATTTTTTTTATTACGATTTTTTTTTTTTTACTAAAGACATGTGGCTAAATAAATTTTGGCCTAAATGTTTTACTAAAATTTAGTTTATTTGATTTTTTTTATAACAAATAGTAAAAAAATAGTGATTTTTTTCAAAATTGTCGCTCTATTTTAGTTTATAGCGCAAAAAATAAAAATCGCAGAGGCGATCAAATACCACCGAAAGAAAGCTCTATTTGTGGAAAGAAAAGGACGCAAATTTTGTTTGGGAGCCACGTCGCACGACCGCGCAATTGTCTGTTAAAGCGACGCAGCGCCGAATTGTAAAAACACCTTGGGTCATTTAGCAGCGTAAGTGTCCGGGTCTTAAGTGGTTAAACTGGCTTCAAACAATTTTGTTCAAAAAGATTTGTTTTAAGCAGGTTTTATTTGTTAGTAGGGCCAAAACTGACATTAATTTTCCCCAAAGAAAACACATTACCAACAGTGTATTGTTTACGTTCAGGAAAGTACAATTCCAAAAAGAGAATATCAGAAGCAAAGAACATTTAAGTACTTTTGAACCACATTTGTCCAGTTTTCGAATGTACCGAGAATTGTTGCATGAAAATTCATACAAATGTTCATTTGAAAATTCTATTAGGGCATGGTCCTCTTTATATCCTTAAAAGAACAAGGTAAAGGTTTGGTAGATCTAAAGTTAAATATGGCTGCACAAAAGCAGGTTTAACAGCAAATATATATATATATATATATATATATATATATATATATATATATATATATATATATATATATATATATATATATATTTCTCAGATGGTAAAGCTGCCCAATCCTCTTGGCAAGAAGCCTCCAGTTCCTGTAATTCTTGGGCTGTCTTGCATGAACTGCACATTTGAGATCTCCCCAGAGTGGCTCAATAATATTGAGGTCAGGAGACAGATGGCCACTCCAGAACCTCCTCTTTATTCTGCTGTAGCCAATGACAGGTCGGCTTGGCCTTGTGTTTTGAATCATTGTCATGTTGGAATGTCCAAGTACGTCCCTTGTGTGGCTTCATGACTGATTAATGCAAATGATCCTCCAGTATTTTTTGATTAGCATTCATCTTGCCAAATTTCTTTTGCAGCTTACACATCCCCAAAACATTAGTGATCACAGTGCTATATATTCTGGCCTAGGCCGACAAGGCCCAGGGCGGCACTTTGCAGTCAGTCTACCTGACTGATTTGGTTTCAACAGAACCCCTCAATTTCCACTTCTTGGAGTTTGAACACTGCTGATTGGCATTCTCAATTCATTGGATCTCTTTTTATATCCCCTTTTTGTTTTATACAATTCAACTACCTTTTCCAGCAGATACTTTGACAATGTTTGCTTTCCCCATGACTCAGAATCCAAAAACATCAGTGCAGCACTGGATGAAAGATGCAAGGGTCTGTCAGGAGTCCAGAAATTGGCCATTGACCTTTAATACACTAATTACAAGCAAACAGATCACAGGTGGGGATGGTTACCTTTAATAGCCATTCCAACTCCTGTGTGTCAACTTGTGTGCATGTTATCAGACCCATGTCACCAGGGTATGTAAAACATTTGATCAGGTCATTTGGGTAACTGTAAATTTAAAGAGTAAACAGTTGATTGATAATAAATGGCTTCAGCTAAACCCTAACCATGAGTGTAAGAAATTGGTGTTATTCATATTCTCTGAAAAAGGGCCAAGAAACACACACACACACACACACACAAAAATAGGACACTGTTGGATATTTTAAATTCTGCAAAGCCAACAAAAGCTTCAACACGCACATATAACCTTAGAGTAGATTACATGGCTTAAAGAGGAGGTTCGCCCTAAATATTCTCTCTCCCATGCGATACAGCATACTGGCGTCAGCGCCAGTATGCTGTTTTTTTTTTTTTAAATCGCCCACTTACCTTGAAATCTTTAATTTTTATTTCTTTCCCCCCGTGGTGGATGGCGCTTGTATAGCGCGTCACAGCTTACGAAAATACCCGATTCAGGACTCTGGTATTTCCGGCGCAATGCGGCGCCTGCGCACAGACCTAGGAGCTGACTGTGCAGGCGCCGTATTTCTCCGAGTCCTATTTCGGCTTTTTAGCCATAGGACTCGGAGAAATATGGCGCCTGCGCAGTCAGCTCCTAGGTCTGTGCGCAGGCGCCGCATTGCCCCTGGAAATACCAGAGTCCTAAATCGGGTATTTTCGGAAGCTTTGACAAGCTGTATAGGCGCCAGCCACCGCGGGGGAAAGAAATAGGGATTAAAGTTTTCACAGTAAGTGGGGGATTTAAAAAAAAAACAGCATACTGGCGCCGACACCAGTATGCTGGATCACATGGGAGAGGGTATATTTTAGGGTGAACCTCCGCTTTAAGTAGGTAAAATGGCCACTGCCTTTGATGAGTGCAATTTACTTTATGAAAGTTTTAGACCCTGTGTCGCTCCATGCCAGTGTGTGCGATGCAAACCATTAAGAGTTATACATTATCCCTATTGGCATAAGCCTGCTGTAAGGAGGCCACGCAAAAAAAAAAAGGTACATCTTGTACAGTTGGTCTGAAATATGGAACAACTGGGAAGATCACATCCAGCTCTTTAAAAGCAGCATCTTTGGAGCGGTGTATACCGCTCTTCCACCACTCCTGCCCATTGACATGAACGCCTGCAAAGCGCTTCTGCAGTGGCACTACATGGGAGCATTTAACCCCTTAATCGGCCGCTAGCTGGGATATAAGTGCCCCGCTAGCAGCCAAATAGCGCCGCTAGAATGATGGTCCAGTGTGAAAGCAGTGGAGTTCTGCGGGATTTTTAAAAAAAAAAAAAAGTCAGCAGCTACAAATACTGCAGCTGTTGACTTTTAATATATGGACACTAACCTGTCCTGGGTGCCCGCAATGTTGGGACCCAAAGGTGATCTCTCCCTCAGGTGCTGCCGCCACCATCTTCGGTAAGGAATAAGGAAGTGAAGCCTTGCGGCTTCATCTCCTGGTTCCCTACTGTGCATGCACGAGTCGCGCTGCGCGATCCCACTGGTCCTTGCTGTCTTCTGGGATCTGTGCGTCTCCCAGAAGAAAGCTGGGGGCAGATTAAGTCACCATAGTCACTGCAGTGATCTATGCCCGGAAGAGGGAGCAAATATCTGGGATTACGCAGGTATCTCCTTCCCCCTGAAAAAGGTACCAAATGTGACACCGGAGGGGGGGAGGATTTGGAAAAGCAGAAGTTCCATTATTGCTATGCTAAGTAATAGAGAAAAATTTACATTTAAACGCAACAAGCCTCCAATCAGTGCACTTGTAAGTATAATTTAGAATATAAAAAAAAAAATCACACACACGTAACATTAAATATTGCAGCAATCGCTATTTTATTTCTTAGGGTCTCTGCTAAAAGAAAATATATAATGTTTGGGGGTTCCAAGTGATTTTCCACCAGAAAATACAGGATTTTTACTTGTAAGCACCAAGTGTCAAAAAAGATTTAGCCTTTAAATGGTTAAAATGAACTCTCTGAGTTCAGTTAATTGATAAGTAGCAACATTGTATATCTTTTCTCAAAACTTGGCAGGCTGCCCAGAGTCTCCTCCACAAGAAACTTCGGGCTTTTTGCAAGTCACGCTGCTGAATTTTTAAATCGGCTTTTTTACAGCACATATCGGCCGATGCCGATTAATTAAAAAACGCCAAATATCGGCCGATATATCGGTCGACCTCTAATTGTAACAGCTGCCATTTTTTGGCTTCAGGTTTTTTTTCTACAGTCAAACTCTCCCGCAGGTTATCTACACACAAAACGCTGTTAACCGTTTTTGGCTGTAAAGAACCCCACAACCAGTGGGTTCCGATAGGTGTTTTTCAGCTGTAAAAAACGCTGGTCAACAGTGTTTAACATTTGAGCCCATGGGGGGGGGGGGGGGGGGGGGAGCTCAAGACACCCTAAAAACCCCATTCCAAAAAACAAAACTCTGCAAAGCTATTGCCATTTTTAGAACAGTAAAATAAACGTCCAGTATGCATGAGGCCCAAAAACAAAGCCCACCAACAGTAAATAGGACGTCTGAAAATAGTCAGAACCACCCCTCCAGACTTTTAGGTGCTGTAGATGTTACAAGGGGGTGAAAAGTTTGGCAACTAGGATCTGTGACCTGGTGTAAACATTGCTAAATCTAAGTAGCCAACAGGCAATGCTGCCTAGCAACAGTAAACAAAAAATGGGTACATATTTTAATGTAAACTTTGGAATAAGCCTTTTAGTCATTTGGCTAGCCATGATGCTTTTTAAAAATTGTGTATACAGAAAAACTTTAATATATGTTCTTACTTTCTGAATTACAGGTTACTGGCTACTGTTGCATTACAGCAAAAATAAGAGTTGAGCAAAAAAAAATAAAAAAAAATTGTTATAGTTAAAATAAGCAGGAGCTACGTCAATCGGCTGGAATGAAATGGCACTTATTTTTTTTCACAAATCTCTTCCACCTGCAGTTACTGTACTTCAGTATAAATGCCTATTAGCATCCTGTGTGGCTGATTCATAGCACTGCATTCAGTTTCCAGGAGTTAGCTCTGAGGTCATGTTTCCATTATAAACTCAACCACTTATTCAAGGCATTTTCCTCTTCCAACAAAAGCTGCCCAATGTATTTTTAGATAAATTACTTTGAAATCAATGTCTGTGCGTAAGCATCAGTTTTCAGATGGGCACAGTTAACTTGAGGAGAGTGGATTCTGAGCAGTGAAAAAGCTCACTTTCTGATTTGCCAACAAAGCTGGATTCCAAAATGGCTTTTCAAAATGCATATGTTTTTATTTAGCAATGTAAATCATTGGTGTGCACAAACTGCATTCCTGGTGGCAGAATTTAGAGCACTGATCCTTTACCAAGACCAAATCATAACTACATTTCTCCCTCTGAGTATTTTGTGAGAAATCGTACCTAGGAGGGACAGATTGGATACTACTGGTGACAACTTATTTTAAAACCAAGGAACAGACTCGAGCATGAGGGAAGAATGGTAAAGCCTGCTTTAGAGAAACATTTTAGCAGTTATTCTGATAACCCAAAACACTACCAAATGAGAATATAACCAACTATTTTAAGGGGGCAAACTAAAATTAATTTGTGACCCAACATTTCTGATAGCATAACCAGGCAAAGATATTAATCTAGATCAGCCTTTTTCATCCAGGGTGAGTTCTGGTTTAGTCAGAGATGCATTGTCAAAATGCCTAAAAATTGCCCCCACATTGCCCAAAAGTCTTCATGCCAGAGGGTTGATCAAGCCTGCCTCTTGTGCGACCAAGGTCCAAGCCAAAAGGTTTTATTGCGCAGCATTACAACTTTGGTCACCAAGCAGGCCAGCCACTTGCATCCTGACAACCAAATGACAATCAGTTTATACGGACCACAAACTGTGCATGCATTGCCCCTCCCCGCAAACACGGGTCACAACAGACTAAGGGGAAAACAAAACACACTGACATACTGGTCAGTACCAGTGTGTAAAAAATTAAGGTTGCTTTGCAAGAATAAATCACCTCTAATGTTGAGTGCCCTATTGGTGTATACACCGTTGCCTTATACAAAGCATACTTTACATGTTAGGACAGGGATCCTCAAACTACGGCCCTCCAGCGGTTGTAGAACTACACATCCCTTGAGGCATTGTAACAGTGACATTCACAGACATGACTAGGCATGATGGGAATTGTAGTTCCTGAACAACTGGAGGGCCGTAGTTTGAAGACCCATGTGTTAGAAGAATGGGGTGCCTCGAGATTGTACAGGATTTTAAAGGGTGCTTTGACTGAAAAAGGTTAAAGGGGTAGTTCCCCCAAAAACCTTTTTTTTAACATTGATTGAGGCTCGTTTTGTCAAGGGGAATCGGGTGTTTTTTTTTTTAGAAACGAAGCAGTACTTACCGTTTTAGAGATGCATCGTCTCCGACGCTTCCGGGTATGGTCTTCGGGTCTGTGCGTTTTTATTTGATCGACAGGCTTCCGACGGTCGGATACATCGTGTCACGATTTTCCGAAAGTAGCCGAACGACGGTGCGCAGGCGCAGTATAGAGCCGCACCGGCGCTCGGCTTCTTTCGGCTTCTTGTGACGCGATGTATGCGACCGTCGGAAGCCTGTCAATCAAATAGGCACGCCCAGACCAGACGATCATACCCGGAAGCGACGGAGACGATGCATCTCTAAAACGGTAAGTACTGCTTAGATTCTAAAAGAAAAACACCCGATTACCCTTGACAAAACGAGCCTCAATCAATGTTAAAAAAAGTTTTTGGGGGAATTACCCCTTTAAGAAATGCTGATCTAGACAGTGCCGCAATTTGACAAGGGGCAGACAGAACATATACAAAATAAAAAGCAGTGGAGGTGCTGTCTATATTTCAGACAGACAATTATATAGGTTAATTCATGGAACCTAGCCATGTGCTGTGGACACGCCCAAGTTTCCTTCCTCCGGAAATATTACAGAGACCCATTTAACATGCAGCTGTTGGTGGCAAGATACTCAGTCATTAACCACAAAAAAAAACTGTACAGGCAGAAACTCGGCAGCGCATATAATCCAAATATCTTAAAGTATATTTTAATTTTTTTTTTTTCATTTTTGCTGTCTATACTACCCTTAATTTCTTGCATTGGCGACCAAAAAGGGAAATTAGAGGAAATGTGCCCAAAATGTGGAGGTTTCCATCTTACAAATCATCAACGAGCATTTGTACCCGCTGCAAGATTTCCCCTCACCTCTTGCAACGAGCCTAAAATGTAAAAGGTTCGTCTTTACATACCGTATATTATAGAACCAAGGAATTCTACTAGTGCAGAAAGTAAAAAACAGGAACGTCACTTGTTGCAATGAGCAAGTGAGTTTTTCCTTTTATACAATTTGGTTAATGAGACCCTTCGCATAAAATTACCAACTTAAAATAAAAATGGCAGGATCACAATTTCTGCTAGCTGGCACACCGATAAAGACTTGATGTCAGATACAGTCAGAACTTTCCAAAAACGTTAATACATTAACATGGAACAATCTTTCTTCATTTTCCACTTCCCATCTGGCCCACTAAACAAGAAGACAATTAAGCTGAACTGTTCCACTAGAGCCAAGGATCTCCAAACTACGGCCCTCCAGCTGTTTCGGAACTACATTTCCCATGAGGCATTGTAAAACTCTGACATTCACAGACACGAGTAAGCATTATGGGAATTGTAGTTCCTGAACAACTGGAGGGCCATAGTTTGGAGACCCCTGCGTGACTAGACAATTGTGATGAAGAATTTACCAACTGGCATCTAAT
>CM056050.1:371246839-371556839 GCA_029574335.1 Rana kukunoris
TATTTTTAGGTAATCCCCTCCTTAGTCATCCTCTGTAATTATAAAATCACGTGGAGAAAATTCTTGTGTACTAAATAATAGAGTAAACTTTGATCCTCAGGGATTTATGACTTTAACAGGGTTCTAAAGATTACACGAACTTGCCGCGAACACCCCAAATAGTTCCATGTTCGGCGAACAGGCAATGTTCAAGTCGAACATGAGTTCTACTCGAACCCGAAGCTCATCCCTAGTGTAACACAGATTCCCCCATCTGTGCGGATGGAGGAATCTCCCATTGTGGCTATTGCAATCTGACAGAATACCTGAACAGCAGCTGAATCTGACTTGATGCTGCAACTTTTCAACTGACAACTTTCCACCCAGCTACATTGAAAGATGTCGGGCAGGAGGTGGCCGGCAGGACCACCTACATAGCAAATTTTGGTCACTTTCTCAAGAAGCAGCCAAGATTGTTTTAGTGTGCACCCAGCATAAAGGGAGGGAGCACAAATGTGGAAGCATTTGTAAAGGTGGGCATTAATAGCTGTGATCTCTAGTAATTTATGTCATGTGTCTCAAGATGACAATACAGGCATACCCCACTTTTAAGTACACAATGGGGTTTATTTTTTATGCAGAAGTGAGCCTGATTTTGCACTTTACAGCTTTAGTAATTAAAACCCCATTGTGTACTTAAAAATGGGGTATGCTTGTATAAAGAAACGTTACCTTTCCACTGACACTGAAAAGGCATTTGACAAGGTCAACTGGAATTTCATACTGGTTTAGGGCACAACAAGTCGAAATGAAGATGGCTGTCTGCACTGGTCAAAGTCTACAGGTTGTTTCCTGATCCCTTTTTAATTTCCAGTGGGCCAAGTCAGGGCTGTCTCCTGTCCCCTCTTCTTTTTGTGCTCATCCTAGAACTCATGCAAAATGAGGGACAATCCAAACATTTGCATGTCTGTGGTTTCTGACAGCTTTCTGTAGTATTACATTCACTGGTTCTCATATTTAGCGCTTTGGTGATTTCAGAGGCCGCATTAAAAAAAAAACTTTATTTATTTTTAGGATAGTTATACTCTTTTTTTTTTTTTTTTTTTTAATAGAAAGCATGTAATTTCCATAGTTTGTACTTAATTTATTCCTATTTTGGAGGGTTATATACTGTATGTCCAAACAGGGGCGCTGCACACCAACATCACTGGGTTTCATGTAAACCAGTCAAGAGGGCTCCAAACACCGCTGCGCACATGATTCAATTCCAACAACCAGGACCAGGAGCAAACATTTGAAAGTAAAAATTATGTTTATACCAGGAATTTTTCCTCACATAACACAGTGAGCCATTAAAGTTGTCTTAATCCCACTTTAGCATTTTCAGGCAATCCCCTGTGTTAGATAATGCAATGTCTCCACTGTATGTGCTTTATTAAACAAATGCCACTGTACGCCTTATTTCCGAGCGCCACTCAGTGTTCACGAGACTGGTCGCCTTTCCCTCTCCCGATTTGACAGCTACAGGGGTAGCGGCTGAGAATCCCCCCCCTTGTCATTTCATTCGGGAGGAGGAGAGGAGAGGGGGAGAGAGGCGGCCTTTCATCGTAGCACCGAGCAGCACTCAGAAATAAGGTATACAGGGGTATTTTTTGGAGAGAAAAAAACACATACAGTGGAGACAAGGGATTGCCTGAAAATGCTAAAGTTCTTTCAGCAGCAGGAGGGGAGGGGGCAGGCACTGGCACAAGCTCACTGGCAGGAAGAGGAGGGGGGAGAGGAGGACAGAGGAGATAGTGGATGACGGAGGCACGTAAACTAACCACGGGTCAGGGATCAGCAGCCATGTTAACCGTGGTCAGTTTACAGGGGGGGAGTCAGAACCAGGCAGGATCAGCCAAGTATTTCAGGTGAATCAGGGGGCCAAATTACACAGCACAAGCACTGAGCTGTTATTCATGCTTTAAAGGGACAGGATCCTTTTTTTTTTTTAGGGTAACAAACGTTTTATTACGTTTCAGGCATCCCCACTTTTTCTCAAGTTCAGTTGTGTATTTTGAAGGGTTAGTTAAACAACATGCAAGAGTGCATGTTTCTAATAAAGCAATTGTCCTCGTTTCCACAGGTGCTGAAGCCATAGAGCATTAATGGTCTATGGGTTTGTGTGGCTTGAGCTGCCATGTGCTGCGTGTAGGCAGCCCATGTAACTGAAGGGGGGATGCATGTACCTGCATGGACACAGCTTCTCATCCTAATTTGACAACTGTGGAGGTGATCAGCCCAGATTACACTCAGGGCTGCTCGCCCACACCCAAGTGCCTGTCAAATAGAGTCGTTGCCTAATCCTACACATTGCCTAGTCCTAATACTACACTAGTTGTATGTATGGACACTTCAACCTCCAAGGCATGAAACAGAAACTGCAGAAATTCAAAAACAATAAGAAAAAGGATCTTGCAAGATACTGGTACAATATATTTAAAAGGATATCGGATTATATTGTGTAAATGAGGATACTTTTGCACTCAAAGGCCCAGATTCAGAGAGAATTCGATTCTCGTAACGTATCAGAAATACACTACGCCGCCATTTTTTACCTGACTCTACGTGGAATCCAGGTAGATTTTGTCCAGTAAACGACGGCGGCGTAGTGTATTTCTCCCGTCGCAATCCATCTACGCGAGTAGGGGGCGTGAAGGATTTAAAATAGGCGCGTTCCCGCGGCGATCGAACTGCGCATGCTCCGTTCGCAAATTTCCCGCCGTGCATTGCGCAAAATCACGTCGTTACGTCATTCGTTGTTTGAGTAGCGTCGTTTACGGACATTTCTATTCCCGAACGAGTTACGTAAAAAAAAAAAATTAAATTTGACGCAGGAACGACGGCCATACTTAACATGGGCTACGCATCGTTAGACCAGCAAAAAGCTGGTCTAACAGTACGTAAAAAAAAATAGACGTAAGCGATTGCGAAGACCGCTCGTATCTTCGTGGATCGCCGTAAAAACAGATTTGCATATCCTGACGCATCAAAACGACGCAAACTCCTCCCAGCGGCCGCAAAAATATCGCAGCGTAGATCCGAAGACTTACGAAGACGTAAGCCTCTCGGATCGAAGCCCGAAGCCGCCGTATCATGGTTTGAGGATTCAAACTAGTGATACGGCGCGCGAAATTTGAAATTACTCCTGTCTAACACCAGTTAGACAGGCGTAATTGCTTTCTGAATCTGGGCCAAAGAGTTTACCTTGGACTCAATTTATTAATGTAATATGGACATGAGGTGACGTGAACTTGTGTCTTCTTCAAATTTCCAGTCACATTCAGGGGAATTTGAAAAAACAGCTTCCTCTTCATAAAATGGTCTCACATGAAACTTTAGGAAAGCTGTCCTTCTGAAGCAAGCTAAAACAAACATGAACTACAGTGTGACAAAGCTACATCACTCTAGGCCATGTTGTCCATGAACAATGAAGCAGCTTAATATAGATATCTGTGAAATACACCCTGTTAACACCCGTCACACCATAAAATTCCTAAATACTAAAAAAAATGAATAAAGGTTGTGGGAAAACTTTAAGCCGCAACCCAATTATTGGGTTAAAAATCTATTTTAATTATGAGATAAACTTTAACCTTTAAATCTAAAGAGAACAAACAGACCAACATGCTTAGTTACCAAGACTCAGGCAGTAATATTATACACTAAGCAGATAACAGTTTACCAACCATTGTCTACCCACACAATGGACAACATTACCCCCCCCCCCCCTTATAAGAATTTACAGTGATGAGGGGAAAACAGAGCAACAGGGATGGTAGACTGGGGAGCAGAACAAAAGATCCAAAAGGAAGGCTGTGAGTCCAGATGACAGACCTGAGGTAACTGCTGACACTGCCTAGTGATAGGAGAGGATATATAAGTGACCAGCTGATTTGTCGCCAATCCAGAGCTCAGCACTTACTGAAGATCTGCCTAGCAACCAAAGTAAATCTTCCTAGCAACCATAGACAGCTTGTAACCTGAAACACAAAAACGAGAGAACTAGCAAACATGCCCCAGAGAGTCATGTACTTAGCAATCACCATAGCCCTCTATTAGGAATAGAACCCCAGAGGGCCAATTCTCTGTTTTTTTTCTTTTGTGGCCTTAATAGGAGTATAAGAAAAAAGTAATATGTTATAAAGAAAGACTGTGGAATGAACCAAGCTCCCTAAACCATTATAATGGCACAAGAAAGTGTCAGAAGTGGCATGCGCCACATTAACTAACTTCCACTTCCAATTAATGCTCCTGTTTCAGGTCTATTTGCGCCACCCGTGCCAGTTTCTATTCTAGAGTGAAACAGAAACTGGCACAGGGTCTGCCCCTAATTAACAGAGGAGGCGCAGCTGTTTTCCATATAGAAAACTGCTTCAAATCCTTGCCAGGTTTTACCTTTTAGCAGACCATTTACATCCTCTTCTGATCTTGCAGCGAATACACTACATGAGCAGAGCATGCAGGATTAACAACCCACCTCCTTCCTCCCACCGTGAGTTGAGCAAAGCAGCTCCAGCTCTCTGTTTTCTGTGCCATGTGCTACATCCATTACAGAGAGCTGATTTGTCATGTACCTGGTTGAGGCCGAGCTGAAGTGAGGGCTTTCATTTACACCTCCTGTCCTGTTTTTCCTGAAGGTGGTGACAGGGTAAAACAAGGCACAGAGTGGCATGGGTGCCTGGTTGGAGATCCTAGATGGAAGGTACTTGCAGCAGGTACCAAGCAGCAGGCAGATTTGTGGACTGGCCAATGCTGATACACGGCAGCAGGTGCAGGATAAGAGAAACAGACTACTGGATGGGCATGTGGTGCAGGTACACAGCAATAGGTGCAGAACAGCAGGCAGACACTAAGCTGGTGAGCAGGTGGGTGCAGGATCTTGGGTGGTCAGGTATGCAGAATTTGGTAATATCCAAGCAGCGGAGGTACAGAATCGGATCCAGAGCAGAGTCAGGGCTAAGCCAGGGTCAGTATCAGACATGCAAAGAAGGCACAGGAACTTTAGACAAAAGGCAGAGTTGAGTCAGCAACAAGGTGTCAGGAACAAGCAGAGTCAAACAAGCCGGGTATCCACAGAAACAAACACAGGATCAGGTCACAGACGTTAGAAGCTGATGACCACTCAGAAATCTTCTGGTCTCTGGACCAACTTTAAATAGGTAAGTGAATGCCAAGTATTCATGCACGCTCACGCTAATGCGCATGTGCACGTGTGCGAGAGTTACTCGAGAATTATTATGAATAAGTGCACATCTTTGTGCATACAGTTTCCCTAAGATTTACCTGACATGATTGCTCCTAATTAACAAAGGGGTTTGCACCCCTTTGCTAATTAGGAGCAGCATCTGCTCCATTTTTTTATGTTTATGAGAGTAGTGCAAGCATGTGTTTGCAACATTCTTTGTTCATTTCACCCAGTGTGTCAGTATGACAACTAGACAACTTGCATTTTTAGAAGATGTCAGTAATGACAACCTCTATGTTCTTTCATGACCGGTCTAGTTTAAAGTGATTCTGAAAATCATCTGCATGTCATTTTATTATCACATATGAATGTGTTTAAAATAAGAACTGGGTGCCCATAGCAACCAATCAGCTTACTTGCACATAAAAGAGAAAATCTTTTTGCTTTGGACACAGTTCAGGTTTATGCACAGTATAAGGCTTATGTCTTTATGTGGATATGAATGCATAAAGCAATTTTAGCTTATCATCTACATACACATGTAACACATGACAGTGAGGCATGATAGATATGGAAGAAGACGTTTGTTAATAATAAACACTGTAATGGAATTATACAAATTTAGACTTAAGGATTGTTTATACTGGCAGCTATTATTGCTACCCCTCTGAAAAGTGATTCACAGTGGATATTTTTTTAAAGGGTGTTTGACATGCAGTAAAAAGGCAATATGTTACTTCCTAAGCATCTGTTTTAACTCTCAAATCATTAACTTACTCTGCTGCAACCACATTTTACAGGACAGTTATGGTGTTGTCCCTTTCACATGAATTGGTACCATCTGCTGAATGTAACATGCTAATTAATTTTTGCCGTGGCCAAGAAGCAAAGACATTGCAGCCTTTACATGTGTACAGCCCTGAGCAGCTGCATTTCTTTGTTTAGTTGGGTGGTAAAACCACATCTCAACCACCTGCTTTTACTCCCCCCCCCCCCAGACTGTAACAAAATGTCTTTTGTATACATTGCTCATAAGCCATTTGAAGGTGCCACTGCTACAGAGATCTGTAGGTAGCAAGTACAGTATATCTATAGGATTTTAGAGTGTATGGTCGTTATCCAGAAAAGTTTAAAAACCCATGTGTTGTTATTGTATGCAGTCTATGTGCAGTTGTCCCTAAGGCCTCATTTAAGGGGATTTAACTAACAGCTGCGGCAAGAATCAAGCGTATTCCTGCCACTGGATTAAAACAATTATGTGGTTAGGAACAGATGATCACCCCTGGCTGCAAGTTGATCATCTTTCTTTTGATCCATGTGCAATTACTTCCAGAGAGTTGCAGCCACCATCAGCCTGTCATTGCTTCGTACAGGATTCACATCCATCTGTTTATCCACCAGCAGAAATATGCATTATTCTTGCTGCAGCTGTGTGTTAAAGTGGTTGTAAACCCCTTGGGGGAAGTTACACCTACAGGTAAGCCTAGATTAATCTCCAGCAGGGACACCAATAAAAGCATCACAGAGGACCAAACTATTCCCCTACTCTATCTCCAAAAAAGAATATATATATATTATTGTTTCTGTTATTTCGAACCACTTAAGAACCAGACCTAGACCTATTTTTTACACTTGGTGCTTACAATTACAAGTTAAAATATATTTTATTTTTTGCTAGTTATATTACTTAGAACCCCAAACATTATATATTTATTGTTTCAGACACCCTAGAGAATAAAATGGCGATTGTTGTAATACTTTTTGTCACACCGTATTTGCGCAGTGGTCTTTCAAATGCATTTTTTTGGGGAAAAATACACTTTTTTGAATAAAAAAATAAGAAAACAGTAAAGTTAGCCCATATATTGTAAAAGATATTGTTATACGGAGGAAATTAATACCCAGCATGTCATGCTTCAAAATTGCACCCGCTCATGGAATGGCAACAAACTTTGACTCTTAAAAATCTCCATAGGCGACGGTTAAAAATGTCTACAGGTTATGAGATTTGAGTTACAGGGGAGGTCTTTTGCTAGAAGTATTGCTCTCACGCTAATGATCATGGCGATACCTCACATGTGTGGTTTGAACACCGTTTACGTATGCAGGCGTGACTTACGTAAGCGTTTGCTTCTGTGTGCGAGCACAGGGACGGGGAGCTTTAAAATAAAAATCTTATTTATTTTACCTTATATTTTTTTATTTTTACACTGCCCCTTTAAAAAGAAATTTGGATCACTTTTATTCCTATTACAAAAAATGTAAACATCCCTTGTAATAGAAAAAAAAGCATGTCAGGAACTCTTTATTGTGAGACCTGGAGTCAAAAAGACCTCAGATCTCACATTTACACTTAAATGCAATACAATAAAATAAAAGGACGTAGGGCGGAAGTGACGTTTGGCGTCGTTTACATCATCAAATGGTATGGAGTCAAGTGGGTGCCATCATTCCCTCACTCAACCTCATACCTCTGAGGGGAAAGGACTGGAACGTCTCTGCCGCTACCGATGGCTTCGCTAAATGGCAGAGATTACTGGGACACGGCAGGAGGGGGTTGGGCAGCTCTCCTGCCACTGATAAAACTGATCTTGTGGTGAATCCGCCAGCTAGACCACATTTATCCTAAAGCAGACCACCTGCCGCTATCAGCTGCCATATCAACGGTATTTGATGTCAAAGGACCAACGTATATTGATGGCGGACGGTCCAGAAGTGGTTAAGGAAAATGCAGCAGCTGGTCTAAGACTTTCCCTGCTGAAGAGATGGGTGTTATTCCTTGTCGCCATCCTCCAAAAACAATTAAAAGTTAACCTAAAAATGTAATGTAAATATTGGCAGACTGAACCTGTATCATTTCCACTGTTGTGACAGGAGATCCAGCTATTGACAGTTCATTTACATCTGTAATTATTATTATTCACTTTTTTAGTAGTCAGTAATAATACACAGGTTTTATTTATGTACACTGTATGCACCATGAAACAGCAGTCAGGGGGTTAAGCTGAGAATTTGGTCTTTCCCATGACATCAATATAAAGCTGTGTGCAGAAATTCACTCCCTTACTCAAATGTCAGATGACATTAATCAAGGCACAAACCAAAACATGAAGAAAACATTATGATCTGAAAAATAACTGCCAAGCATACTACTGTTCTCACTTTGACATACCTCTCAACTTTAGAGTTAGAGAAAAGGGACACATAATGAGGATGAAGTGCTGCATGTGCAGGGAACCACAGCAATAACTGGACATTGTTACACTGCACTCAATGTTTGGCACCACTAAAAAAATTGAGTATATAGTGTAAAGGTAAAGGGTGCAGAGGTCAGGAATACAAAATGGTATATAGAGTTCACGGGTCAGGAATACAAAATGGGGTATAGGGTGCACGGGTCAGGAATACAAAATTGGGTATAGGGTGCACGGGTCAGGAATACAAAATGGTGTGTAGAATTCACGGGTCAGGAATACAAAATGGGGTATAGGGTGTACGGGTCAGGAATACAAAATGGTGTGTAGAATTCACGGGTCAGGAATACAAAATGGGGTATAGGGTGCACGGGTCAGGAATACAAAATTGGGTATAGGGTGCACGGGTCAGGAATACAAAATGGTATATAGAGTTCACGGGTCAGGAATACAAAATGGGGTATAGGGTGCACGGGTCAGGAATACAAAATTGGGTATAGGGTGCACGGGTCAGGAATACAAAATGGTGTGTAGAATTCACGGGTCAGGAATACAAAATGGGGTATAGGGTGCACGGGTCAGGAATACAAAATGGTGTGTAGAATTCACGGGTCAGGAATACAAATTGGGGTATAGGGTGCACGGGTCAGGAATACAAAATGGTGTGTAGAATTCCCGGGTCAGGAATACAAACTGGTGTATAGGGTGCAAGGGTCAGGAATACAAAATGGTGTATAGAGTGCATAGGTCAGGAATACAAAATGGTGTATAGATTGCAAGGGTTAGGAATACAAAATGGTGTATAGGGTGCATGGGTCAGGAATATAACATAGTGTATAGAGCGCAAGGGTCAGGAATATAAAATGGTGTATAGAGCGCAAAGGTCAGGAATAAAAAATGGTGTTTAGAGTGCAGGGGTCAGGAATATTTTGGGTTAAATAACCATTTATTCCTTTTGTTATATAGCCAAACATATTCTGCAGTTTGATGCTTGATGCTTTGATGTTTATTTAAAGTTCATAATGCAATGAATGAAAAACACATGTTTTGCTCTACATATCAGTTTAAAATCTGAACTGTGTTAGGTCAGCCTCCTTATCACTCACAGAGCATGTAAATCTCTATTCCACTCTCAAGTGAACCCATTCCCTCTCCCTTCTCTGCCTCACCAGTTTCTCTCCTAAGTGCTGCACAAGTTATAGCATAGAATAGGTCCCAGCTAAGCCCCCAAGGAACACATTTTTTCTTTCCCTGAAGCACACAAGTAAAGTGTTAGGCCGCGTACACACGACTGGTCCATCTGATGAGAAAGGTTCGAAGGACCGTTTTCATCGGTTCACCACTGAAGCGCCCTGATGGTCTGATGTGCGTACACACCATCAGTTTAAAAACCGTTCGAGTCCAACGCGGTGACGTAAAACACAACGACGTGCAGTGAAAAATGAAGTTCAATGCTTTCAAGCATGCGTCGACTTGATTCTGAGGGTTTTGAACCGATGCTTTTGCGTACTAACCATCGGTTTTGACCGATGGTCAGGCGTCCATCAGTCCGATTTTAAAGCAAGTTTTAAAACTTTGGACTGAAGGACAAAAGACTGATGGGCTATACACACGGTCCGTTTGGTCCGTTTGGACCGATGAAACTGAACTTCAGTCCGTTTTCATCGGTTTTCATCGGTTTGGACCGATCGTGTGTACGTGGCCTTACAGAGGAAGTAACTTTGAGTGCTGCCCATTAATGCATAGGGCTATTGCACGGTTCTGCATTATCTGGGGGGGGGGGATGCTCTGAAACTGTCTCAACAGCCCTGATCCAGGGACACAGCTGAGGATACAGTGGAAATGATACATGTAGTCTAAAAAGCATAACTGTCCTGGTAAATTTTGGGCTGGTGTGCACTGGTTGTTGTTTAAAGAGCAGGGGTACACATGTTTTTATTTATTTGAAGTGCTTTGTAATAATTTACGTTTACATTTTCAGAATTTCCTGTCAAAGGAAGGAGGTGATGGTGTAATGCACACTTGAAAAGCATCAGCTACTTCTCTTTTGAACTGTTTACTACTTTTAAAGAGAAGGTCCAGTTTAAAAAAAATAAAAAAATTAAAAGTCAGCAGCTACTAACACTGTAGCTGCTGACTTTTAATAAGGACACTTATCTATTCAGGGTGCCCGCGATGACGGCAGCTGAAGCCAAGCAATCGTTTGGGTCTCGGCTGCCCTGCCGCCATCCTCGTGAGGGAATCAGGAAGTGAAGCATTTCGGCTTCACCGCCTAATTCCCTACTGCGCATGCTCGCGCGGCGCTACGTGAATGGGTGATGTCTCCTGGGACAAACACAAGGTCCCAGAAGACACTGCTCCCCCATTCCCCAGGAGGCAGCGCGAATAGGAGAAGAAAGAATACGGACCGAGGATCAGGAAGTGGCAGATTAGGACGATCTGACTAGCAACTGGCACTTCAGGTATGTATAGAAATAATTTTTTTTTGTAGCATTTTTTATTTATTTTTCAGGGTGGAGCTCCGCTTTAATACCATTTCATGTTTATGTCAACTTTGGATTTGGCACTACCATCCCCGTCGATTGCCTTCTTAGTCGTTCTAAAAGCAGAATTTTGTTTACCTTAAAGTACAAAATGCTTCGGTGTAAGTATCGCTCCCTCATCTCCCCTTATACTTACCTGTGTCATATCCCAATCCAGTGCTTTGCCTGTCTGCAGTGGTACTAATCTCCCTCTTTCTCTCTCCTCACAGGACAGAGAGGCAGTAGCAGAAGCCATTGGCTCCTGCTGCTTTCAATCAAATCCTGTGAGGAGAGGGTGGGAGACAGGGCCGGGCCAGGCAGTGTGTGTCTGTAGACACACACGTATAGCTCGGGAGAAGGCCAGCAGTTACACCCCCATAGGAAGCGACTTCCGATGGTGGCACACTGAAGAAAGGAGACGCATGGAGTGCCAGCAGGGGACCCTGTGTGTAATACTATTGTACAGAGCATGTAAGCACAACTTCTTTATTATGTCTAACGCATAGATGTATCCATGGGAATGCTCCCCGATATCTGTGCGAAAAAATAAAAGTTCATAATCCCAATCGCATCTTGCGATCCACCAACCAAAATCTACTCCAGATACCGAAAGCCAGCTACAAGTCCAAAGGAGATAGAAGATTCGCGGTCCAAGGTCCCAGACTATGGAACGCTTTACCAACCAGCATTCGGTTGGAGGAGAACCACCTAGCATTCAGGAGAAAGATCAAGACTCATCTCTTTTGATTCCAAAGGAGACAGGAACAACAAGCGCCCAGAGGCGATTTAGTTCGCATGTGCCGCGCTATATAAGTTTTCATTCATTCATTCAAAATAAAATGGGTCTTTTCAAACTCTTTAACTAACATTCACATAGTAGAACTTCTTTCATGTGGAATTTTTTTTTAATGTGCTAAATACACATTTACCCCCCCCCAAAAAAAAAGCACACTAAGATGTCTCAATGTGTGCATGCTGGTCCTTTGCTCTTTCAAAACTTACAGTCATATTAAAGCCAGAAAAAAAATGAGTGGCTGCAGTCCTTGTTATGGACGATGTCTATGGTTTATTTGTTAAATTTTGTCTGCTTCCCCTCTTGGAATAAAATGAATGCCCTTGGATGATTCCATTCGGTTTACCCACATCAGTTTTACACTTATGTTTTATAGACTTTACACTCCAGAGACTGCAGCTTGAATACAGAAGCAGAGAAATAATCTTCTCTTGTTGTATATTCACATACTTGCCCTTTTTGTTACATTTTTTTTTCTTTTTTTAGTTTCTCAGATGGGAGGTTTATTAGGATCTCATGTGCTGGAAATCTTCAGTTGCTGGCGTCATACTTTTGCATGAGTATTCTTTCCAACAGTCATTCAGTTCCTAAAAAATAGTCCCTGGAGTATGCCAATTCGAACAGTCATCACATTCACAAGAAATTCCTCATTGTTGGCCTGATGGTATTATAAACACTATGTACAGTATCAGAATATACAGAGGGCAGACTGGGCCACAAACCTTACACCATGCAAATGTACATTACCTGAACCTCCAAACATTTGCCGCCATGATGTGACTAAGTTACAGAGACTATACCAGTAAATGATATCCACAATTTGAAAACACTGCATTCCAGATCCTGAAAATATTCTATACAAACCCATGTCTGAAGCCAAACATTTGTGTACAGTGACCCCTTTGCATGATTGCATTAAACTGACATCCTGGGGGCCTACGGTGCATTTAATCCACTGCTATCCACAACATGGTGTTTATGCCTGTAGCCTATAGCCTCGTTCACACACGACCAGTTTTCCCGGCAGAAAAACTGCCAGGAGAGCCGGCGGGAAAATAGAGAAGCTGCTCGGTCGGGATTCCCAGTGTTTTTTTTTTCCGTCAGATCTACTACTTACCTATGGGAAACACTGCAAGGCAGTGCCGATGGAGCATACACACGGCCGGGATTCCCGGGCCAGGGCTCCATGGCAGTTTTCCTGCTGGGTTCTCGGCTTTCCCTTCAGTTTTCTCGGCGGACTTTTTACCGCTAAGAAAACCAAGCATGTGTACAGGGCCTGAGGCTTCCAAATGGAACCTCCATTATACTTTATGGTGTTAGACTTGCAAATCACTGCCAGAAGCATTGGGGCCTGATTCACTGACCTAGCCCAAGGAAAGTAGTAGTTAAATAGGGGGCAAGATTCTCCACTTTGTTGCCATTCATTAATAAATTGATTAACATGTGTAAAATACAGTACAGCGCTCAAAAAATCAAGTGAATAAGCACTAAAATAAATTTAATTTAAATAGACAAAATTGAATGATGAATGAGAAACGCTTCTCACAATGGCAAATTCATATAGAAAAAAAGTGACACAGAAAAACATGTGTGAATATAGAAAAGTCCCACTAATATTGAACATGTGCAAAACATATGAAAAATAAGTCCTTGCAGGATAAGTGACTCCTTGAGGGGTAGATCCCACTAATAATAAATGTGTAGAAAAACATATGAAAAATAAGTCCTTGCAGGATATGTGACTCCTTGAGGGGTAAATCTGAATAGACACCAAAAGAGAAAGGTTGAAGGATAGGGAAAACTTCAACCACCAGGAAGGCACCCAAAAGTGGTATTGTAGTCTCCTTACCCTGTCAGTGTGACCACCGTTATAGTGATCTCAGCGCACCTGAGGATTTTAGGTCTCCCTCTGGACCCTCTGTGGGATATGTGAGGTGGTGTCTGTAGTCTCGAATGTTCGGGGAATAAAAATGAAGAAGACCATAGCATAATGCCGTAAAGGTGAATTTAATAAGCAAAGTACTATGCACTTACGAATAAAATGACATCTGATTGCGATAAAATACATCCAGTGGAGGCACGGCGGCTTCTACTATCTCTTCTGTTAGTATAAGCTCCGAGGTTCCTCATCTAAAGCATGATGACGTCAATGATTAAAATACAAAAAAATGAAGGACAACTAATTTTTATTTGAGGTAAATGCATGGAATGAAATGATTATAGGTCTACAGAGAACATTTTTAATCAGTAACTTTTAACCTCTGACTCACTCAAAGGTAACCAGAAACCAGAAAACTTTTGGTGTTACAATATCTTCAGGACCATGATGAAGAAAAAAGTTAAAGCGGAGTTCCACCCAAAAATGGAACTTCCGCTTAATCCCACTCCTCACCCCCTTACATGCCACATTTGGCATGTCATTTTTTGAGGGGGGAGTGGGGGCTTCCGGAGGAGTGGGACTTCCTGTCCCACTTCCTCCTTCCGCCGAAAGGCTGGTAAGGCGATTAAGCTTAATCGCCTTATTGCAGCCCTTCCCTGTAGGTGATGGCCTAGGACACTGACAGGTCCTAGGCGATCGCCTGTCCAATAGGACGGCGCAGCGCCGGGCCGCGCCGCACGTGCATGCGCAGTGCCGCTCGCGCATGCGCAGTGGGTGCCCGGCCGTGAAGCCGAAAGCTGTCACGGCCAGGTGCCCACAGTAGCAATGAGGATGCCGGTCGGGGAGGGGGGGAGCGGAGCGGATCCCCGGCCGGCGCGTCGCTGGAACGCTGGAGCAGGTAAGTGTATGTTTATAAAAAGCCAGCAGCTACACTTTTTGTAGCTGCTGACTTTTAATAAACATAAAATTGGGCTGGAACACCCGTTTAAGAAACCCCAAAAAATGTTTTTTTAAATGGAACTGCATGATATATATTTCTTTGATATTGTAAAAATAATAGTACACAAGTTCATCATAAAAAGAAGAAAAATATCTATATCATTGCTAATATTCATCCCACAAGCACCTATAGAATTATTGTCCTTTACCTTAAAGTATTCCAAAAAATTCTACTGCTGCCTTTAGTATGATTACACCTTTGATATGGAGCTTTAACTGTGGAGTTATGCTATGTATATGAAATGTTGTTATTTATTTATAGATGCTTTACCATATATTTCAGATTGTCTGATTGGGATTTTGACCTGTAGGAGGCAGCAGTCCGACAGAACCCCAAGATAAATCTAACACTATTTAAGTTTTGGCATTGCATGTTTATGTTGATTGAGGGGTATGCCCATCATGTCTGGTCATTCCCACCTATCTATTTTGAGGGTAGACAAGTTTTTGTTCACTATGTTTGGAAGGATTGTTTCTTCTGTTCCTTGATGTATATTTAACAATGAACATTATTTTTTGGTATTTATGTGCCCCTTAGATATTTACTATTGTTTTGTTGTGTCCTCTGCAGTGTGCACCTAAAGCTACGTGGTGTGTACTGCCTGTGTCCTCTGCAGTGTGCACCTAAAGCTACATGGTGTGTGTACTGCCTGTGTCCTCTGCAGTGTGCACCTAAAGCTACGTGGTGTGTACTGCCTGTGTCCTCTGCAATGTGCACCTAAAGCTACATGGTGTGTGTACTGCCTGTGTCTTCTGCAGTGTGCACCTAAAGCTACGTGGTGTGTACTGCCTGTGTCCTCTGCAGTGTGCATCTAAAGCTACGTGGTGTGTACTGCCTGTGTCCTCTGCAGTGTGCACCTAAATCTACGTGGTGTGTGTACTGCCCGTGTCCTCTGCAGTGTGCACCTAAAGCTACCTGGTGTGTGTACTGCCTGTGCTATTTTTCTCAATGATTTTCATCCATATTGCAGGGACCAGACATTACATTAAAGCCGCAAGCAGTTTTAAATTACTTTTTTCTTATTGTAATCTCATTTTGTGCAGGGACAGTTCTAAACATGTGCCACTTCACAGGCATACTATAGACACCCAGCAGGTACGATGTTTAAAGGATTTTTTTTAAGCATCATTAAAATCACTGCTCCAGAAAAAACAACCGTTTTTTAAAACTTTTTTTCCGTTGATACATGTTCCCTGGGGCAAGACCCGGGTTCTCAAAGATGTTTTACGACAATAACTTGCATATTAAGCTTTAAAATGAGCACTTTTGAATTTGAACGTTCGAGTCCCATAGACGTCAATGGGGTTCTAAATGTTCGCACGAACGGTCGGTCCGTTCGAAGGTTCTGGTGCGAACCGAATGGGGGGGTGTTCGGGTCATCCCTACTGGTGATGTGTCTTTTTGTCAGCTACCAGGAAAATGCTAGAAAAGAGATTTTATACTTAGCTGTTGACCGTTGCCGGCCCGATTGCCCTGGCCATTCTGCTGTTTTCCTTGCCCATTGATGACCTTTGCCTGGACCTGACCACTCTATGCCTGCTACCTGCCATGACCTCTGCCTGGATCTTACCACTCTGCCTACCACCTGCTACGACGTCTGACTGGGCTTGTTTTTTGCCAACCTCCTAGTGTACAGCCTCCCGACTATGGCCTTCCTGTCCTCACTCACACCTTGGTAGGGCGATGCTGAGGCCTGCACCTGGTAACAGCCCACAGCAAAGAGCTCTGCGGCGATTAGTGGTCCTGGTTTACCTTCACTATCAAAAGCTGGTGTTTACAGTTCTTGCTTCGGGTGAACCTTATGCCGCGTACACACAATCTGGCTTTTGCCCGGGCAAATCACATCGGAATTCCGACGGAATCCCATCAGAAAAATATAGAACATGTTCTATATCTAAACTCTGATGGAATTCATCGTAGTTCCCAATGAAAAAACTCAGATGGGGGCTACACACGATCGGAAAATCCGATGGAAAAAGTCTGATTCAGATTGTGTGTACGGATGCCATGGGAAATTGCCATAGGCAAATCCACTCCAATGGGGAAATCATTTCTTCTTGACCCCTTAAGGTGATTAGATAGTACCTGAATCATCATAATTTTCCTGTAAAATGCTAATAATGTAGAGACAGGTTAATAACACCAAGGGAAACACACATAAATATATAGAAGCCTTTATGTTAAAAAGGTGGACTTTTAACGTATGCTCATTGGGACAATATGAAGTAGTTAAAACCATAATTTGTATTTATCATTTACAGATTATAATACGTACAAGCCTAAAATCATTGTGGCATCAACAATTTTACTTTCCTATTACCAAAACATCTATACATATAACCTCATACACTATCTACCAGCTGTGTGTATTACAGATTATTGAATAGAAAACCATCCATGTTACATTGTTGCTTTTCCATAAAATAATGCAAACTAAGCAGTGAAATGGGGATATACATTTTTCAAATGCAAGATGTGCTTCTTCAGATGGCTAATGGAGGTATATCTATAACAATCAAATGGAAACTAAAAAGAAAATGAGATACAAGACACAATCACTATTTAGATATTAAAGCAATAAATAATGAACTTATACATACTTCAATTCATACACACCTGGTAGTTGTGCCACAGTTCAGATCACTAAAAGTCCAATAGGTGAACACAAAAGCATTATGACATACCTGGTTAGAGCCCAAAGTGACGAGAGGGCTTCCCTTACAGCTCTGTTCCAAACATCTCTACAAACGTTGACTGGGAGTGAAAAGACGCAAAGTGGCTTGAGCACCGACAGTCCATACCACAGATGACCAATTCTGGTAGGTAATTTTGCAGAGAGGTACTGTAGACTACGAAGGAGGCTACTAAAGAAGTGGGTGAAACAGCCACAGAGGTACAGACTGGAAAAAGAATTTGTCAGAAGCACCAGAACCCACAACAGGCAAGAGGCAAATTTGGAGGAGGCCAGTGGTTGACAACCCAGAAGGCTAGCATAAGGCAAGATAGAAGACAGAGGCATGGTCAGGAGCTAAGCCAAGTTTAGCAACAGAAAGCAGAGTTATGGTCACTGGTCAAGAGGCAAGTCAAGATCAGTAAAGGATAGGCAGCAGGATTATGCTCAAGAAGCAAGATGAGGTCAGCAACAAGCAATTAGCAGGATCATGGTCATGGAGTAAGATTTAAATGGAATTGGCTAACAAATTAAAGCCAAACTCCATCTTAGACTTTTAAAGCTGTTACAGCAAGTTGATTTTCAAAAATGAATAAAAGCTGTCCGTGTTACATGGTTTGTCTCAACACTCTAACTAGCACTCTTCTCGGACAACTCGAGCTGTTAATTGAAGATGAAATATTAAGGGCTTACTGGCCAGATCACCAAACAAATAAAAAGATTGAAGCTACCATATCTAAGAATTGTTAGCGTGCAATATAACAAATGTTTGTTTTTTGGGTTTAATGCTGATTTAAAGAGGATATTAAACCTGTAAAGCAAATAGCACTTGCCTGTCCAGGGATCCAGCACTTTCCTCACCCAGACCCATTCTTCGCCAATCTTTGGGTCCCTGGCACTGGCATATTTACTGTGAGCTTTCCACTGTGATGTTTCCCAGAAGACTGCGGGCAATGAGAGGAGGGAACAAACTTCCACTCAGATTGCGTAGGCACCCAAAAATAGGTACCCGACCCCCCCCCCAAAAAAAAAGTTAAATGTGCTAAATGTGGTAGAGGAAGGGAGGGGGCTATAAAGCAGAACTTTCCCTTTAGGTTTAAGTTCTGCTTGAAGGACAACTTCATTTGAACAGATTAGCATAAAAGCTGTCCTAAGAATAGGTTAACGGTTGTTTCCTGACACAGCATGACAGCATATATGTATGGGAAGGCTCCGCCCCCCCCTGCCCAATCAGGACCGGTTATACTATAAAAGTAGGTCTCCTCCCCTACCCCCGCATTCTCTGTTTTTTCCTTCACTGCTACAGGCGGTTATACTACTGCTAAAGAAAGCAGGAATTTTAAATTTTTCCCTCACCTGGCCGGACACTTCCCGCCAAGCCGCACAGGTTCAAAGCCTCTCCTGTGGCGAAGCTCCCGCTGTACAGGCAGACCTGAACGCCTAATGGGGGAGGCCTCACCCCAGCAGGATCCAGGAAGATGGGGGTGAAGGCATCTGGTCTCTAGGGATTGCTCATTTATCATGACGCCATGTATGGACATTCATTGGACTTTGGACATGAAGCATGCAGGTGGTAAGGCACCACATGGTGCACACAATTTTATTCAGTTACTGCTGCAAGTTTAGGCAAGTATGTGGTTAAACTTGCATTACTGAAGGGCTGTGGTTGTGTCTGCAATACTGCTTATGATGATAGCAGGTGCTGTGCTGGGCTGAAGCCTTCCATTTAACTGAATAAGCCTGGCTCTACAGTCTTGATTTATTTCCTGCAGGTTTGTGGTTAACTTGCATTTCTGAAAAGCATATATCACACATGTGAATGTAACTGGATGTCTGTAGTGTCACTCTGTTTACTAATATTAAACAGACTAAAGGATGTGTTTGTAGCATTGCTGAAGTTTGAACTGATATCAGGTGATATTGAGAGCCCTTTCAGGTTAGTGCAGGGATTGGGCCTGCAGTATGGGCTCACTGTGTATGGAAGTTTGGTCTCCTCTGGTAGGTTTAACTTGCTAGTGCTAATGTCATAGGATCATTAATTTGTGCTGCATTCCTGTGATTACATTAACTCCACACTAGGTAAGGATGTGAGGTGTTTACTTCTATGCATTTACATGTTGACCTTGGTGCTAAAATGTCAGGATCTGTTTAGTCACACTCCTTAGTACTTGTTAGCAATAGGTAATTGCTTGTGTTATTTGGGGTACCCCACTGAAAGATATGGGGTTTGTAGTGGTTACTATTTATGGGAAAATAATCCCAGGCATCTGTGAACCAGTAGCAATCAGCCTTCCTAGAGACAAGCAACTTTGAATGAAGGTGAGGGCAGGTAGGTATATGCTATATCCTAAAAAAGAGTGCACATTATGGGCATAATGAGTGTACATCTCAAGCCCTCAACACCAAACACCAGTTTACCTGCTTTTGCGACAAGGGACAGATCCTCTTCAACCTTGAAAAAATCCCACTATGTAGCTAACTGCCAGAAATCGCTACATGATTCATAGTGGTCGGGTGTAACTGGTGTGACGGCCAGAATGCAAAACAAGGTTGCAGGCCAAAGACAGTGACAAAGGGGCAGAGACTGAGAAGGCCTACAGTCACTAATGGTTCCATACCAAGCCTAATCAAACAACCCTGCTTGTTTAAAGGCAACCTCTACCTGAGAGCTTGCTTATGGAAAATCGCTCTGACTAGTTGGCATATCAGAAGCAAGAGACGGCGACTTTAACCCCATCCAAACTGACTGTGTGGAACTCGGGTACTAAGCTATTCAAGCAAAATCAGCTAAAGGGTACCTCTGCCTCTAGAGCATGAATGAATGAAAACTTATATAGCGCGGCACATGCGAACTGAATCGCCTCTGGCGCTTGTTGTTCCTGTCTCCTTTGGTATCAAAGAGCAGCCAGCTAAACAGGCTTCAGCAGATTAACCAAGGGTACCATTCTTCCAAACAGAGGAAACAATATCCTTGCAGAGACCCTGTGACAGTAAGTAGATCTGGAGATCAACAAGATTCATACTACTGTTAAATAGTGTTGTTGTCACCTGCGATGAGGCAGGATGGAAGCAGAGCTCTGGTCAGTGATAAGCTCTCTATGGCAGATCCTAGATTGAAAGGTAATAGCCAATGATGCAGTTCAGTCACTGCGGATACAAGACTGTATGCTGTTTCTCCAGAAATCATTGTGGCCAGTGAACCCTTATGGCCCCTCCCACAAGTGAACACATGCCGCTTTAGTCAGAGTGGTGACTGTTCAAGTCGGATCTGGCAATATCTAGAAGGAAGATTAACTCCTTATGTTAATCACCAAAGACCAGAGGATAGCCAAAAGATGGACAAGTTAAACGTGGGAGAACTATGGCGGAGAATAAAGAATCGATAATCTTTATTAGCCTAAACCCAAGTCGCCCAATAGGGTCAGCTGACAGTTGGATGTAAATTTCAGCGAAGGATCCATGAGTCCTGTGCATTAGGAAGCCAATGGAATTATTTCATTCCTCTACCAATTCATTGCATTCCCTCCATGATGCATCAGAGCACAAGGGCTATGATTACATGGGCGTTGGTCATAGTAAAACTTGAATAACAAGAGGGTCCAACAGGATGGCATAGGCCATCGTGGCAATTAATCTCTCTAGTCTTCAGTAAAGCCTGACCTCCACAAATCCTACTCCAGGATTTTTAAGGAGTATTGTTCATAGCAGTGCTGCGACTTCAAGGTAGTCCCTACACTACGTTTGAACCCACTGTGGTCTAACTGGGGGCCGTGGACGTCAAGAATACACAGGCATTGATTCAAGACGCATAGGAATCGCAGTAAAATCGCACAATTTTATGCCGTAATACTGGAAACCTAGTCCATTAAGTCCAACCTGGTGGTGTGATAGGGGTAGTTACCTTGGTATACCCTGTATGTTGTGGTCGTTCAGGCCGACTTACGGGCACAAGGACTACTGGTAAGTCTTGTTTGAACAGCAAAGTGAGTAACTTGTATAGCGCTGACAAATGCGAACCGAATCGCCTCAAGGTGCTTTGTATCCAGAGTCGTGCTGATACTTCAGAAGAGTTGGGGCACAATGGCTTCCAAGTTCTGGGAAAGGTCCCAGTACAGACTCTAATCAAGTCGGGAGGCGCCAGCATCGAGAGACAAACTAGTCTCATCGCAGTAATCACCTACTGGAAGGTAATTCTGAATGGAAAAAAGTTAAAGCGGATCTCCACCCTAAAGTGAAGATCCGCTGATCCGAACACTCCCCCCCTCCGGTGTCACAATTGACACCTTTCAGGGGGGAGGGGGGTGCAGATAGACATGTATCTGCACCCACTTCCGGCCCAGCATTCACGGGCAAAAGACGGGCATTACATCACATCCCGTCTCCCGCCCGTTGTGTGCTGGGAACACTCGGCTCCCAGCACACAGCTGGAGCCAATTCGCGGGCGCAGCGCGACTCGCGCATGCGCCGTAGGGAACCGGGCAGTGAAGCCGCAGCGCTTCACTTCCTGGTTCCCTCACCGTGGATGGAGGGGGGAGCAGCAGGGTGACGAGCGATCGCTCATCCTCTGCTGCGGACGCCGCTGGACTCCAGGACAGGTAAGTGTCCTAATATTAAAAGTCAGCAGCTGCAGTATTTGTTGCTGCTGGCTTTTAATATTTTTTTTAAGCTGAACCATCCGCTTTAATGAACAAAACAGTGTAAGTATCCCATTTGAACAGATGCTCTTTCCTATTGGTTGCATCCCATGATCGCAAAAGCGATAAAGTACCCTGTAATAACCCATGTGGTCCGAGGGGGGGCCCAAGCAGGGTTGACAACTGTATTAACTTTAGTAAAGAGAGACTTACTTCCCACGTGAGAAACGATGACTCCACAGAGGAGAAAAGTCCCCGATTGGGGAGGTAGCTAAGCTGATCTTTCAGCATACCAATCATCACAAGTTGTCACTCGTGGGGTAGTCATGCCAATGAAGGACAAGGTGTCCAAAAGCCAGAGCTACAGCAGTCGCAGACTAAAGTCTTGCGGAAACACAACAGAGGGAGCCTCAACTATGCTGAAAGGACTCGGCAAAATGGGGAAGGCCTAGCCTTGCTGGAAAGAAGGAATGCAAAACTAGTCAACTTCTGTCAGAGGTATCTCCCAGCATGTTAGGGTTTTCTAGAACTTACAGCCAGAGGGCGTAAGATACAAAAGCCGTTGGATGACAAGGGACAGTCTCAAACAAGATAGTCAAGGGATCGGCAACGAGCAAGGCTATCAAGTTATTGGTCTGACCGTAACCTGGGTGGCTTCCCAGAGGTGGAAGCAGATAAACTAAGGACAGCCACCTGGGTTGGCAGATTAGCCAATACGTATATATTTAACAAACCTAAGAGTCTCCAGGAGGCATATCCCGATTTGCAGCCGTTCGGTGGTGATGACGATAATTACCCTGTAGCTTGCACGCAATGATGCCCACGGGTACAGTCTCAGATCCGAGAACTCCCTATTCTCCTTCCTGAGATTCAACACCTCATACAGCGGCCAACGGTATCTTCCAAATTTATACAAATTATATCTAGATACAGGAGACCAAGATGTGGAGATCTCACCGTTAGTGTTTGAAATCTAATGGAGGTCAGAGTGTCTACTCCAGACTTCAAGTACCTTAGCTAAGAGAAGAACCTACAGAATTTAAAGAATGGAATTCTCTGTTCCTTACTGGAAGGAATGAATTGTATACAAGAGAGCCTAGAGACGGCATTAAAGGATACTGAAACGCAGTCGTATCTATTCTTCACTCTCTGGGTTGCATAGCCCAGCAACCAAGTCTGAAAGACCTAGGCAGGTTATTCTTTCCCCCATGGGGTCTTCCAAATAGTGTGAGACACATTATCTCACTCTCCAGTTAGAGGGACAAAACATCCTAAATACGGCCAGGAACATGGGAATAAGTATTCCTTTTGGCAAATGCAGTATGTAAAGTAGATCTAGAAGAATCTCAAACATCCAAGTGTCATACCATAAACTACCTTGTTGCTGAAATGATCAGGCAAAATGTCTCTAGTCTCTTCCTCAACACTATACAAAGGTTGGTATCTTGGCAACCTGAGTTAGAACATCATCATCCTTTTGGGCAGATCCAAACGGAAGTGTTTGAAGTTCCACAAACTTGGAAAAGAGATTCAAGGTTGAAGAGACATCGAATTGGCCCTTTTTCTAGGAGAAAAACGATAAACTCATCAGGCCTAATGGCATCGGAAAAGGACAATCCCGCTGTCCAACGAAGACCATCGCAGTTGTACGGATACAATTAGTCAAAACCTAGATGGAGAGGACAAGTCCATCAGATGAGGGCAGAGACAGCTCCTCCAAGCTGGTGATGCATCCATTGACGGAACTGCAAAATAGTTCCTCCAGAGTTAATATCTAAACTACGACCTGGTCTATATTCAACATGTTGGGGGTCCATTCTGGCGGACCCAGCAGTCGTAACTACAATACATCTCAGTCGTTAGAGGGGATAGATCTAATCCTCTTAAACACTTGAGCAGTACCCACCCTTGTTGTCTGGTGATTTGATACATCCCATACGTATATGCTGTCATGCTGTGTCAGGAAAAGGGAAAATTTTATACTTACCTAACGGTAATTTTCCTTTCCTGATGCAAGCATGACAGCATATAGGTTCCCTCCCCTAAAAAAAAAAAGAGAAAGAAATGGCAAATATGGGGCCTGAAACATTTAAAGTAAGGCCTTCCGCAGCGATAATAAATTACGAGAATGCGGGGGTAGGGGAGGAGACCTACTTTTATAGTATAACCGGTCCTGATTGGGCAGGGGGGGCGGAGCCTTCCCATACGTATATGCTGTCATGCTTGCATCAGGAAAGGAAAATTACCGTTAGGTAAGTATAACATTTTCCCTTTTATCAAGCACTCTATATATACTGGGGCTCATGGCAGTCAACCCTTCTGTGTCTTTGCTGACCTTAACTTTAAGAAAATCACTAGTAATTTCCTGTCAAAAGATAAATCACACTTCTTGAATTCTAATTTACAGTATTCGTTACCTATTATAGCAAGAAAACTATTTTTTTGTATCATATTATGTACCAGCATCTGGAATCACAACCACAATATCAATAACAAATAGATTATATACAATTTTGACTTCTTCAATCTACTACAGTATTTTACCAGTAATTTATTTACTTTTTAGATAAATCATCAGAAAATTATATCAGATTAAAATAGATGTATACACGCCCTTAAATAATAGCTATTGCTTGGCTTTAAAAACACTGTGGAAATATTAATGGGTCATTTTTAAGTGTTAACTTCCTCTTACTTGCTCATATGCTTACTTGTGTGGTTTAAATAATGCCAGATATTTTCCTCTCCTGTTTTGCACAGGGGCATTTACACATTTAAACAGTATAATCACATAACTATTATCAAAAAAGAGTCTAGAAGATAAGGATAATTTTAAAAACCACTGCCTATATATGATGGCGCCAGGCATTTTGAGAGCTGGGTAATATTTCTCACACCGTGATAAATTCCAATGTTACTTGCAGCAGTTGCATGAACACTCTTATTGCATTGAAGGGATTCTCTATACAGAAATTGCACTCCTCTCTGAGACTGCATTGCAAATAGAGACACACTTGCCAGAAGTAATGTTGGTGGTAGGAAGCAAGGGTTGCTTTAAAGAGAAGCTTCAGCCAGGTTCCAAAAAAATAAAAGTCAGCAGCTACAAAAATTGTAGCTGCTGGCTTTTATTAAACAGACACTTTCCTCTCCAGGGATCCAGTCCATCACCCAGGCTGGTTATTCACTGGTCTTTGGGCCCCGTCCATTACATATTAATTTCGGAAGCCAGCAGTGACTCCTTGCGGCTTCACAGCCAGCTTTCCACTGCACATTTGCAAGCTGTGTTGTGTCCTGTGAATGGTCCCACAGCCCCACGGGACATATGACCTGAAAGGGGGCGAACTTCGGCTGCAGGGTGCCATAGACTATCATACCATAAACATTGTCCCTTGCATTGCTGAGCAAGCCTGTTATTGTTTTGACAGGCTTGCCTTCTCATGTAAATTATTATTTGCTGCCCACATACTTCAGCTGTTATTCTGTAAGGGTATTTTTAACTATTGTTTCTTCTTTTCTTTACTTCATTGTTTGTTACATTCTAACAATTGAATCATGTGGTTTACTATAAGTGATTCAGTGTCACACCCAAAAAAAAAAATTACTCCAAAATGCTACAAAAAAATTGAAAAAAAATTACTTACCAGAAGTTTTGGTTGCTAGGTGGATCTTCCTAATCTGCCTCTTCCTAGTCCGCGGCTGGTCTTTATCCTTGTGTTGTCTTCTGGGGAATGGTGCACACTGCCTTCTGCTAACTGTGTGTATCCCAGAGAGCAGCCGCCCATTCAGACTCGCACATGAAGCCTCAAGGTTTCTTTAGTAAGGATGGCGGCGCCGGGACCTGCCATGATTGTGATATCGGCCTCGGGGAGGGCCGACATCGTGGGCACCTAGGACAGGTAAGTGTCCTTAATAAAAGTCAGCAGCTACAGTGTTTGTAGCTGCTGATTTTCTTTTGAAAAAAAAATGCGGGTGGAACCCCGCTTTAAAAACATATTACTTTATTGTTTAAAATAATTCATGCTTACACTTTACAGTTTTTAAAGCACCCACCATATTACTACTATGTCCAACACAGTGACTAATGACACTCTGTTAGTAGTGCAGATCTAATGCTTGTAAGTCTGCCCCAAATTACTTGTATTGTTAAGCAAAGTGATCAGACATAATTTATATGCGATAGATAGATACATGCGGCATAGCTGTTCCTGTACGAATTGAAAAGTGTCTGCAGTGTTAATAAAACTACAATATAGCAAAATTGTTTTGCTATTTTGTAATTAGTCTGGTTATTTCATAGCAAATGAAATCTCGAATCTCTGTACAATGTCAGTTAAATCAATCTTGCAAATATAAAAAATAAAAAAATAAACTGTGTTCCTAATTAACCCCCAATATCTCTTATCTAACTCGAATGCCGCGTACACACGATCACTTTATGTGATGAAAAAAAACAACGTTTTCTATGAAGTAAAAAACAAAGTTTTTGAAACTTCAATTTTCAAAGACGATGTTGCCTACACACCATCGTTTTTTTCACAATGCTCTAGCCAAGCGAGGTTACGTTCACCACTCTTTTCCATTGAAGCTCTCTTCATAACTAGCTTCTGGGCATGCGCGGGTTGAAAAACGTTGTTTTAAATTACGTTTTTTGCTACACACGGTGACTTTTTGTGAAACAAAAAATGAAGTTTTGAAAAACGACACAAAAAATTGAAGCATGCTTTAATTTTTTTTTATTATTTTTTTTTAAGTGTATTTTTGTGCGTGAACTCGAGAGAGAGGAGCCGGACTGCAGGAGTTGTGAGTAGGCAGACCCTCCCCCCGGAGGCATTCGCCATCCTTCTCCATGCCCCTGGTGGCAATGGCGGGTGTGAAGGGGGGCCTCCCACTCACCCCGCCCTACCTGCTCCTCTTGGGAGCCCAACTGGGGCCCAACGGGACCCCAATGGGGCAGAGGGACTCCCCCTATGAGGGAGTGAGGGGGCCTAGCCCACCCAGCCAGCCCCGTAGGTCCTTCGCCTCTCTTTATTTTAAGAGACCGCATGGCCAAAGTGCGTGTGTTTTAAACCAATTTCGTGTGCGTGCAAGTGTGGTGGTTTTTGGGGGGGGTGGGCGTACTAAGCACAGGCGTACCTTGCATAGCACACCCACCGGGAGCCGGGCTGAGACCACCAAACTCAATTCACATGTAGCCGAGACCGGGATCCGAACCCTTGGCTGCAGAGGTGAATGGCTTGTCAACGCAGTGCCAATCACGTTGAGCCACCACAGCTCCCACGCTTTAATTTTTTTTTGTCATTTTTTACAAGACATAAAACAACGTTTTCCCCCACACATGGTCAATGAAATTGACGTTTTTAAAAACGTCATTTTTTTTCATCACATAAAGTGATCGTGTGTATAAGGCCGCGTACACACAATCAAATTTGTCCGCTGAAACTGGTCCGACGGACCATTTCAGCAGACAAATCCGATCGTGTGTATGGGCTAGCGGACATGTCTGACCGGCAGCATGCTTTAAAATTTGTCCACCGGAGACATGTCCGTCAGATATGTCCGCTGGTTAGTACACTAACCAGCGGACATATCTGCCCGCACATGCGTCAAATAGATTCGAAGCATGCATGGAAGTTTTTTACTTCCCGGTGCGGTGACGTGGCGGCGTCAACGTCACCGCCACGTCACCGCGCTGTCTGCCGGCGGGGATTTCGATCCGATGGTGTGTACACGCCGTCGGATGAAAATCCGGAGGAGACATGTCCGCTGGAAACGGTCCGTCGGACAGTTTTTAGCGGACATGTACCTCCGTGTGTACGCGGCCTAACATGCCCTATTTAACTTATTAACTATTTAACCCTTTTTTCCATTAATGATTTAAATTTATTTTCAACTGTTTTGTTCTTTAACAGTTTTAGTTACTAATTTAAAAAAAATTCACAAAACTGTAAAAAAAAGGCCTTCATTTCATTTGTAAATAATTCCTCCAAGCTTTGTGATAGATGTAGCCAGGTGCTGGGATACAGCAGTATGGTGAAGGAGACTTTGCCTGTTATTCTTCTTTCCCTCTACTGAGATACTAATGTTATGCTGCACAAATTCCTTTTGGCCACCAGGGGGGAAGATGAAGCCAGGCAAGCCCATAGACTTCAATTCGGAATGCCGGGACTCCTAGAAGTTGCAGTTTGAGACAACATCCAAATAATGGGATGAAGAGACTAAAGATGTGCAGTAGGAGGGTGGAGAAATTACTTTTATTAAACTCCCTGGGAACAAGGGAGTTAGGATATTCTTTTGCCAGTGGGAGACCATACCAGTGGAGCTCTGATCCTGAGACTGGCAGTGAGGACACAGCATACCACTGGCCACATCACAGCACCTGCATCACTGCTGCAGGGGAAACTGGAGTGTCCACCCACCCTCTGCTTCCCATTACTGATCACCAGTGGCTTTCGAGAAAAAAACAAGGCCCACCACATAGCGAAAGGTTACTGCAGCATCCTAAGAATGGGTGAGCCCCTGAGAGCAGGGCACCAAGTGTACCTAATCCATACTGCACCCTATACCACACTTTTTCCAAACCAAGACAGCACCTATACCAACCCTATTCCACATTATACTGAACCTTTACCACATCTGAACCACCTCTACATTGCACCTGTGCCAAGACTATACTGCACCTATACTGTACCTATAGTGCATGCAGGTTAACTGGAACTGTTGTTAAGTGTACGTGTGCTCTTATAGGGCCCCAATGATAACCGGCAGAAGAATATCTCAAAGGTCTGCCCCTCTCGTGATAAATATTCTGCAAGACCCCTTTGTTCCCCTGCACCCCCCACTACAACCCTCTTTTTTTTTTTGCATACGTAATTAATTTAGGGCTAGCATTTCTGCCATAAATGCTTTCTCTCAGTATAGTCCCAGCACTTGGTAGATTAAACTGAGTGTTGCACTTGAGGTGGCCTTGCTACTGTTTATGGTGATCTGGATGCCAAATACCATCCTATGCCTAGTCCCTACTGTTAATCACTTTGGGGTAGATTCACGTAGAGCAGTGTATATTGATGCCGGCGTAGCGCATCGTCTTTACGCTATGCCGGCACAACGTTAAGAGGCAAGCATGCTATTCTCAAAGAATATGCGCTCAACATTGCGCCGGCGTAGCGTATAGTTGTCGGCGTAAGCCGACGTAACTCAAAGTAGGTGGAAGTGGGCTGGAAGTGGGCGTGATATATTATAATGAAGCGTGACCCCATGAAAATGATGGGCTGATCTTCAAAAAATGAACTGCGCATGCGTCGGCTCTTGGACGCATCCCAGTGTGCATGCTCACAGTTACGTCGAAATAGCTGCCTAAGATACGCCTACGACGTGAACGTAACCTACGCACAGCCCTATTCACGTAGTACTACGTAAACGGCGTACGCACCGTAAAATTCGACGGCGGCGTTCCCTGGCCCATACCTTTGCATTACCTGCGCCTCATATAGCAGGGGTAACTTTACGCCGGACGTAAGGCTTGCGTAAACAGCGTAGATTACAGCGACGGGCGCAAGTACATTCGTGAATTGGCGTATCTTGCTAATTTACATATTTGACGCATAAATCTATGGAAGCGCCCCTTGCGGCCAGCGTAAATATGCGCCCAAGATCCGACGGCGTAGGAGACTTACGCGGCGTATCAGGAGATACATCGGCGTAAGTCCTTTCTGAATCCGGACCTTTGTATGCAAAATTGTGTTATTATTGTTATTCCCTTTTTTTTTGCCTAGTTACCAACCATGTTGGATGGCAATATATTACGTTTGCCTTTACTACCTTGTTTTGTTCCCTTTTTTTTTTATAGCACTACTATTGGGTATTAAGTGTTACTTTCAATTAATTTGTGTAATAGTGTATGTTTGTACACTCAACCTGGTGTGTCAGAGGGGATGAGGTTTTTGAGAAGTTTGAAGTAAAGAACCCATCCTATCCAGCAACTCATATGGGGGAAACGCTACAAAGAAAAGTAATTTTATTGTCATTATAAACAAAACAATTTGTAGAATAAAATGTATATTTGTTATCTGTAGTGACACTAGGTGTTTTTAAACTAATCACTGGTCAAATAAAAAAATATATATATTTTTCTTATGTTGAAACTTTTGTCTAAAGTGTGCAATAAAAATTAAGGCATTACTATACTATATTCACTGTTATTTTTTCCTTTTCTGATGGAATTTATGGCAGCATACGAGTATTTTTAATCCCTGAAGTCCCCCATAGGACAGATCTTTAATTAATTTCACTCAGAGTAATTTACAGTGTTCTCCTGGGGTACTCCTAGCACATGGGTGAGCCTGTGTGTTGCCATGGAGTCTATTTGGAAAGCAAAATGTAATTATCGTAAGAAAAGTATAGGAATCTGCCTTATTTCTGAGGTCTCCATGTCAATATATGAGTAGGTAATAACTAGGAACATGGAGGGTGCCAGTCAATTAATATTAATATTGTACAGAGATAGACACCTAAACGAAGTTAGAAAGTGACTAGGTGCGCTTCTCATTCGTTTATCAATAATCACAAATAATATGACAAAACATTGAAACATATAGCAGAACTATTTTCAAGTGAGGCCGTCAAAGTGATATATATACACAAGATGCAGGAATGACAGTCCGTTTAGATGATAAATATCCCAGTGATTGAATGTGCAAAAAACAGCAAAACAAAAAGTTGCAAGGTGCTTGCACAACACCTTGGATCACAAATTATAATCTAAATCGCTGTGATTATCGGGAGGGAGAAGGTATCATCCACATTTAGGTTCAGCCTTATTACCATCCAAGGATAATATCCAATGCTCAGCAAAGGACATAAAAAACAATCCTCGGTAGTTTCAATGCATAAAAGGAGGGAAACTAGTCTGCATGCATGAGCCAGCTGACGAGGTCCACGATCGTGTTTGTTTGCTCTGTTCTCTGCTGTTTTTGATCATCTTAAGTTTAAGTCAGGGGTCAAGTCCTGGGAAAAAAATGTGTGGGAACTCACCAAAGATCCCCCCCATGTGTGTGTGTATGTGTATATATGAAATATATATATATAAAATACGTGCTCCTTTTTTAACAAATAAAGTGCAACATTTATTGTAACGTGCCAGTTTAAAAGGACACCTCCAAAATTCACATGCATTAAACAAATAAATATAGCATAGATGTAACAACAAAACAATTTAACCTATATGCTATACCAGGGCTTGGAAAATGTGCTTAGAATCTAGGAGCCAGCGGAAAAAGTTAGGAGACAGTTTTTTTTAAGAGGAAGTAAACCCTGATGGGTTTTATTTCCTCTTTATTCCCCTGCAAATGTAAAGCATAATGGGCTACTTACTATGCATAGCATACAGTGCCTTGCAAAAGTGTTTTGTTGCCTCACAATCTGGAATTAACATGGATTGTTTGAGGATTTGCATAATTTAATTTACAAAACATGCCCACAACTTTGAAGATGTTTTTTTCATTGGGAAGCAAACAACAAGTAGGACAAAATTACAGAAAAAGTTCATGTGAAATGAATGTGTTAATATGAAAGGGTTTGTTCCTTTTGTGATGAAAGAGAGAATTGGCCTCAAGAATACCCTATCAGAAAAAAAAAATGCCCTCAGCTGGGAAGTCCTTCTGTAAAAAGTAATTGCTACCAAGAAGGTAGTCTTATTGTCCATAAATAACTGATTTTTTTTTCCACTGAAATCCATGTGAAGCCAGAAAGTGGACCACCAAAGGTAGACACTGCTTAGGAAAGAGAGAAATCCTTAGTGGTTTTAGAAGACAGAATGCTTTGAAGAATTGAACAATTAGCTTATTCATGTATAAGACTTGAATCTTTAAGGTCCACAAAGCAAGACCCTTATCTAGACCAGATTGCAAAAACTCTTAGGCCGCCTACGCACGAGGAGACATGTCCACTGAAACTGGTCCGCGGACCTGTTTCATCGGACATGTCTCCTCGTGTTTACGCGGCCTAACAAATTTGAGTACCTGGGAGCCCTGATGTCTCTGTGAACTAAAAGGAGGGAACTAAAGATTCTCCAAAAGCATAATTTTTCTTCTAGTTTCCTCCTTTGAAATGGATCCAGTTACTTCAGAAAAACTGTCACCACTAAGGCCCATTCCTTGTTGTCCAACTTGTGTCTTGACAAGTAATCGGCCTGTGTAGTTAAGGATTCGGGCTTATGTATACTACCATGCTTGAATTATCCATTTTCAGTATCACCAGCTTGTCAAAAATCAATTGCATTGCCATCCTTAACTTAAGAACTTTCGACACTGTCCCTTAATGCAGGAAAAGATGACTTGACAAACTGACTCTTGTTAATATAGACACCCAGGTAGGAGACGTCACAGCAGTGAGTTCTTGAGATTTGAGTTATTAGTCTACCGTGGGTAATTTTGTTTGGCTGGTTCAGGTTTATAGTATTCCATTGTGTCACAAAGCCTGCTTGAAAATGGTGGATGGGCCTATTTCACCATGGGTAAAGCAGGAACCATTGTTCCTAGGATTCTGATTGAATTGTATTGGGATGCTCCCAGATGTAAGGCTGCCAAGACAAAAAAATCTTCTATGTGACATAAACTATTTTTGACAGGTTCTCTTCAATGAGGGGTCTTTTGGACATACAGCATATGACATATGTGATGGCAGTAAAAAGGGTTAAAAGAAATGAAAAAAAAAAACACAGATCTCCTGGCAGAATCAGAAGTAAAAGTGGAGTTCCACCCAAAAATTGAACTTCCCTTTTTTTGGAACCCCCCCCCCCCCTCCAGTTTCACATTTGGCACCTTTCAGGGGGGAGGAGGGAGCAGATACTTGTCTAATACAGGTATTTGCTGCCATAGATCACGGTGGTGATCGCGGTGACCTACGCCACTTCCTGTGCCTACACTGTGCTCCTCTGCTGTCTTCTGGGAAACACACAGGTCCCAGAAGACAGCAGGGACCAGTAAGGATGCGCAGTGCGACACACGCATGTGCAGTAGGGAACCGGGAAGTGAAGCCGCAAGGATTCACTTCCTGATTCCCTCACCGAGAATGGTGGCCAGGGCAGCTGAGAGCCAAGCGACTGATCAGCTTTGGCTGCCGACATTGCGGGCACCCTGGACAGGTAAGTGTCCATATGTTAAAAGTCAGCAGCTGCAGAATTTGCAGCTGCTGGCTTTTAATATTTTTTTTTTAGACGGAACTCCGCTTTAATAAAACAGGGGAGACTCGAAAAACACAAACTGCTGTACTAACGCTTATTACCGACTGTATAATGTATGCAATTGTTTTGCATTTGCACAGTTATGCCGCGTACACACGGTCGGAATTTCCGACAACAAATGTTCGATGTGAGCTTTTGGTCGGATATTCCGACCGTGTGTATGCTCCATCGGACATTTGCTGTCGGAATCGCTGACAACAAATGTTTGAGAGCTGGTTTTCAATTTTTCCGACAACAAATGTTCTTGTCTGAAATTCCGTCTGTATGCAATTCCAATGCACATAAATCCTACGCATGCTCGGAATCACTGAAATTAATTTTTCTCGGCTCGTCGTAGTGTTGTACGTCACTGCGTTCTTGACGTTCTGAATTTCCGACCACATTTGTGTGACTGTGTGTATGCAATACAAGTTTGAGCAAACATTCCGTCTGAAAAAAATCCACGGTTTTGTTGTTGAAATGTCCGATCGCGTGTACAATGCCGCGGCATTACACTTTAATTTTATCTTGATGACTCTACTGGACAAACCATAAAGTTAGGTTCTCCCAAAATTTGCAGAGTCATACAATGTGTGAATCCTGATTGCTTGAAATTTGACAAACTTGTCCAGCTAAGGTATTGATTTACTCGTTTTTCTACTGTTCAAATAGCTAACATTTGACCTTTAATGCTCACTTTCATGTTATAAAAAACGCTATATGTACTACCTGTCTTTTAAATATAGAAGAAATGGCACGCTTGTGTAACTACAATTAACCATAAAAGGCAGACAGAATAAACCTGTTCTCATTTTACACACCCTGGTAAGACTTTTCTTTCCATTTCCTGCCCAGTAGGAAAATATGAACGTACAATTGTGCAATTGTGCAGTACAACATTGTTATTTTGTAACTTAGGACAATACTTTTAGTGAACAAATCTATGTGTGTATAAAATGTTGTAACCGCAAGCCTAGATTCACATTGCTGCGGGTTAGAAATCGTGCAAGTGAAGCACAACTCGCCTAATTTCAACCCGGCAGAGCAGTCTGATTTTGGGGGGGGGCCATCTGCACAGATGTCTATACAAATTGACCCCCCAAAGTCACCAAAAGTAGTACAAGAACTACTTTTGTGAATCGGTGCAGCTCTTGCTGGCAATGGACAGTGCCATTTCCGGCAATAGCTGCCGATTTGGCATGCAAATTGACATGTTAAATCGCAATGCCAAACCGGACCAGATGTGAGCCTAGGCTGAGTGTGTATTTTGTTGTAAATAAACTTTCATATGTGTGGTACTGTGGTAATCCACCTAATTACTGGCCACTCAGATTTTCAGACAGGAATTGTGTAATGACAGGCTGTTGGCGGAAAATCTAACCCTTTGTATGCTCCATCAGACAAATGTTGTTGGATTTTCCACGGACAAATGTTATGCTTTAACATTTTCGCCCAACAATTGTGTATTGTCAGACAAAAGTCCAAAGTACAAACACGCATGCTCGGAAGCAGTGCTCACCAAACACAACATTAGCAGAAGGTGCCCAAAGGGTGGTGCTAAAGAGCTGAAAAAACACGTAGTTTCGTGTTTGCTGGCCGACAATTGTGTGCCGTTTGTATGCAAGACAAATTAATGCCCAACGCTCAAAAGCTCTACGCTTTGTCCACAGAAAATGTGATTGTGTGCACCAGGCTTAAGGCTGGCCAGTTGATAGTTTTGTTGCCAATTTTCCCACTCTCCATTAGCTTATAACACAACAGTAATTTTTCATAAATATTTTTTGGCACCTTAATTTATTGGTCATTAAGAAACAATTGTAAAAATGGATGGCAGATTTCTGTGATAAACAGCTGATGGAAAGCTCCACAGTTATGAAAATAACTACCTAGTAAATAACTTTTTCCTGACTTAAAGTCTATATAGGATAGAGTAAGGCGGCGTACACACGACCGAGGTTCTCGCTGGAAACCAGCGAGAACCTCGCTGGAAGCTGCATTCCAGCGAGAACCTCGGCCGTGTGTACGCTCCTGGCTCGCCCCGCCCGTCGGGAATCCCATCGAGCGAATAGAGAGCAGGCTCTCTATTTGCTCGACGGCCCGCCTGGATGAATGGCTGGTTGCCATTCCCGACGGGCGGGTCGCCGATTTCGACGGCCGGCCGAGAGCCTCGACGGGCGGAACGATGTGTTCCGCCCGTCGAGGTTCTCTGCCGTGTGTAGGCCGCCTAAGGGAAGGTTATACACCCGACACAGTTTTTTATTTTCACCAACTGTGTCAAATTGTGGAGATTTCACTTCACTTCCATCTTTACTTTCAATGATAATGGTGAACAGGACAAATAAAGAGAGTAAATCTCCCTAATGGGGGCACAGATTAGGGTTGCCAACTCATGCCTTTAAACCTGAACACATATGAATTACACAAGGTCTGAGGCTGATTAAGGTGGTAATTAAACTCACTTGGTGCCCTATCTGCATTGAATTAGCCTCAGAACCTGTGTAATTCATATGTGTTTGGTTTTAAAGGAATGAGGTGGCAACCCTAGCACAGACAGCAATAAAAACGGTCAGATTGTCTAATCCCTCTCTACCCTGAAACCCAAAAAAAAAAAAACGTTTTGCCTTTAGTTATACTTCAACTTAACTGACAGTGAGCGAGATTTACCAAAACGGTACACTCAGAATCTGGTGCAGCTGTGCTTGGTAGAAAATAACCTTCTAACTTCACCTTGTTCAATAAAGTTTTGACAATAAAACCTGGAAGCTGATTGGTTTCTATGCACGGCTGCACCAGATTTTGCACCATTCAGTTTTAGTAGATAACCCAGAGTGAGTTTTAGATGACCAATTTCATTATTTTATAACAAAGTGACTACACGTAGACTGAAGACTTACACATGAACTCAAAAATAATTAACCATTTCAGCTCTCTTACTTTTATTTTTCTTATGGGCCATAGCAATTTTTACCTTTACCATACGGGCCTGCTTAAACAGTCACAACTTTGTCATTACTTAAATTAACAAATGAATCCCTTATTTAATTTTTTTTTTTTGTTGTGCGAGGAAATAGGCTTTTTTTTGGTAAAAATGTCTCGCAAAATGATTTTATTTTCAATGTAATCTATAGATCACAAGACATAAAAATGTGCTTTCCCATCTGTGTCCCATTGTGGAGATTTCCCTTCACTTCCTATCCTATAACCAAACAGGAAGTGAGAGGAAATCCTGACAATTTAAAGTGGATGTAAACCTGATTCATGAAATTTGAGCTGGGCACATATATCTGTAGTGTTTTCTTATCTCTCTTCAAAGCACTTCTAAGTCCCAGCTCAGTAGCTCTGTTATCACCCTGATAACTTCTCACCCGTTCTCCAAAACGGGAGAGTGTGTCTGGGGAGGTTGCTATAAATTGATTAGCAGTCAACTAAGAGCAGACCTCTGCACATTCCTTTTTCCTTTTTCTCCTTTGCCTATGAGGAGAGGGGGTGTGTGCCTTTCCTCCAATCAGCTGTCTTGGTTGTATGTCAATAATCCACTACCAGTGTGAACCAGGAAGAGAAAAACTTAAACATGAAGAGCACTTTCTAAAGAATATATACAGATGAAGAACTTATAGGAGATTTGTTTCATCCCTGTGTATCCTCTGAGGCTGTTTATTTCACTGGGCATATGTGAGGTTTTACTTTCACTTTCACTTTAAAGGTAATTCCTTGGGGACCCCCAGGTAACAATAACTAGTGTTCCCATTGGAAGATTTCCCCTCTATTTCTTTTCTGGAGACAACCCAAAATTTCAAAGATTATGGTAAACAGGAGAAATAGAGAGGGTGAATCTCCCTAACGGGGGCACAGATTGCAATAAAAACTGTCAGGTGTCCTAATCCCTCTCCACTCTGTCTAAAACAAAACAAAAAGTTTTGCCTTTAGTTATAATTTAACCTAACTGACATTGTGTTTTAGAAATTTAGATGACCAATTTCATTATTGACTACATTAGTGACTACATTGGAAAGGACAAACTGAGTGGGTATTAGCCACTACAGTATAATTAGGACTTTGTTGGTGCTTTGTGTCTAAAGTAGGTGAGCTAGTGAATTCACAGAGAATTTCTTATAAACAAAATACAAATTTTATTTAAATACATAAAAACAATAAATAATCAAATCCATTGTTTGCCCTGATACAATATAGATGCTATGATTGATTAGATGGGGGTGGTGCTGGTCGACAACATGTTTCACATATATTAGCGTCGTCGGGGCGCCGCATCCATCTATTTCATGTCTTCATCTAATAATATGTAAAAACAAAACATATTATTTACATATAATAGTATTACAGGGCATAGTATCATTTAACAAACAATAACAGTCTTTGCATACTGTACTATAGTGTATAGAAGCTCACCTAAACTGTCAGGTTTGACTTGTAAACTGCACCAGGCTAATGGTGAGACTCAGGAGCAACAGCTGGCCAATGAAGAGACCGCACACCCAACGGGAGTCAGATCCGTCAGGTTTCTTGTGGAGCTGCTGGGCCTTAGTGATCCCCAACGGGCTATATGGTATAACAAATATCTAGAAATAATAGTAATATTAATATAATTGTGATTGTACCTCTCATGGTGACCCCATAATAGGTAATAGAGGTTTTAAAGTACACAACACATACCTGTTGTTTATTTAAGTCAGTGTTTCTCAAATAGTGGGGCGCGCTTCCCCTGGCTCCATAAAGGGGGGCTCGTTTGACCTCGGCAAACACTGTCATATTGGATGTCCAGATCTGATTATCCGACTCACTCCCAAGCGGCGTCCCACACGGCGTCAGTTGCCTAGCAACTCTACGGCTGGAGAGAGGGAGCAGCGCGGCTGGATCACTGGAGATTGTCCCAGCGCAGCACCAGTAGCAGCCCGACGCGGAGGACCACGTGACCGCCAACGCACGTGACACATGCAGAGGACCCATGGAGACATACAGGAATCAATACGCCGGTTCCTAGTGCCACTCACAGAGGAGAAAGAGCAGGACGCCGGCATGTCATCAAGGCAGAGTCGCAAAGATACATCCGCAGCATCACCAGGTGGGAATACAAAAGCTGAAGCACAGAAAGAACATAAAGAGTAGGGGTCAAGGAGAGGAGGTAGGATCCACATTTCTTTCTTTTTTTATTCTCTTATATGTTAATAAGGATACAGTGTTATGCAGAGGTGTACTTATAACAATTTTATAGACAAATGATACTATTTACAGTCGCCCGCGCGACTGTAAATAGTATCATTTGTCTATAAAATTGTTATAAGTACACCTCTGCATAACACTGTAAAATGTTTTCTTCTTCCTAGGGGGGGCATGACAGAAAATAATTGAGAAGCACTGATTTAAGTATAGTTTACCACAACTTTTGTATTGCCCTCAGTGAGGAATAAAGGCAGGAGCTATGATCAGCCCGTACTATAATCATGCCATGGGTATTAGTTCATACAGGGATTATAGTACGGGCTGGTCACAGCTCCTGCCTTTATTTAACCATATAAGGGAAACATAGATTTAGTTAACTTTGTGAATCTGTCCCCATTTGTATCAGTCTATTATTTTTTGAAAATTATTTTTTTGATCAGCCTTAGGTTATCTCCGGTCCCTGTTTACTCTCCTCTCTCTCCCCACTGAGGGCAATACTAAAGTTGTGGTAAACTACACTTAAATAAACAACAGGTATGTGTTGTGTACTTTAAAACATCTATTACCTATTATGGGGTCACCATGAGAGGTACAATCACAATTATATTATTATTACTATTATTTCTAGATATTTGTTATACCATATAGCCCGTTGGGGATCACTAAGGCCCAGCAGCTCCACAAGAAACCTGACAGATCTGACTCCCGTTGGGTGTGCAGTCTCTTCATTGGCCGGCTGTTGCTCCTGAGTATCACCATTAGCCTGGTGCAGTTTACAAGTTAAACCTGACAGTTTAGGTGAGATCTATACACTATAATATGCAAAGACTATTCTTGTTTGTTAAATGATACTATGCCCTGTAATACTATTATATGTAAATAATATGTTTTGTTTTTACATATTATTAGATGAAGACATGAAATAGATGGATGCGGCGCCCCGACGACACTAATATATGCGAAACATGTTGGCGACCAGCACCACCCCCATCTAATCAATTATAGCATCTATATTGTATCAGGGCAAACAATGGATTTGATTATTTATTGTTTTTATGTATTTAAATAAAATGTGTATTTTGTTTATAAGAAATTCTCTGAATTCACTAGCTCACCTACTTTTTACACAAAGCACCAACAAAGTCCCAATTATACTGTAGTGGCTAATACCCACTCAGTTTGTCCTTTCCAATCTTTTTTAACCCTTGAAAGACTGGTGCATTGTTGTCTGTGCTGGCAACCTTCCAATACAGTTTCTTTCAAGTATACATTACTGACTACTTGTAGACCGAAGACTCATACATGAACTCAAAAATAATTAACCATTTCAGCTCTCTTACTTTTATTTCCCTTATGGGCCATAGCAATTTTTACATTTACCATAATGACCTGCTTATACAGTGGCAACTTTGTCATTACTTAAGCTAAGAAATGCATCCCCCTTTCTTTTATTTTATTTTTGGTGGAGGGGAAAATAGGCTTTTTTGATAAAAATGTCCTGCAAAAATTATTTAATTTTCTATGTAATCTTTAGACAAGAAGACATAAAAACATTTTTATTTTTTTATTTTGAGCAGTTAAAACAAATTAGTTTTTCTGTAATTGATACATTTTATAATGTGTCCCATTTAAATTGACAGTATAATGATATTTCTGGTACAAAGCATGACAGCTTTACTTGCTTTAATAAATGCAATGTCACACTATGACACAGCATTCAACCAACATATCTACTGATAAAATATAAACAAACAGAAAAGTGACGGCAGAAAAAATACCAAGTGGTCCATTGCATCCGCCCTTATTATTTTTGTTAACTTTTTTGTCTGAGTATAGATCTATGTTAGTCCAAGCATGTTTGAATCCACTTATTGTTGACTGCCTCTGCTAGAAGTCTACTACCACTTCTTCTGGAAGTCTGTTCCAAATCCTGTTCCATGTTACCAACACCTCCAGGGATATACAGTATAACTGTAAGGCACGAGCAAATAGATTTGTTCAAATCTGTCGGACCGACCGATTTGAACAAATCTGTCTGCTGGCCATTTTAGTTTGATCGATGTACACACGATCAAACCAAAATCCCCGCCAGCAGACATCGCGGTGACGTGGCGATGACGTTGACGCTGCCACGTCACCGCACCAGGAAGAAAAACACTTCCGCGCATGCGTCAAATCCATTCGACGCATTTGCGAGAAGATATGTCTGCTGGTTAGCGTACTAACCAGCAGACATATCGGGTGGACGGATTTCCAGCCGACAGATTTTAAAGCATGCTTTAAAATCTGTCGGCTGGCCCAATCCGTCTGCTCGCCCGTACATACGATCAAATCTGTCTGCTGAGACGGTCGGGACGACCGTTTCCAGCACATAGATTTGATCATGTGTACGCGGCCTAATACAAAGATCTCTCACTGAAATTAGCTAATTGACCTTAACTACCCACTCCTTTAAAAAGAAACCCTCTTAATAAAGAAACAAAAAGCATATTCCACCTAAGAAACTCAATAACCTGAATGTGTTTTTACTTTGGCGACAATTCGCTTATAGCTAAAACTATACACAACAACTTATATCAGTTTTGTTGAAATTATTTTGCTCATCCCCAATATTTAAATTTGATATAAGATACCTGCATTTATCAAAGTATACTCCATTTAATAATAAACATTATTGTGGCCATGATTCTCTTGATTAACCACTTGCCCTCTGGGAGATTTACCCTTTTAATGACCAGGACATGTTTGCTTTTTGGCACTGCCTTAGTTTAACTGACAATTGTGCGGTCACGCAACAATGTACCCAAATACAATTTTTATAAAAATGTTTTACACAAATAGAGCTTTCTTTTGGTGGTATTTGATCACCACTGGGTTTTTATTTTCTGCTATAAAACATATGCAATAAAAAATGTTTTTTTAACGCCGGACCTCCGCTTTAATCTGAGGGGGTTGCTATTCTGACAGAGCACTGTTTTTTATCCCCTGCAAACAAAAACCATCACATCCCTGCTGACAGGACAGAGCTCTGTATTGTTTATATTGTCTTTGCTGATCAGTGGGTGCCAGTGGTCAATCATTGGCTGGGACCTGCTTATGAGCTTGGCACAGCACAGCCGCAGCCCCCTAACCGGAAGTGCTGGATCAGGTACTAGATACGTGATCCAATGCAGGAGAGCCGCACACCTACGTGAGGTGGTCGGCAAGCAGTTAATGACAAACTTATTGCTGAATTGATGGGCCCATAGCTGAAACATTGCTCTTGGTTTACAGGTGCAGGGGTGTAACTGGTTAATGTAGATAAATGTAGAGCTAGTAACACTATATATGTAAGCAAATGGCTATATCTTTGTTGGGGTTAGTCTAGTAAACCTCAAATGTTGCTGTATTTGTCACATGCGTCTCATATTTACCTCCCCGCAAGCATTTCCCCTTGGTTACTTTCCAAATACTATACTTGTAAGTGATATATGTTACGTACGTACTCAGCCCCCATGAAATGCACTAAAGTTCCCACAAGACACATCCTGTTACAGGTTAAAGTTTCATTTTCAGTGTACCATTGCTTAAATCAATTTATTGTAATCTCCTCACCCAAAATGCAAGAGGCACAATTCAGAACTTTTAACTTTTTTCTTCACATACATCTTTGAGCTACAATGTGGAAGTGGTATCTTCCTCTTTCTGCTGCCTAAAATAGCATTGTAATATGCTGTCTCCTGATTCAATAGGAGATATGTGATAAAGAAAAAAGTACCTCAACTATATTTATTTTTATCAGACCTTCATTGGTGTTTTAGGATATTAGATTAGTCGGATATTATAAAGCTCAAAACAGAGCAAGCATAGGCATGCGCAAGGGGTGTGCAAGGTGTTCCTGGTCACACCCTAATACTGGAGTTGGTAACCCCACAATTGTGGGCAGGTGACAGGTAAGCCGCGATCCTTACTTGCCGACCCCTAGAACCTATAGTATGTTATAGAACAGGGGTGTCAAACTGGCGGCCCTCCAGCTGTTCCGAAACTACAAGTCCCATCATGCCTCTGCCTGCGGGAGTCATGTTTGTAACTGTTAGCCTTGCAATGCCTCATGGGACTTGTAGTTTTGCAACAGCTGGAGGGCCACCAGTTTGACACCCCTGTTATAGAATGAGCACCATATGAGGCCATATGATTGCCACATGGTCTTCAACATAAAAAGTGTGGTACTTCATACCACTGGGCATCCCCTTTTTCGACTCTCTGGCTATCTGTGTAATGACTGAGCTGATTGTTCAGATATATTCAAAGCATTTTTGTATTTTTCTGGCTAGCATCTGTCATAGCTAAAGCATATAGATTCCTTAAAGAGGAACATCATTTTTTTGTTAAGTTAGCAGCTATAAAAGATGCTGGCTTTTAAAAAATCAGGTACTTTCCAGTTCCTGGGGTCCAGCGCTGTCTTCCCACAATACGTTCTTCTTTCTACTGAGGGTTCCTGGTGCTTCCATCTTGGATATGGGAGCTGGCTGTCCCTTCCTGTTGAACCACAGCCGGAACCCCACTGTGCATGCACAAGCTCATGGAGTGCTTTATGAATAGTCCTATAGACTCCTGGGGCATGTTATGTGTCCCAGAATGCTGTAAGAAAGTAAAGGGTGGAGAAAGGGATGTCATCCCCTCTTAAGTGTGTACTAGGCTTTGGGCTAGGATGGCGGAAGTGGGAGAAAGTACTCCTCCCTCCCCCCCACCAAAAAAAACTGTAGCTCAGTTATAGGCAGGAGGGAGGGAGAAAACCATTTCATTTTTTGAGTGAAGTTATGCTTAACACCTTCACGCCGATCGTATGCAAATTTGCGTTTATGGACTGAAGGGGCCCCCGTCCCACTGGGAGACTCAAGTCACCAGCCACGTGTCCGCCGGCTAGGCTGAGATCCGAACAAAGCCAGTTTCGGCTCTGATCGGGTTTCCGAAGTTAATTCCCACAAATGTTTACTCTGCTGAAAATGGCGCCAATTTTTTTTTAAGTATTCTGTATTCACAATCGCAGATTTTGGCGATCTGAATAATTTTAAGTGCAAAGGAGGGATTTGGGGTCTTTTAGACCCCTGATCCCTCCATAAAGAGTACCTGTCACCACCTATTACTGTCACAAGAGATGTTTACATTCCTTGTGACAGCAATACAAAGTGATCAGATTTTTTTATTTTTTTTTTAATTATAAAATAAATAAGATTTTTTTTTAACCTGTCTCCACATGCTCGCGCAGCAAAGAAAATGCATATGTAAGTTGTACCCGCAAATGTAAACGTGTTCAAATCACACGTGAGTTATTGCCGCGATTGTCAGAGTGAGAACAATAATTTTATCCAAAGACCTCCTCTGTAATTCTAACCAGGTAACCGTAAAAAAAATTGAAAGCGTCGCCTATGCAAATTTTTAAGTACTGTAATTTGTCGCCATTCCACGAGTGTGTGCAATTTCAAAGCATGACATGTTAGGTACAGTATCCATTTACTCAGCATAATATCATCTTTCACATTATACAAACAAATTGGGTTAACTTGTAAAGGAAAATGTTTTTTTCACCTTAATGCAATCTATGCATTAAGGTGAAAAAACATCTGCTGCTACCGAGCCCTGTTATACTTACCTGACCTCTCGAAAGTCCCGCGCGGTCCCGATATTCTCTTCGCCGCTCAGCCTGGCCGCTGATTGGCTAGCGCAGATGGATTGAGAGCAGCGCAGCCATTGGCTGGCGCTGCTGTCAATCACATCCAGTGACGCGGTGCGCCGAGGGCTGGGGACAAGTCATACAGCGAGCGGCTATGGTCGCTCGCTGTATCACAGGAGCGCGCCCGCAATTAGTGACCACCATGCGAGCTCTCGCATGACTGTGGTGACTAATTGCGGGGAGGACCGAGACAGACGCCGAGGGACCCCAGAAGACGTGGATCAGGGCCGCTCTGTGCAAAACGAACTGCACAGTGGAGGTAAGTATAAGGCAGCGTACACACGACCGAGGTTCTCGCTAGAAACCAGCGAGAACCTCGCTGGAAGCTGCATTCCAGCGAGAACCTCGGCCGTGTGTACACTCTCGGCGAGCATCCCGTCGGGAATGCCGTCGAGCAGAAATAGAGAGCATGTTCTCTATTTGCTCGACGGCCCACCTGGATGAATGGCTGGTTGCAATTCCCGACGGGCTGGTCGCCGAATCTGACGGCCGGCAGAGAACCTCGACGGGCGGAACGATGTGTTCTGCCCGCCGAGGTTCTCTGCTGTGTGTACGCGGCTTCACATGTTTGTTAAAAAAATTCCTTTACAAACCCGTTAATAATGAAAGTGTATTTTTTCACAAAAAATTCTGTTTCAAAGACCGCTGGCATTAAATATTGCAATGGTCGCCATTTTTTTCTCTAGGGTCTCTGCTAAAAAAAATATATATAATGTTTGGGGGTTCTAAGTAATTTTCTAGAAAAAAATACGGACTTGACAGGAACAAATGTCAGAAATAGGCTTGACCATGAAAGGGTTAATAATAGCATGAAATGCCAAGCTGCAGTTTCTAAAGCTACCAAAATACATTGTGTAATAAAAAAAGGAATAGACTTCAGAGAGAGACACATTATTTTGTACAAATCATTAGTAAGACCTCATCTGGAATATGCAGTTCAGTTTTGGGCACCAATTCACAAAAAAAGATTTTGGGGAACTGGAGAAAGTGCAGAGAAGGGCATTCAAAGTGATAAGAGGAATGGAGGAGCTCAGCTATAAGGAAAGATTAGAGGAACTAAATGTATTCTCTCGAGAAGAGGAGACTGAGATTATCATGAATAAATACATGAGTGGTCAATTAAAGTGAACTTGGTAGAGTTATTCACCTTAAAGCGAAACTTCATTCAAAAGGGGAAGTTCCGCTTCTTTGTACCCCTCCCCCTGCCCAGCTCAAAAGATTGTTTTTAGAGCCGGATGCATTCCTAAATGCACACAAAATAACTGAATTTGAATATTTATAGGTACTGTATTTATCGGCGTATAACACGCGCCGGCATATAACAGGCACCCCAAGTTTAGGAGGAAAGTTTAACCACTTAAGCCCCGGACCAATATGATGCTAAATGCCCAGAGGCGTTTTTACAATTCGGCACTGCGACGTGGCTCCCAAACAAAATTTGCGTCCTTTTCTTCCCACAAATAGAGCTTTCTTTTGATGGTATTTGATCGCCTCTGCAATTTTTATTTTTTGCGCTATAAACAAAAATAGAGTGACATTTTTGAAAAAAAAAACAATATTTTTTAATTTTTGCTATAAGAAAAATTGAATAAACGAAATTTTAGTCAAACATTTAGGCCAAAATGTATTCAGCCACATGTCTTTAGTAAAAAAAAATCACAAAAAAAAATGAGCTACCTAGCAGCAACAGTGACACTAATACAGCGATCAGAAAAATGATCGCTTAGTGACACTGGCAATAGGGAGTGAAAGGGTTAACTAGGGCGGTGATCAAGGGGTTAAAACTTTATTAGGGAGGGTACGGGGGCTACCCTGAACCTAACACTAACTGCCTGTCACACTGCCTGTCACACTGACACTACATGCAGTGATCATACATATGTGATCACTGCATTCAGTGACAGTGTGACAGGGGGTGGGGGGGGGTGATCGCAAGGGGTTAAAAGTGCCTATGTGTACTGGTGTCAGTGTAGTGTTGGTGCAGACTTACTGTGCCTCTTCTCTCATCTCGGCGGTTTGAAAATACCGCCGAGATGAGCGCTGCATCACTTCCTCTGCCTGTGTTTACATTTTACAGGCAGAGGAAGTGACACGGCGGTGGCGCACAGGATTGGCTGGTAGCGTTCACGAGGAGGCGGACAGAAACGAACCACCGCCGCCCCCTCGAGTCGGATCGCTCCCGGAGGTAAGCCGCCCGCCGCACGCAGCGGATGGGGTCCCGAACGGACCCCGAACCGCTAGTAGGCAGGGACGTAAATTTACGTCCATCTGCCTGTCCAAACCCTTTTGTGGACGTAAATAGGTGTGCGGCGGGCGTTAAGTGGTTAAGGAAAAAATGTTCAGGAGGGAAGTTTAAGGAAAAAATGTTTAGGAGGGAAGTTTAAGAAAAAACATGTTTAGGATGGAAGTTTAAGAAAAAAAAATGTTTAGGAGGTAAGTTTAAGGAAACAAAAACTTACATTTTAAAAGCCCCTTATCAGTGTCCATCTGCAGCCTTGCACAGCATCCATCTGCAACCTCCCACAGCATCCCCCTGCAGCCTTGCACAGCATCCACCTGCAGCCTTCCACAGCATCCATCTGCAGCCTTGCACAGCATCCATCTGCAGCCTTCCACAGCATCCATCTGCAGCCTTCCACAGCATCCATCTGCAGCCTTGCACAGCATCCATCTGCAGCCTTATACGTGTCTATTTGCAGCCTTGCATAGTGTCCATCTGCACCTTGCCCAAAATTGTAGCATGATGTCTTTTTAAATTTAGCGCCTCTGAGATACACAGAGCCGGATGTCCTGTGTATTCGGCTCCTCTCGGCTAGTCTTGCAGTCCTGCCAAGTCCTGCCCCTTTTCCCGCCTCTTATGATGGACACAACAACGGTCCAATGGCGGGACGTAAAGGCTAGGAGGCGGGACTGGGCGTGACTGTGAGTGGAGCCGAGCCTATCCGAGCACAGAGTACACTTGGCTCAGGTCGGTCTACGTCGGCGACGCTCCTATTGCCCTCAGAGACAGCGGGGATCGGCGTATAACACGCACCCATGATTTTCCCCTGATTTTAAGGGGAAAAAGGTGTGTGTTATACGTCGATAAATACGGTAATTACACCAGTAATTTTAGAAATCCATTAGTGCTCTGTGAATCCTTGATCTGACCCAATGAACTGAAAAAAAATCTCCCCTACAGAAGATAAGCAGCAAAAAAAAGAAAAATCAACACAAGAATTGTATTTATTTCCTTCTATTGAAACATGACATGGTACATTCGGTTTAGGATTTTTTTTTTATTAGTTTGGGGGCAAAGAGTGAGGGGGTTAATAGTTGTAGTTCACTTTAAAAGCTGACCTCTAGTCAGATATAAACAACACAAATTAATGCAGCTCGGTATTCATTAATAAATCATGAAATATATTTATTTTAAATGTAACTAGTGTAAATACTTCCCTGGTATCATGTGTTTCTGTAAAATAAATGAGCTGCCAACACACCCTAATGTGCAGAACATCATACATGACTCGTATTTTATATACAAGGCACATCCAAAACAATAAAGATCTTCTGAAATTCCTGCTCTGTATACTTATTTTGGGTCAGAGAATGAAGAAGTATGGAAAGCAAAGGTTCAGTATGACCTCCAGGTAGTTTGTGTTTTCAGAATGATATCAACAATATACTCTACACGTTTTTCTTATGACAGGTTTTCTACAAGCATAGACCTTCCTGTGTAACAAGGGAAAACCATTATGAACTCATATCTGGAAATGTAAAATACCCTTGAGTTCATGAAGGGTTTTCTGGTGTGTAGGTAGATGTATAAGATAAAGAAACACCAAATTGTGTGCTATGTTGATGAATCAGATGTTTTCACCTAATACCATATTCTGTATTTAAAGTGATACTAAAGTCTTGTTTTTTTTTTCTATAAAAATAACAAACATGTTATCCTTACCTGCTCTGTGTAGTGGTTTTGCACAGAGCAGCCCAGAACCTCCTTTTTTCTGGTCCCTCATCGGTGCTCCTAGCCCCTCCCTACTGATGGCAATGTATCATTTATATATTTTTTTCTTTAATTTGTAATCTAAAGAGGAGCTCCAGTCGCTTTTGTGTTTATTAAAAGTCAGCAGCTACAAAATGTGTAGCTGCTGACTTTTAACCTCCCCGGCGGTATGATTATTTCAGATTTTAGGTGCTGAAAGCGGTACAATTATTTTGCAAGGAAATTTGGCGTTTTATATTGTAGACCTGTAATTCTTAGGAATAACTCACTTAAATCTGTCCAAACAAGAGTCTAGTAGGCATTCCGGGTATGAAATTATAAATTATAATATAATAAATAATTATAAATAATTATAACAAATAACAATAAAAATTATTCAATAATGTAATCAACTCAAAATCACTGAAATTTGCTCAGTCGCAGAATTGTCGCTGTCATTACTTTTATTTTTTTATGACGAATTTCCGCACAAATCGCTATCGCTTAATTCTGTAAGTGATTATAATTTATTATTGCTGTTTTCTAGCTGCTCTAAAACCATTTTTGACATAAAGGGACACTTTTGGTTGCTATGGACAATCTACAGTTTGCAGGCAGAAAGACCAGTTTTTATTATACAAAAGAACACGTAGTGCACTGGGCAGACCACTAGGGACAAAGGGGGTGTGTATTTTTTACATACAGTACTGTAATCTATATTACAGTATATTACAGTATACTGTATGTAACGTGTTTGTTTATTTTTTTCAATTTGGCGCCGTCAAGCTCGACAGCACACGGGGACACTGTGTGAGAAGAACAAGGACCTGCTCGCTCACTCAGCAGGGAGGCATCGCTGGATCCAGGGACAAGGTAAGTAAACCCTGCCTGTGAATGCTGCGAGGCGAGCCAGAGTCAGGCTCGGGGTTACCGATCGCAGCACAAAAATGTAACCCTGAGTCAGACTCGGGAATACCGCCAGGAGGGTTAATAAACACTTACTCACCTGTCTCAGGATCCAGCAATGTGGTCACCTGAGCGGTCGCTTCTCAATCTTCCCGGTGCCGGCATTTCAACTGTGGGCACCCGGCTGTGACAACTTGCGGCTTTACAGCCGGGTGCACTCTGTGCTGCGCCTCCTTCGGCAGGCTTCTGGGACCTATGACAAGTCCCTGAATACTGCAGGGAGGGAGAGAGAGTAGAAATAGATATATGTCAAAACTAGGTACCCGCTCTACCCCAAACAAAATAACATGCCAAATGTGGCGGGGGGGGGGGGAGTGCTTGAAGCGGAACTTCACCGTTTGGGTGGAGCTCCTCTTTAATTAGCTGCTGATGATTCAGACATTTCTTGTTTAGAACTATAGGGCCAATTTAGCAAAACTGGAGCAAAGCTGAATATAACTTATGCCCATTTTCCAAGGGTGGACTTTGGAATGACAGCTAAAGCCTGATTTTAAAGTGGAACTTTAGACAGAAAATTAGGTCTGGCTAGATTTTTTCAGGCTGGCCGCTTTTGCAGGTATAGCTACTGTATGTAAAACATTGAAAATAAGTGTCTATGCTGTTTTAAATCCAACAATACATAGTTTCACCCTGCTCTGCTAGTGCTTAGTTGCTCTCCATTTTTAGGCACTGTACAGAATTTGTAGAGGACGATGAGCTGACGGCCTTAAGATTTGCTGTTCAGGGACTCTGGGCTTCAGCAAAATGTCATTCCTCCCTGTGAGCTGTGATTGTTGGTCAATCAGAAGGCAGAGACCCAGGAGAGCAGACGTCCCATGCACACTGATGATTCATGATCGTCTTGAGTAAGTATTAGGGGGGGCCATAGGGGGGAGCTGCATACTGAAGGCTTTTTACCTTCATGCATAGAATGCATGAAGCTAACAATACTTTTGGCTTTAGAACCACTTTAACCACTTCAGCCCCGGACGGATTTACCCACTTCCTGACCAGGCCATTTTTTGGCGATACAGCACTGTGTCGCTTTACCTGACAATTGTGCGGGCATGTGACATTGTACCCACACACAATCAATGCCCTTTTTTTCCCACAAATAGAGCTTTCTTATGGGGGTATTTAATCACCTTTGCGTTTTTTTTGCAAAGGAAAATTTTCCAACAAGCCAGTTCAAAAGAAGTCAATCAATAATTCAGCTTCTCTGGAAAGTGAATGGCCTAAATGGATTGAAATAAAGCCTTCCTATCAATGGCCAGCTTAACCACTTCCTTACTGGGCACATATACCCCTTCCTGACCATGTGAAATTTCAGCTTCCGGCACTGTGTCGCTTTAACTGACAATTGCGCGGTCCTGCGACGTGGCTCCCAAACAAAAATGGCGTCATTTTTCCCCCACAAAAAAAAGCGTCAATTTTGAAAAAAAAGACAATATTTTTTACTTGTTGCTATAATAAATAGCCCATTTAAAAAATAAAAAAAAAACATTTTTTTCTCAGTTTAGGCCGATACGTATTCTTCTACATATTTTTGAGGACTGGTTTGCGCAAAAGTTATAGCGCTTACAAAATAGGGGACAGAATTATTATTATTTTTTATTATTATTATTTTTTTACTAGTAATGGCGGCGATCTGCGATTTTTATTGGGACTGCGACATTATGGCGGACACATCGGACACTTTTGACCCATTTTTGGCGCCATTCACATTTATACTGCGATCAGTGCTATAAATATGCACTAATTACTGTATAAATGTGACTGGTATTGAAGGGGTTAACACTAGGGGTGAGGAAGGGGTTAAATGTGTACCCTGCATAGTGTTCTAACTGTGGGGGGAGGGGGGTAATTGGGGGAGGTGACCGATCTGTGTCCCTATGTACAAGGGACACAGATGGGTCTCCTTATTCCCGACACACACAGATCAATGTCCTTGTCACTGTAACCGCCGATTGTGAGTGCCTGGCAGACATTGTGGCCGCCAGGCACACGCATCGGTATCTCAGGAATGAGGCGGGCATGTGCGCGCCCCCGGTGGCACTCGCGCGCTCTCTAGTGGCCTGGAGGAGCTGAGTACGCATATATGTGTCCTGTTAGAGATTTAGAACCACCCTGTGGCCACATGAAGTCGTACGGCCTCCGGGAAGTGGTTAAAGGGGTTGTAAAGAAAATTTATATTTCATAATAAGCATCCTTTACCCGCAGACATTCCTCTTTCACTTCCTCGTTGTTCTTTTTTTGCTCAGAAGTTGCTCTATTTCTTCTCTGTTCTGTTCACTTCCTGCTTGTCTGATTTTACTGACCACCGTGAAGGGAGACTTTACTGCGGTGGTCAGTGATGTGCTCGCCCCCTCCTGGGAACTACATCTGTGTGGCAGGACACTCTCTATGTGTTAGAGACTTCAAGGAGGTGTGAATTACTAGGCGTGCCGCAATTCATACTGGGAAATGTAGTTCTTATATGAACAAGTGATGCAAAACAGGAAGTGAATGAGAGAACAGAAACTAGAACGCCGGAGGTGATATAGATGAAGGAATTTAATAGGTATTTACTCTTTTTTTTTTTTTTTCAAATATTTTTTTTTTATTGTTTTTAAAAAAATTAAAAATAAATACAGAGTGTGTTTAAATACATATTCATATTCAAATTTATAAGTCTTATAATAAGTTCAAATGTGTTAAGAACAGGATTATGCAATATCTTTCTAATACAGTTAATAAATTGTAAGAATAGATAAATTCCAGATAAGTATCTATAAGGGGAAATGAAAGGGATAGGGATGGGTACGGGTACATATGCATATAGAAAAATCTAAATAAAATAAAAAAGAAAGAAAAAAAAAACTTTAAGGAATAAAATTTTTTATATTCAAATGTTAAATACTGAAAGATAAACTATAAAAGAATAGATACTGAAGAAGAATACATTGAGAATACATTGAGATGTGATCATGTATCTAATAATAATTTATATTCAGTGGATTCCATGAAGTGGAACCAGCATGCCTATTTATTATAAAAGTTTTTAGAAGAATCTTTGGATTGATGTATTAAGTCTTCCATATTTGCTATGTGGTTAACTTTGCGGATCCAATCTGAAACATTGGGGGGAGAAGGTTTGGCCCATTTGACAGGAATGCATAGCTTAGCAGCATTTGTAAGGTGTATAACAATAGAATTTTTGTAACCTGAATTGGGTAAAGAAGAGAGATGTAGTAGATATTGTTCGGCTGTAAAATCTGGGGGATAGGTAATAATATGTGATATAAGGTTGTGGACTTCTTTCCAATAGGTCTTAATAAGGTTGCATTCCCACCATATGTGAATAAATGTACCTGGTGCGCTGTTACATCTCCAACATAAAGGGGAGCTATTTGGTTTATATTTATTAATAATATAAGGGGTTCTGCACCATCTCGAGTACGTTTTGTAACTATTTTCTTGAGTTAGAACATTTAATGATCCCTTATGTAAGCGGCGAAATATGGTCTCCCATTGGTTGTTTGAGATAGAGATATTAAGTTCTTTTTCCCATTTTAAATTAGTATTGTCTGTTTGTGGGTTCACAGTTGAGTGGAATATAGTATACCTAAGGGATATTAAGTGTTTCTGTGGTAAACGTCTCATACACAGTCTATGGGAGAAATGTTGCTATCAGGATTATGATAATTTCATAGGGAATGATGTTACCGTTTTTGAATAGTAATCCTGCTCTGTAGGTCTTATTAGGGGATGGGTTAGTAGGGTTGATAGTATGGATTTTCTGTAGTATTTCAGGGTTGTTATTTAGTGGAGTTATAGGTCCTTGTATAGAAGAAATATTTATTTTTTTGCATAGGGATCTAACATTTTTTAGGGTTGCTCCAATAGAAGGGTGAGAGTTAGCAGCCTGTGGGGTTTTACGAGGGCTAATCAATGGCAAATGCTGCTAATTTATAATTTTTTTAAACAGAATCATTACACTATTCCATCTGTCTACCTTGCAGACATTAATTTTAGGCAAAAAAATCATTTACAACTCCTTTCAATGAGAATGGGAGGGGTGGAAACCAATCAGATGTGATGCAAATATCTTGAACATGTTCTTAGGAGGAGAGTAAGCAAAAGGATGTCTACTACTGTCTTTTCACTGTCCACTTGGCAGGCTGGGGTCAAGAGCAGACACAAGTATATTTCTTAAAGTTTATCTATCCCAAATGCAAAATCTAACACATTGCAGCTTAACATTCCTTAAATATGGTGGCTGCTGAAACCTTGAAGAAGGGGACATACCCCGAAAGCTTGTCCTAAAAAATTGTATGTTAGTGCAAAAAAAAATTTAAATCATGGGCAGTACTCAATTGTTTTTGTTGCAAGTGCACTAATACGGCTCTTACAATGGTCAGATATTCTTAACTTATGTAAAGATTTTTCTGTTGCTGTAATTGCTTATTTTTTTTTAGCTGGAATTGGACTTTAATTTGTTGGTCAAGTCCATCTACATCTGCTAGTGAGCTTGGGGGGGGGGTATATTTTATTTATTTATTTAAAGCATTGTACATTGTAATAAATGTGTTCTTTCACTTGCACGTGCCTTCTGAAATCTGTTGAAGTTTTTTCAGTGTGGACAGAGTCAAGTCTTGCCACAGATTTTCAATTAGATTTAGGTCTGAATTTTGGGCCATTCTAACACATGAATATGCTTTGCTTTAAACCATTCCATTGTAGCTCTGCCTGTATGTTTAGGGTCATTGTCCTGGCGGAAGGTGAACCTCGGCCCAGTCTCAAGTCTCTTGCAGACCCTAACAGGATTTCTTCTAAGGCCCCGTACACACGAGCAAATAGATTTGTTCAAATTGGTCGGACAGACCGATTTGAACAGATCTGTCTGCTGGGATGTATTGGTTTGATCGCTGTACACACGATCAAACCAAAATCCCCGCCGGCAGACAGCGCGCTGACGTGTGGGTGACGTGGCGGTGACGTTGACGCCACCACATCACCGCACCAGGAAGTAAAACACTTCCGCGCATGTGACGAATCCATTTGACGCATGTGCGGGCAGATATGTCTGCTGGTTAGCGTACTAACCAGCAGACATATCGGGCCGACGGGTTCCCAGCAGACAGATTTTTAAAGAATGCTTTGAAATCTGTTGGCTGGCCAAATCCGTCTGTTTGCCCGTACACACGATCGAACCTGTCTGCTGAGACGGTCTGTCAGACCGTTTTCAGCAGATAGATTTGATCGTGTGTACGCGGCCTAAGACTGCCCTGTATTTAGCTTCATCCATCTTCTCATCAACTCTGACCAGCTTCCCTATCCCTGATGAAGAAAAGCATCCCCACAACATAATGCTGCCGCCACCATATTTCGTGGTGGGGTTGGTGTGTTCAGAGTGATGTGCAGTGTTAATTTCCCTCCAGACGTAAAGTTTTGCTTTTAGGTCAGAAAATAAAATGTTGGTCTCTAGGACTAGAGAACCTTCTTCCACATGTTTGCTGTGTCCCCCACATGGCTTCTCACAAACTGCAAAAATAACTTCTCATAGCTTTTTTTTTTCTTGCCGCTCTTTCATAAAGACCAGATTTGTGGAGTGCATGACTAATATTTGTCCTGTGGACAGATTCTCCCACCTGAGCTGTGGATGTTTGCAGCTCCTCTTACTATGGGCCTGTTGGCTGCTTCTCTGATGAATGCTCTCCTTGCCTGACCTGTCAGTTTAGGTAGACAGCCATGTCTTGGTAAGTTTGCAGTTGTGCCATACTCTTTCCATTTTCGGGTGTTCAAAGCTTGGGGTATTTTTTTAAAACCTAATCATGCTTCTCCACAACTTTATCACTGATCCGTCTGGTGTGTTCATTATTCTTCGTGATGCTTGTTCACTAAGGTTCTCTAACAAACCTCTGAGAGCTTCACAACACAGCTGTATTTATACTGAGATTAAATTACACACATGTGGACTATTTAATAATTAGGTGACTTCTTAAGACAATTGATTCAACTAGATTTTAGTTAGGGGTTTCAGAGTAAAAGGGCCTGAATGCACGCCAAAAAGCAAGATGCGCCAATCTAAGTGCAGTACGCCTTAATTTATTAAATAATAATTACAAAACAGTAAGGTGTCAACTCACAAATGAAGGAATAGCACGGGCACTAATAGAGATGCGGGCCTGGAGTCACAGCAGTGTCGTCATCTATGGGGATCCATATCCAGGGCAGCTACAGGCTGAAGATGTTGCACCAATGGAGATTAGGAAACCGGAAGAGACGATGAGATGCAACGTGCGTTCCACCATGAGGCCCGGCGTGCCGTCGTCGCACCGGAAGTGATGTGGTGGTCCAGGCCAGCCACTTCCGGTGCGACGACGGCACTCCCTGCCCCACGGTGCAACGCATGTCGCATCTCATCGTCTCTTCCGGTTTCCTAATCTCCATTTGTGTAACATCTTCAGCCTGTAGCTGCCCTGGATATGGATCCCCATAGATGACGACACTGCTGTGACTCCAGGCCCGCATCTCTATTAGTGCCCATGCTATTTCTTCGTTTGTGAGTAGACACCTTACTATTTTGTAATGATTATTTAATAAATGATGGCGTACTGCACTTAGATTGGCGCATCTTGCTTTTTGTTTCTTTGATTTCTTCAGAAGTCTGCTTCTGCTTCAGGTGCTGCCTCCAATTGCCCCCCCCCCCCCCCCCCCACAGCCACTATATATTGATAACCAGGACTTTTTGGACATTAGCCTTATTCATCCAATTTTTTGGATGGACTTTGCTTTATATTGATTTATATTTTTATATGCTTTATTAGATCGTGCGCCATAAACCATTTTTCTTTACACTGAATGCACGCCACACTTTTCAGATATTTATTTGTTAAAAAAATTGAAAACCATTTATCATTTTCCTTCCACTTCACAATTATGTGCCACTTTGTGTTGGTCTATCACACAAAATCCCCCAAAAAATACATTTATGTTGGTTGTAACATGACAAAATTTGGAAAATTTCAATAATTGAGCCGTAGTGGAATCCAATTAACAAATATTTTCTTTGTTGTGTGCAACAAACATTTTCAAATAGAAGAACCATTTGTCCTTGAATTGCCTCTGTAAAAGACAAGCTATATTTTCCAACTGCAATATAGTTTACAGGGAGGACACAGAGACAGTGGGACCTGGAATGATATTTTGCAGGGGTGCCTGCATGGCAAGACCATCTATACAAAAATACTTCCTTTGGCAGGTAAGGCTGTTCACATATATGCATGTTAGTTTAGCTGCTTGCCTGGAGATAAAGGCCCAGATTCACAAAGAGTTGGGCAAACGTTGTACGCTGCACCAACGCAGCGTGGAGAGGCAAGCACTGCATTCAGCAAGCTATTGCTCCCAACGCTGCGTCGGTGTGGTGTAAGTTTCGAAGGCGCAGGCCGGCGTAGGAGGAAGTGGTGGTGACCCCATGCAAATGCTGGTCTGAGCATGGTGCAGTGTTTTATGCCCGGCGTATCACAAACTATGCATGCTTTGTGATGTTGCCGTGACGTAGATGCATCAAAAAGCACCCTTATGCGCATGCTCATAACCACGCCGGCACAAATGCCTAAGCTTCGCCGGCCTGTGTTCCCTGGTGCAGACCTTTGCATGTCTGTTGCCGGGTTGCGCCTCATCTATGGGGAATAACTTTATGCCGGACGTACAATTAACTCGCACCTCGCGTAGCATGCGTTGGGCGCACGTACGTTCGTGAATCACCGTATTTTCCCTCATTTGCATGTTTGAATGCCTAATCAATGGGAGCAGCAACATGTGTACAGACGAAAAGTGCGCCCACGCTACACTGGCGTATGTAAGCTATGTTGGCGTAGGCTGGCCAGTTTTTAGGCGTATATTGGCTTGTGGGTCTGGCGCACAGATACGCCGGCATACATTTGCGCTTCCCGGTGCAAATTTGCACTTACGTTGGCGTAAGTGCTTTGTGAATCTGGTCCAAAGAGGAACATGACTTTATACTGTTTATTTACTAAAGGCAAATAGAAGGCGCACCCTGCAAGTGCAGTTGTCCAGAGCATAGTATATGAGTAGAAGTTCTGCTGACTTCCATCCTTTCTTGCACGTCATAGGGTACTCTTTGCAAAGTGACGCTTTACCTTATTTACTAAGTTCTGGAGCAACTGCACCTGCAGAGTACAACTGCACTTGGCAAAGTGCACAGTCTATTTGGCTTTAGCAAATCAACCGCTATGGCTTTTCTGCCTCCCCCTCACTTCCGCATAATACTTGCAATAGTTTGAAAAACACACAGCTGTTCTTTATAAATGCGCCACCCTAGTTGTATGACCTTAATAATTCCATACCACAGCTTTATTTCCGTGCAGTATTTTTGACAGACTGTGGTCTAAACTATTGCACAGATTTCCTTTTTATATAGTATGCCCAAATCGCTACCCAGACTCTTACTATTTTACATTTTCTATATTTTATTTACTAAGTTCTAGCACTAAACTTTTAGATAAGCGTAGGACAGTGGAAACATTTTATGAAGACTGCTTAAAATAGCATTTTCTTGCAGTATTGTCGATCTAATCTTAGATTTATTCCGATATTTATAAGGCAGGGGAATATATAAGCAGATTAACATCAGGTTAGGTTGGAAACCACTTCTCATGCCAAATAACAAGACAGACATCTTAAGGTGGATGTAAACCCTTACATATACCCAGTGAAGTGAACAGCCTCAGATGATACACAGAGATGAAACAAATCTCCCTACATCAATTTTACTTGCATATCTGCTGTCTTCTGCCTTATATATTCTTTAGAAAGTTCAGATCGTGTTAGGAGATCTTCTCTTTCTTTTTATCACTACAGTGAAGTCTGGGCATAGAGCCAAGACAGCTGATTGGAGCAAAGGCAAACACCTCTTCTCCTCATAGGTAGAGACTTTCAAAAGTGTTTGTTGAATCGTTCAGCTCTGTGCTAAATTACTTATAGCATCCTCCCCAACACTAACCTCGGGCTGCTGTTATCTCAGTTGACAGAGACATTGTCAAAAGTTATAATACTGATAACAGAAGAATGGAGTAGGAGACAGCTATGGGACAAAGAGCTTTAAAGAGAGATAAGAAAACTCTGCAGATTTATGTGCCCAGCTCTTTTTTTTAAATAGAGTTTGAATGGGATAAAACCCTTGTCAGTTTATGTTTTTCTGTCGGTGTCAGGTTACTTTCTGTCCTGGAGACACAACAGGAAGTGAGAAGAAATCTCTCTAAACTGTGGGGAACCTAGGTCGGGCTTCACAGTGATCAATCACTTTTTTTTTTCTATTGAAAAGCCTATGGCGTGCAAAACACACCCAAAAACTCCACCCGGTGCAAAAAAAATTGTGCACACACATAAAGACGTACGACAAAAAACGTGCAGACGGGGGCTTACGTCAATTGGTCCTCCATAAAGAAGGACCCAACCCTGATTCCCTGGGACGTTAGGCTCCTGACAGGAGGTACTCACATGGTCGAAGCCGACACGGACCCCATTCCTTGGAAGGGTCTGCCGAAACAGAACCCTCCCAGTACTAGGTGGGGCTCCCCCGAAGGGAGACCCCATGAGAGCAGGCGAACTAAGCGGATACGGAAGCGAAGAGATCACCCGCTCTTATGTGCATAAGTTGCCATAGCAACCCGGCGCGATGCTTCACCAGTAATCCAGCACACGGGGAATGTATAAACACTCGAATCTGGGACTAGTTACATTGCAGTATCAAATACTGCAAAAGAAGCAAAAATTGCTCAGGCTAAGAAATTATTATGATACTTGATATTTTAAAAAAAAGTTAAAATTGCTAATGATATGGATAATAATTTTTAATCACCTAAAAATGTATCAATAAAAAAATTCTCTATAAAAATATAAAAAACAAAATGAATTATAAAATCTATTTAAGTAAAAGAAAAACGCAACATCAACCATGGCCATCAATACATACAACAAATTAACAATCAGTAATAAAACAATTGATATCAAAATCAATATTTAATCCTCCGGGGGCAAGCACCTGGGTTTCATGTATCCAGTAGTATTTGTGTTTACTTAGCTGACGTATAAAATTACCCCCCCCCCCCCTCCAATGGTTAGTAACCCTCTCAATCCCCCAAAATTGCAAACTCTTGGGATTCTGTTGGTGAGCTGATTTCAAATGTCTAGATACATTATGTGTAATAGAACCTTTTTTAATATTTCTAACGTGCTCATCTAATATCATATGCAAAGGTCTAGATGTCCTCCCAATATATTGCAACCCACAACCACATAAGTAAACGCGAGTCCTACTGGATACATGAAACCCAGGTGCTTGCCCCCGGAGGATTAAATATTGATTTTGATATTAATTGTTTTATTACTGATTGTTAATTTGTTTTATGTATTGATGGCCGCGGTTGATGTTGCCTTTTTCTTTTACTTAAATTGATTTTATAATTGATTTTGGTTTTTATATTTTTATAGAGAATTTTTTTATTGATACATTTTTAGGTGATTAAAAATTATTATCCATATCATTAGCAATTTGCATAGTGGCAGGATTTGCACTTTTAAAAAAAATATCAAGTATCATAATAATTTCTTAGCCCGAGCGTTTTTTTCTTCTTTTGCAGTATTTGATACTGCAATGTAACTAGTCCCAGACATGAGTGTTCACACGTTCCATGTGTGTTGGATACCGCAATGTAATAGTCCAAAACACGAGTGTTTATACATTCCCTGTGTGCTGGATTACTGGTGAAGTATCGCGCCGGGTTGCTATGGCAGCTTATGCACATAAGAGCGGGTGATCTCTTTGCTTCCGTATCCGCTGAAGAAGTCCCTGCCTACTTGGGACGTAACGCGTATGAAAGAAGCGTCATGACGTCACCCGCAGCCATCACGCTGTCTGCTATACAATGCTGTACAATTTAATTACCAGTCCAAACGGAGAGCACTATGCCTTGTGTTTTATTCATTACATGACCTGGGATTGTTCCTTACGATTTCTCCCTGGCATCTGACTGCTCCTGGACCTATCTACTGTCATAAGGAAAGCGCATTTGACCCTCCATAATTAAAGGGTCCACTTGGTTAGGTGAAAGACCAATTTGTGTGTTGGTGGATTTGTGTTACACACCTGTGGAGTCACTAGACCACTCACTGGAGCAGTGGCGGCCCGCCCATATGGGCGCACGGGCGCCGCCCCCCCTCCCGCAGTCACAAAAAAAAAAAAAATTAAAAAAAAAAAAAAACGGGCCCTTTAAGAACTTTTATTCGGCTAAAATGTCATTTTGACATTTTAGCCGAAGTTCTGGCGGCCGTCTATAGAGGGCGCTGCAGCGCCACCCCCTCTCGCAAGTAACACACGTTCAATGCTATGCATTGGACGTGTGTTACTGTTGCCAGCTGCCTGGTCTATTCGTATAACCGGACATGGGACGCCGGTTACCCGAATAGCGACAGCTGGTTGGCTGAGGGGAACTGCCTATCAAAGCCAGTGGCTCTGATATGCTTTTCCAGTCCCGCCCTCCGGCTCTCGGAAGTCTATGCTCGGAGCGCAGACAATCTGCGGTCCTTGCATTAGACTGACAGCCGTTTCAGCCAATCAGGTTCCCGGATTCTGGTTTTCAGGAACCTGATTGGCTGAAGCTTCTCCAGGGCGGCAGAAGACATCGAGGGAGTACATGGAAGCGTCAGGTAAGTGATTTTTTTACAGGGAAAGGGGCAGCATGGGGCACAGTGGCAGCATGGGGCACAGTGGCAGCATGGGGCACAGTGGCAGCATGGGGCACAGTAGAAGCATGGGGCACAGTGGCATCATGGGGCACAGAGGCAACAATGAGCACAGGCCGGGCACAGTGGTGACAATTGATGGCACAGTGACTGAATATGATGGCATGGCAGAGAGGTGACAATTGATGGCACAGTGACTGCATTTGATGGCATGGCAGAGAGGTGACAATTGATGGCACAGTGACTGCGTTTGATGGCATGGCACAGTGGTGACAATTGATGGCACAGTGGTGGCGTTTGATGGCATGGCACAGTGGTGACAATTGATTGCACAGTGACTGCATTTGATGGCATGGCACAGTGGCGACAATTGATGGGCACAGTAGCTGCTTTTGATGGCATGGCACATTGGTGACAATTGATGGCACAGTGGTGGCGTTTGATGGCATGGCACAATTAGTGACACAAGTGGTGACAATTGATGGCACAGTGACTGCAAATGATGGCATAGCACATTGGTGACAATTGATGGCACAGTGACTGCATATGATGGCATGGCACATTGGTGACAATTGATGGGCACAGTAGCTGCATTTGATGGCATGGCACAGTGGTGACAATTGATGGCACAGTGGCTGCATTTGATGGCATGGCACAGTGGTGACAATTGATGGCACAGTGGCTGCATTTGGTGGCATGGCACAGTGGCTACATTTGGTGGCATGGCACAGTGGCTGCATGTGATGGGCACAGTGAGGCTGCAATATTTTTTTTTTTCGTTTGCGCCCCCCCAAAAATTTTGAGCACCAGCCGCCACTGCACTGGAGGTGTATTGCACTTTATATGGACTTTCAGATTTATATTTATTTTTAGCGCTGCGCCATCTGCATTTGTTTATCTATAGGGATTTTATGATTATTGACCCTGGTGTTCAGCTGCTATAAAAAAGGGTTTGTTTATATTTTTGCGCTGATTTAATTTATTTTATTCTATATGGGGTCTTAGACTAGGAAACCAGTACCTATATGTGCACTCAAAAACGGAATACAATTATATAAAGAATGAGCATAGCAGATATGTGACTGGCTCTGTTTCTCTGATCTTCAACACTGTCTCCCACTCGCCTATGGGCATTGTCACTATATAGGACACAATGGAAGTAGAATGTAGAGGTAGTTTATGGAGAAGGGTCAGAGATTAAAGGGTAAGTTCACCTCTGTACAAAAAGTAATAAATGCACATCTTTGTATAGGTAAAAAATTGTCATTTATTATTTTTTGCATTAGGAACTAGGGGGAACTAAGTTCCACCACCTCTGGCTCAGATCTTCTGCTCCCTGTTTACCACTATCACTTGGTAACACAGAAGTCCAGCTTCTGCATTAACAAGTGATAGCTTATCTCCCAGTAGCTCCCACAGGTCAGATCTCCTAAACAGATCCCACTGAGTGCAGGCCAGGGACAAGGGAGATACAGAACAGGTGCCCAGGGTTCAGTTCCGTCAGTACTGGCTGGTGCTCCAATTTTTTTGGCGGGGTGCAAACAAATGAAAAAAACAAACAATTGCAGCCTCACTGTGCCCATCAAACACAGCTACTGGCCCATCAATTGCCGCCACTGTGCCCATAAATTGCAGCCACTGTGCCCATCAATTGTTGCCACTGTGCCATCAAATGCAGCCACTGTGCCCATCAATTGTCGCCACTGTACCCATCAATTCTCGCCACTGTGCCATCAATTCTCGCCACTGTGTCATGCCATCAATTGTTGCTACTGTGCCATCAATTGTTGCCACTGTGCCATGCCATCAATTGTCACCACTGTGCCATCAATTGTCACCACTGCGCCATCAATTGTCGCCACTGTTCCATGCCATTAAATGCAGCCACTGTGCAATGCCATCAAATGCAGCCACTGTGCCATCAATTGTCGCCACTGTGCCCATCAATTGTCACCAGTGTGCCATGCCATCAAACTCAGCCACTGTGCCATCAATTGTTGCCACTGTGCCATCAATTGTCGCCGCTGAGCCATCAATTGTCTCAGTGGCGTGAATCTATGTATTGTTTCAGTGGCGGTGCAGGAGAGAGGGGGCGGTGCTCCTGCGCCACTGAGTCATGGGTGGCAGGGGGCGAATGGTAGGCTGCATCCTCTGTGGTGTCCATTTTTCTCCCTGGTGACCAGTTGTTGATGCTCCTACTGCATGATCTCCCTTGTAAGTGTCTGTATTATAGTCTAGTAAGCTGGGAGGTACTACAGCCAGATGGGTGCTTCAGCCTAATATTTCAACAAAGGTAAGACACATGGCAAATGGTGAATCTTTTAAGGAGGGGAAAGAGGATGAGGGCTGACAGCGTGAGAAGAAAAAAAAAGCTGATCACCAGCTTATGTGCAAGGGACATCAGTTTTGAAGAGGAAGGAGGCACATCTGCCTCACCTGTGCCCATAATTACCTCCTGTTAGTGCCCACCAGTGCCACCTATCAATGCCCATGAGTGCCACCTATCAATGCCCATGAATGCCACCTATCAATGCCCACCAGTGGTGCCAAACAGTGCCCATCACTGCCACCTATTAGTGCCCATCACTGCCAGCTATCAGTGCCACCTGTTAGTGCCACTTCTCAGTGCCCACCAGTGCCACCATCAGTGCCCACCCTTACCGCCTTATAGGTGCCCATCAATGCAGCCCATCGGTGCAGGCTATCAGTGACCATCAGTGCAGCCTCATCAGCGTACATCAATGAAAGAGAAAAATGAACTGTTTGCAAAATTTTATAACATAATATAAAAAAAATCTAAAAAAAATTAATCTTTTTATTTTTTTAACAAAAAAATAAAAACTGCAGAGGTGATCAACAAATACCACCAAATAAAGCTCTATTTGTGGGGAAAAAAATACAGTGTTGTATGACCGCGCAGGTGTCATTCAAAGTGCATCAGCGCTGAAAGCTGAAAATTGGTCTGAGTAGGAGGGGGTTTAAGTGCCCAAATTACAGATTACAATTTTAAAGAACCATGAAAAAATAATGCAATTACTGGTGAGGTTGTGAGAATGAAGGCACCAGATAATTCAATTATAACGTTAAAGTAAAGTAGAGATAAAGTCATGAAGAGATTAAAGTATGTTTGTCATGCATAGAATGACAGCAGCTGTTCAAAAAATTAAATAATAATAAAGACACGAAATGGAAAACATGGGGCATATACTTTGTGTCCAAAGGTCTAATAACACCCTAGTCCACCACAAAATCCTATTATTTGTAAGGCCCACCTCAAATAATAAAGCTGCACATTCCTGCACATTCCATTAAGTCAGGGGTCTCCGAACTTTTCGAACAAAGGGCCACTTTACTGCCCTTCAGACTTTAGGAAGGCCGGATTGGGGCCAAGGGAAGAAAAGGTCATGGGCCCGGCATCAGTGAGAACATATATGGCCTTAGGGTTGGTGGTCAATAGGAAGAGGAGTATTCCCCCTATTAGTAGGAGGAATAGTATCCCGTCATTGATATCAGTGGATAATATAGTGTCCCATTGTTGGTGTCAATGGGAGGAATAGTGCCTCATGTCAGTGGGAGGAATTGTGCCCCAAGGGCAAGATAAAGGCTAGCAAAGGGCCACATTTGGCCCTCGGGCCGCATTTTGGGGACCTCTGCATTAAGTCATTAGGTTTGATGCAGTTGGGTTACTCAAATACAAAAACTGCCTTTGAGACAAATAATAACAGGCTTTAAGTTTAACATACTACTTCCTCTTATGCAGCCAATTAGTTGTAGCACTCAAATAAAACAATGAACCAAAAAAAAAAAAAAAACTTAGGTTCAGAGTTTTTTTTAGTAAGTCATGCATTTAACAAAGCCAATTACAGTAAATTGCTCAATAACTAAGCTGCTAATGATTTTCAGGAAACACAATGCAAAAGTGTTAACAAGAGATTAACAGGACCACAGGAGGTAAGTGGAAATTGCCTTTTAGGTCTTGTTCACACTTGCTCAAAAAATACTGACGCCTCACAAATGCAGCTATAGCATTGTTGTACGTTGCATTTGACGAGCATTTATTGTGAGCTAAAAACGGTGCCCTATGTACCTTTAACATGCATTAACCGCTTCCAGCCAACCCACTGTACATATACTTTGGCAGGGTGGCCCGGCTGAGCAAAACCATGTACCTTTATGTTATGTCGTGCATGTGGTGTAGGGGGCGCGCGTACCGCCGGAGCACTGCTGCCACTGTTATTGGACACAGCGGGAGCCAATCAGCAAGTCTGGTGGCTGCGATGCCCGATCGTTCTGTGAAGAGAGGTGGATTAGAGGTGTGCCTATGTAAACAAGGCAAACTGCTTATCCCGCAGGAAGCAAAGAAAAGATCTTTGTGCTTCAGCTAGGCTGAAACATAATCTCTCTCTTTCCTCCAGGCAGTACCTCCCTCACACAGTTTGAAAAAAATTGTCTGCTGCAATGACGCAGTCCTGCTAAAAATAACTGATTACCGCCATTACTAGTAAGATCAAAAAAAAAAAGGGAAAAAAGTCCCTAAATCTATCCCATAGTTTTTGGACGCTATAACTTTTGCGCAAACCAATCAATATACGTTTATTTGGATTTTTTTATCAAAAATATGTAGCAGAATACATATTGAGCTGAACTGAAAAAAATATATATATTTTTTTCATTTATTTTTATTGTGACTGTTTTATAGCAGAAAGTAAAAAAAATAAAAATGCAGAGGGTGATCAAATACTATCAAAATAAAGCTCTATTTGTGAGAAAAAAAGGACATAAACTTTATTTGGGTACAATGTCGCACGACTGCAATTGTCACAGTGAACACATGGCACAGACTGGGCCAATCACAGCACATTTCTACTATGTAATTAGTTGTGGCCAATCACAGCTAAGCACAGCAATACGCAGACATACTCAGACATATGTGAATGTGTACACAGGGGATGTTATTAGCTCTAGAGTTTTGTCCACAACAATGATTATTATTATTTTTTAATAAGCACAGTAGTTTGATAGTGGCACTACATTAATATATTGTAGGGTTGGCGCAGTTACCATTTTCTTTTTCACTACAACAATACACAGTGTCTACACACTGTCATTCAGTAAAGGTTTTTGCTTACAGCAGTGAATTTCAATGCTATATGCAATCATAGTATGTAAAAAAAATAAATAAATTAAAGAATTTAAAAAAATATATATATATAATAAAACATGTTTGAAAAACAATATTTATTATTATTTTATATATTATTATTCCAAATAATTGTGACAAAAAAATGACAACTTCAAAAAATGAACCATGCCTCTTACTAAATACCTAATTTAGAGGATTATTTGTACTGTCCTGACATTTTAAGATCTCAATAAATGAAATAGGGTGTCAGTAAATTCTATCTATCTATCTATCTATCTATCTATCTATCTATCTATCTATCTATCTATCTATCTATCTATCTATCTATCTATCTATATATCTATATATATATATATATATATATATATATATATATATATATATATATATACATATACCATTTGTGGACGTTAGCCTAAATGTATGAAGACAAATTATTTATTTAAAACATAGCATAAACCAAGAAAGACTATTTTTTTTTTCATTTGTTTAGCAAACAAAGGTGATTTAATACAACCAAAAGAAAGCTCTATTTGTGTGAAAGAAAAATGATAAAGACTTCATATGGGTACAGAGTTGCATGACCTTGCAGTTAATTAAAAATGTGACAGCGCTGAAAGCTGTCCACTCCCATTTGTCCTCTGACCATTCACCAATCCATATGAATCATTGTTTAGATCCTGGATAATGTAAGTGTTATTTTTAACAATACTCCCTTCCACCTTCTCATTTTGACAATTTTTTGAACAACTGAGATACACTTCAAATCTGTTGCATCTCAGTATGTGAATCCAACCTAACTGATATATATATATATATATATATATATATATATATATATATATATATATATATATATATATATATATATATATATATATATGTATGTATGTATATATATATATATATATATATATACACAGTGTTACCGCTACCATATTTAAAGTGACATTCCCCAATTCTTGTTGATTGGAAATCACTTGAGAGTTGCTGGCAGTGCATAGACATTTGTAACTGCTAAATACACAACTTGTGTCTGCTTTGACCAATCCGACCCTAGTGATCCACAGGTTAAGTGCCGGTCCCACTACCCCCCAGCAAAGTTTGGTGGATAATAATGTGCAGTGATGCTTTTTACCTTTTAACCTTGGCTATTCACTCAACGCCTAAATTTCCTCTACGTAGCGCTACCCTCAAAGGAGCCGCTGGTTAAATACTGAGATTGGCAAGCCAAATTACTCTGGTGATGTCTAGGGGTGAAATACCAGTGGCGGAGCAATAAGCGAATGTCCAGACAGTCAATAAAGGTTCCTTCAATGCCTTTTTTATTTAGCAGCCAACAAGGCAAACATCATCTTCAGTTTAAGGAAGGGAAAGTTGATGAAGGAAGGATAAGAGAACCTTGTGGTATCAGGCCTGGATGTGAACAGGGCAGGCCTGCCCTTGACAATAGCAATAGTTGAACTCGTTTCCACTCCTGGGTGGAGTGTGTAATGTGCCCACGGGCAGGTTCCCCACACTGACCTGGCAGCCGAGGTGTCACTTTATATTGCTGGGAGGAACAGATCTCTCTGTCTCAGATCTGGCTCTAAGGCCAATTTCTTTAGTAAGTTGGATGGGTGAACGGAGCGAATCCTCCCAGTAAATCTCCTTTAGCATAGGTTACCGGGTGACAGCAAAGTGTACCTGTCAGCAACCCGGTCACCAGATCCCTGATTGGTTCGTTCAGGCCCTGTTGGACAACCTGCCTCCGGGTCCTCCTCAAACCGACTCCCCGATCGTACGGCACCCAGCTTGGAATCTCTTCAAAAATACTGGGGTCCCCTTTGACCTCTGGTTGAGGTCCAGCATAGCCTGTAGATTTGGCCAGATGGGCCACGCTGGCAGGGTCCATGGATTTGCGCACCCTGAAGGTGGATGCCGCTACTGGAACCGGACCCCGCAGAACTGCCTTGAGCACATGACACCTGTCACAGATATATCCCTCCCCAGCATGCCCTGTGAGGGAAAACTCCTCCAACTGGCTGCTGGGGAAAGCTTGCTCTGTCAGAACCCCCTCTGTCGTCAACTGCTGACCAGGGATGCCGACACATCTCTAGAGTGCAGACTGACCCAGAGGACACTTCTGAAATAACAGGGGTCACCATCTTAACAATTGTGTGAATGGGAGCAAGGTAACTCTCCCATTTTTGCTAAATTTAGTCTAGTGCCCGCACTGAAAGTAAAGGGGGCACTACATCTATAAAAAAAGTAACTCCATTTTCCTATTGTCTAATGCTCCCTGAAGAAGATTAACCACTTCCATACAGGGCACTTATACACCCTCCCGCCCAGACCAATTTTCAGCTTTCAGCGCTGTTGCACTTCGAATGACAATTGCGCGGTCGTGCTACACTGTACCCAAACTAAATTTTTATCATTTTGTTCCCACAAATAGAGCTTTCTTTTGGTGGTATTTGATCACCTCTGGGATTTTAATTTTCTGCAAAAATTTTTTAAAATTACCAAAAATTTTGAAAAACAAAAAAGTTTTTTTTTGTTTCTGTTATAAAACATTGTAAATAAGTAAGTTTTCTCCTTTACTGATGGGCACTGATGGTACTGCACTGACGGGCACTGATAAGGCAGCACTGATGGGCACCGATGAGGTGGCACTGATGTGGTGGCATTGATGGGCACTGATGATGGGCACTAATATGCAGCACTGATAGGCGGCACAGATGGGCACGGATATGCGACACGGATGGGCACGGATAAGCGGCATGGATGGGCACGGATAGGCGACATGGATGGGCACTGATAGGCGGCATGGATGGGCACTGATAGGCGGCATGGATGGCCACTTTAATGTGTTGCACTAATGGATGTGTTGTACTAATGGATACCAATCAGTGCAAAACAATTCCTGCCAATCAGTGATGCCCATTGTGGGCACTGATTGGCATCCATTGTGGGCACTGATTGGCATCCTTTTTTTGTTTCTGTCATCCCTGGTGGTCTAGGTGGGCATCCCTGGTGGCATCTGTGGTGGGCATCCCTGGTGGTCTAGTGGCATCCCTGGTGGTCCAGTGGGGGGGTTGCGCTGATAATCGATCAGTGCAAACCCCCCCTGTCAGAGGAGCAGCCGATCGGCTCTCCTCTACTCGCGTCTGACAGACGCGAGTGAGGAAAAGCCGATTACCGGCTTTTCCTGTTTACATGTTTACATCGTGATCAGTCGTGATTGGACACGGCTGATCACGTGGTAAAGAGTCTCCGTGAGAGACTCTTTACCTAGATCGGTGTTGCGGGGTATCAGACTGACACCCTGCAGCAATGATCGCCACGATGAGCCCCCCCGGGGGCGCGCATCGGCACAATATCCTGAGGACATCATATGACATCTAGTCAGGATATTGAAACCACTTTGGCAACGTCAAATCTGTCATTGGCGGGCGGCAAGTGGTTAAAAAAGTTCAAAACGCGTTGGGTGTTCATCACTTTAATTTTCTGCTTGGCGATCTCATATGGAAATTTGAGTATACTGTAAATCAACTAAGAATTCTGTAATAACTATTTTAATATCATGTAATGTGCTTCTTTTATCTATAATTTTTGTAATAACAATAAAGATTTTGTATAATTTTTATAGAACCTACTCTAAGTCACAATTTACTGTGCAAATATAGTTGTTGCCTTTAAAGAGGAAGTAAACCCTCTCTAAGATAAAAAAAAACTAGCTCATTCTGAATTACTTACCTGAGATCGAAGATCAATAATAGAAGGTCAATAATAACTGCTGCTTCTTTATTGTAATTTACTGATCTCAATCATTGCTATATACCTTAATAAATAAAAAAGTAAGGTTATTATTGCCTAATTTTCTAATATATCTGAAGTTCTTAAAACAATGGTGATCTTGTTACAGATACAGAACATGCTGTTTGAAGACCACCACATGCAAATAATATAGTTTTCATATTTGGTTTATGCAAATGATTTTTTTTTTTTTTATTCTTTATGAACAAATATGTAAAATATTACAGATTAAGAGAACAGAACATATTAAAAATAGCTTGAAGCTGATAGATGCAGCTTAAAAGGAGGACAAATGAATATGAAATGCAACTAGAAACAAGCAGCATTTACCCAACACAGGCCCTTACTAAGGCAGATGGAGAAAAGGGGGTCTGTTGTGTGCCAATCTGCTCCATGTTACAGTATCTGCTGTGAATCTGAAAACAAGTGGAGAATTTGGTATGTGGCATAAGGCAGCTACTATATTCTATTGAGGTCTGCTTTGTGTGGTTGTATCACTGTGGTGGTTATTATGTGTCCTAATGGTAGGTGACCAAATTAAATGTTAGGGGGTTCTCATGAGAGAATGAGAGGCATGATGGGGATTTGCATTGCTGCATTGTGGGGGTGTTCTGACCAGGCACCCCTGTAAAATGTGCTTTATTTGGTTAGTCAGGCCAATATTTTACTGCTGCACACTTTGTATCACCATTACACCTTTCTCACTTTCCCTGTAGGGCCCAGCTCTTACATTTTTTTATATCTTTTCATGTGACAACACTAAAGAAATTACACTTTGCTACAATGTAATGTGATGAGTGTACAGCTTGTATAACAGTGTACATTTGCTGTCCCCTCAAAATAACTCAACACACAGCCATTAATGTCTAATACGCTGGCAACAAAAGTGAGTACACACCTAAGTGAAAGTGTCCAAATTAGGCCCAAAATGTCAATATTTAGTATTTTCCAGTGCTGCCTTAACCCTCTTGGGCATGGAGTTCACCAGAGCTTCACAGGTTGCCACTGGAGTCCTCTTCCACTCCTCCATGATGACATCACAGAGCTGGTGGATGTTAGAGACCTTGCGCTCCTCCACCTTCCATATGAAGATGCCTCACAGATGCTCAATAGGGTTTAGGTCTGGAGACATGATTGGCCAGTCCATCACCTTTACCCTAAGCTTCTTTAGCAAGACAGTGGTTATCTTTGAGGTCTTTGAGGTCACTCATGCAGCCCCAAACCATGACACTCCTACCAGCATGCTTGACTGTAAGCAAGACACTTGTCTTTGTACTCCTCACCTGGTTGCCGCGACACACGCTTGACACCTTCTGAACCAAATACGTTTATCTTGATCTTATCAGACCACAGGACATGGTTCCAGTAATCCATGTCCTTAGTCTGCTTGTCTTCAGCAAACTGTTTGCGGCTTACTTGTGCATCAGCTTTAGAAGAGGCTTCCTTCTGGGATGACAGCCATGCAGACCAATTTGATGCAGTGTGCGGCTTATGGTCTGAGCACTGACAGGCTGATCCCCCACCCCTTCAACCTCGGCAGAAATGCTAGCAGCACTCATACGTCTATTTCCCAAAGACAACCTCTGGATAGGACGCTGAGCATGTGCACTCAACTTCTTCGGTTGACCATGGCGAGGCCTGTTCTAAGTGGAACCAGTCCTGTTAAATCACTGTATGGTCTTAGCCACTGTGCTGCAGCTCAGTTTCAGGGTCTTGGCAATCTTCTTATAGCCTCAGCTTCAGCCATTATGAAAAGCAGCAATTATTTTTTTCAGATCCTAAGAGAGTTATTTGCCATGATTGCCCAGCAGTAAGTCTGTATCATGCATGATGAGGTCCTCTAACCTCATCTTTTGCATTTTGTCATTTCAACATTTTCAGCCTTTTGTCAGTGTGTGTTGGAAGAGACATTGAGTAGATAGGGAGAGCTGCTGCTGTTAAAAACTGCTATAATTACAGTCCCTCAGTGTGCATTAGAGAGATCTGGAGCTGATAGGAATAGACCACAGAGTGCTTGGAGGAAGAGATAGTGGCTGCTATACTACCACTATAAAGGACGGATACTGAATATTTTTATATTTACAGTCAGTTATATGCACAAACAGTGTGTGTCAGAGACTTGGAGCAGATAGGGAGAGATCACACAGTAAATGCAGGGAGAGATAGATGTTGCAATTCTATAAGGTTCTGCTGAAAAGTACTATACCCAGTTCTGTATAGAACTACCACATTACAGTAAATGTGGTGGACTTCACAGTGTGTACCCATGTGTCCACTGTGCATTAAAGTGTAGGGCTGCATGTTGTTATGTACCCCCTCCTGCATTCACAGTGCATAGACACAACAGTCCTTTTTAGGACTATCTCTTTTTTTGTCTGCAACAATTTGATTTGCTGTTTAGCTGCTGGGTCTATCCTTGCAGGGGGGGGGGGGGGGGTATCATTTTTTTATGTTTTTGAGTTGAGGTTTACTATTTTAAGGTTAGGGTTTTGTACTTTAGGTTTTATTTTTTTCGAGGGAGGTATATTTTATACAGGGCTAGCATTTTTTCAGGGCTAGCATTGTCAACTTCTGACACAAGCAGGCTGCCATTTGTTTTCAGAAAATTACAGCATTCCTGTACACTACAATTTAGTACACCAAATCGCCACATTGTCCAGTGTGCCAAAGTGACAAATTATTAACCTCCGAACTGTTGTAACTACTAATAAAATTAGGCAATCCCATATACATGCAGTCTCTGTTCCAAACATCCGACTTACGTACGACTCACTCTTACAAATGGAGGGAGACAACAGGAAGTGAGAGGAAATCTAAAACTAGGAAAGAAAACTCACTCCTGTAATGCCGCGTACACACGATCGGTTCGTCTGATGAAAACAGTCTGATAGACCGTTTTCATCAGGCGAACCGATCGTGTGTGGGCCCCATCAGTTTTTTTCCCCAATAGTGTGTAAAGGGCATAAGAGTTATCATAATAAAAAGGGATCTCCGCTGAAGTTTTATCACTAATCCTTGTTTCCATGACAAATTTTCAGAATCCAATTGTCCCAGGCCCTAAATATTCTCAAAAGCAGTATACAGGTGGTCCCCAGGTTACAAACAAGATAAGGACTGTAGGTTTGTTCTTAAGTTGAATATTTTTGTAATTTGGAACAGGTACATTTTTTAAGTGTAGCTCCAGCCAAAAAATTTTTTTTTTAAGGCTTTTGGATAACATAGGGAAGGGTTATCACCCCTGTAACATTTGTTTTGATGTCTGGGCCCCTGTTCAGAAGATTTCACCTCACTTTCTATCCCAATGACAATTGGATGTAGAAAATTTGAGTTTTTTAGGGAAACAAGGATTGGTGATAATGCATCAGTGGTGACACCTTTTTCCCATAGTAACTTAGGAGAGAATTACCCTTCCTAGGGGTAGATTTCCTTTCACTTCCTGTTGTCTCCCTCCGTTTGTAATTAGGAGTCGTTTGTAAGTCGGATGTATGAAAGTAGGGGACTGCCTGTATATACAATACGGCCTGCCCTATATACTCTGCAGAAAATTGGGCCTTAGGTGTTGGTGGTACCAGAACATTATAAGCCCTCACAGTTAATCTTGGTGGGTGCTGGAACGGGCCCTGCTGTGAAATATTATATGAAGAATTGTAATTACATGCCCCTGTTGAACAGGGACAGAATAATTGGGCCTTTGGTGGTTGTGGTGGTGCCACAACACTGTAAGCCCTCACAGTTACTTTTGGTGGGTGCAGGAACGGGTCCTGCTGTGAAATATTAGATAAACAATCGTAATTACACAACCATGTTAAACAGGGGCAGAAAAATGTAATCTTAGGCAGTGATGGTGGTGCCACAACACTGTAACCCCTCATAAATTCTCTTGTTGAGCGCAGGAATGAGCCCTGCTGTGACAGGTCTGCCCCACCCTATTAAACTTCTGTATAAGTGTCATTATTTTCAGCTACCAATATCTCCATATGCATAATATTATTAAGAGTCTAAATCCACTCGGAAATTGTAGGAACAATAGGGGATTCCAGTATATTGGTATCAATTGTCTAACTGCTGACAAAAAAAAAACAAGGAAGAGATTTTTTATTTTTAAGTAATAGGCCGCGACGAGGTGAAAAAGAAAAAAGAGCCAGTTCCACAGAATTATTAATTTATTCATCCACAACAACACAATATAAATTAATTACTTGATCCCATAGTTTGTAAATAGAGGGACAGGCCCACCAAAGAAGATCTGATTGTTATGGAAAGATTTGGTTTAAAATAACCGGAGTGCAGTACCATCTAGATAGCAATTTAAAATTGCGCTTTTGGGTGTCACAAGCTATTGAGAATTTATGAGTATTAATAAAATTTCATGCCAATCTTCCTCTTGTGTTAACCGGTTTAATTCCTGCTCCCATTTAATCATATATGAGGGAACACCAGGTGAATTGAGAGTAGATAATAGTGTATATATCTTAGATATAGTATTTATTGTGGATGTATGGTGGTTCTAGAGATATACATAGTCAAAATCTGCAAACAGTCGATGGATTAAATATTTCGTCAAGAAGGAGTAAAAACTCCTTTATTGCAGATAAACAAACCATATACCTTTCCTCTGATCATGTAGAGTTTGAAAATTTGCAAATGACATAAAGGTACCCTCCAAAATGAAATGTCTAATCTGGGGCCAATAAGATTTGTCCAAGCTTAGAATAGCATTGGAATGAACACCAATAGAAAGAGAAGGATTATCTATTAAAGTAAGTGGAGCTGGGATAGAAGACAAAGGAAGTAATTTTAAATAATGATGCCAACACTCCAAAACCATATAAGTGAGTAAAGGCCAAGAAGAACGTAATCCTATATCCTTGAAACAAAGCCATAAAGCAGATTTAGGATTCAACGGAGAAGAACCTATTTCCAATTGGACCCATTGTTTATCATCAGGATGATGGAACCAGTCTAGAACCCGAGAAAATATAGCTGCTTTATAATAGCACTCAAAATCTGGCAAACCTGCTCTTTCACAATCGTTTTCCAGTTAATTTGAGGTTTAATATTCTTCCAAATAAATTGCAATAATAATCTGTTCAATTTAAAAAATATATATTTTAGGTAGTTTATTGGTTAGAGTTTGGAATAGATATAAATACTTTGGAAGAATATCCATCTTAATTGAATTAATACGGCCAAACCATGATAAAAAAAAGCTTCGACCATCATAGCAGTTCAGCTTGCTTTCGTAGTAGAATTGGCCGAAAGTTTAATTCAAAAACAAGAGAAAAATCGGTTGGAGTTTTATCTCCTAGATATTCCACTGCTACTTCTTGCAAATGAAAAGGAAATAAGGCTGCCAGTGAAGAAACCTCATCTCTAGGTAATGAGATATTCAATAAACCAGATTTAGTTAAATTTACCTTAAAATTACTTAAGTATCCAATAAATTGATTTCCTTTAAAACAGAAGGGATACTAATCCTTGGTGAGGTTATGTAAAGTAAAACGTCATCTGCATAAAATTAGGTTTTATAAGCTATTTCATTAATAGTAATACCATGTATAGAGGGATTATTATGTATAGCTGTTTCTAGATGTTCCATTGTAATCACATAAAGTAGTGGGGACAACGCACACCCCTGATGGGTACCGTTATTAATCTCAAATATATTGGAAATATTGTTCGAACTTGAGCAGAAGGAATTGTATATAACACCATAATTTTATTTATCAAATTAACCCCCAGACAAATCTGGCGAAGTGAATGAAATAGAAATCTCCAATTGAAATGGTGGAAAGCCTTTTCGGCATAGATTGAAAGCAGGCATGCCAGGATTTGTAGTTTCTGTGCCAGGGAGATCAGTGAGAGAGTCTTGCTAGTGTTATCTTGAGTCTCTTTGGCCCTCACAAAGCCAGTTTGATCTGTATGAATCATTAGAGGCAATAAAGGTTGAAGCCTATTAGCATTAAGTTTAGCATAAAGCTTTATATCTCGATTCAGCAATGAAATAGGATGATAACTATTTGAATTTGTATCATCTTTACCCAGTTTCAAAATAACAGAAATATAAGCCTTCAATGTTTCTGGCGGAAAAGGCTGAGAGCTTCAGATTGAATTAAATGAATACAAAAGAATTGAAGACAGATCTACCGTAAAGATTTTATAAAACCGACTAGAAAATCCGTCTGGCCCTGGTACTTTACTGATCTTAGTAATCTTAATAATATTTAGCAGTTTCTCAGGGGTAAAAGAGTCCTCTAAGGAAGAACTAGTGGCCAAGTCAAGAAAAAAATATTTCCTATATGGAAATATAGGAAATATTTTTTTTTACATCTCAGTTTAAGGATAATCAGTTTTAGATTTTTTTTTGTGAGATGGTGTATAGTGAAGAGTAATAGTTATGGAAAGTCTCTACAATAGCTGAATTAGTATACACCAATCCTTTATCGGGGCAGATAGTTTCAAAACAGATAATGATGAGGTTCTAGAATGGAGACAGTGCGCCAGAAAGAAGGCACTCTTATTACTATATTCATTAACCACTTAAGGACCGCCTACTGCACATTTACGTCGGCAGAATGGCACGGCTGGGCACATCAACGTATATATACGTTGATTTTAGTACCCAGCCGTGGGTGGCGGGTGCGCGCCCGCGGGCGCCCGCCCGCGACACGGTCCGAAGCTCCAGGACCGGGACCGCGGGATTCGCGGACCCGATCGCCGCTGGAGTGCGGCGATCCGTTCCTGGAGCGGAAGAACGGGGAGAGCCGTGTGTACACACGGCTTCCCCGTGCTTCTCTGTGGCCGCAGCATCGATCGTGTCATCCCTGTAATAGGGGGACGCGATCGATGACATCACACCTACAGCCACACCCCCCTACAGTTGTAAACACACACATTAGGTCACACATCCCCTACAGCGCCACCTGTGGTTAACTCCCAAACTGCAACTGTCATTTCCACAGTAAACAATGCAATTTAAATGCATTTTTTGCTGTGAAAATGACAATTGTCCCAAAAATGTGTCAAAATTGTCCGAAGTGTCCGCCATATTGTCGCAGTCACGAAAAAAATCGCTGATCGCCGCTATTAGTAGTAAAAAAAAAAAAATAATAAAAATGCAATAAAACTATCCCTTATTTTGTAAACGCTATAAATTTTGCGAAAACCAACCGATAAACGCTTATTTACCAAAAATACGTAGAAGAATACGTATCGGCCTAAACTGAGGAAAAAAATGTTTTTTTATATATTTTTGGGGGATATTTATTATAGCAAAAAGTAAAAAATATTGCATTTTTTTAAAATTGTCGCTCTATTTTTGTTAATAGTGCAAAAAATAAAAACTGCAGAGGTGATCAAATACCACCAAAAGAAAGCTCTATTTGTGGGGAAAAAAGGATGCCAATTTTGTTTGGAAGTCACGTCGCACGACCGCGCAATTGTCAGTTAAAACGAAGCAGTGCCGAATCGCAAAAAGGGGCAAGGTCCTTTACCTGCATTTTGGTCCGGGTCTTAAGTGGTTAAACCTTCTGAAATTTTTATCTCAAGCTCTAAAAGACTGCTGGTCGAGAAACTGCAAAAATTGACTTCTAGTATTTGCAAGTTCAATTCCAGCTCTATCGCGGTTACTATTTTTATGAATAATTCTAAATCAGAGATTTTTTTTAATAAGGCTAAATATTCTGTAGTTCTAATTTTTTTTTAGTTTAGATCCATGCAATATAAATATTCCCCTTAGGTCTCATTTTAAAGCTTCCCATTTAATTGGTGGTGCGGTATTATCCAATTTATGGTCTTCTACAAAATGTGTTATCGCTTTTCTTTTTTTGTTTACAAACTTTTTTTGTTGGAGGTAAGTGGTGGTACAAATCGAAAAAATTAATGCATATATATATAGAGGAGGATAAAATATATACAAAGTCAGTCTGTGTACAAGGTATAGGACAACTTGTGAAGGCCATAGTCAGTTATACATGTTAGGAAGAAGGCTCACGGCCTTGAGTAACAAAACAATATGGATAAATAAAACAGTAACAACCAGTATATGAGATGCTTAAAGAGATTAGATAAAGTTAAAGATCTGTGAAGAATGTTCGAACCAGGGAGACCATTTGTTGTCATATATGTGGCTGGTATTTTGTAGGATATGAAATATTGTTTCCGTTAAGCTAATGTTATTAATTCTCGATTTGAGTGGAGTTATAGGTATCGTAGGTGATTTCCAATGGAAAGCTATCAACCAATGTATGGCTACGCATATTGTGTGTATCAATCTCATATAACAAGTGGAGAGACCCGTGATTGGGGAAAAAATAAGGAAGTTGTGTAATGTTAAGGTAATGTTGTTATCGGAGATTGTGGAGGCAAATTTCTCTAACTGTAGCCAGATACTTTTAGTTTTGTCACAATACCAAAATATGTGGGGAAATGAGCCCAAGGAATTACAATCTCTGAAGCAAGACGGGGAGGACAAGGGGAATATTGAGTGAAGTTTGGTGGGTGTATAGTACCATCTTGTAAAAAGTTTCAAGGCCGTTTCTTTGATAGAGATAGATTTAGTGCACTTGTGTAGATTATTTATACAATTGTTCCAATTAACTGCAGAGTATGTAAAATTCTCTTCTTGTTCCCATTTGATCATGTATGGAAGTTTGTTTATGTCTGGGTTGTTAATTAAGTTAGAGTAAAGGTCGGAAATGAAACCTCTTTTTCTGGGTGAATTTAGACATAGATTCTCGAAAAGGGTTGGGGGTTGGGTGTTCAGGGTTTGGAAGTGTGTATCAAAAAACTGCTTGATATGAAGGAAATTGTAGTACTCTGAATCTGGGGTATGATATATGGGGCCAGATTCAGATACACTTAATATTGCGCTGCGTAATCGAAATACTCTAAGCTGCCGTATTTTACCAGGCTCTACACCGAATTCTGGTAGATTTTTGCCCGTACGCTACGGCGGCATAGTCTATTTCTCGCCGCGTAATCGAAATACGCGATTAGGGGGCGTGAAGCATTAAAATTAAGCGCGTCCCTGCGGCGATCGAACTGCGCATGCTCCGTTCAGAAATTTCCCGCCGTCCATTGCGCGAAATCACGTCGTTACGTCATTCGTTGTTTGAGTAGCGTCGTTTATGAACATTCCTATTCCCGGACGACTTACATAAAAAATAATAAAAGACGTCGGAAAACGTAGAAATTCGACGCGGTAACGACGGCCATACTTAACATGGGCTGTCTAATATTAGAGCAGCAAAAAGCTGGTATAGTGTTACGCAAAAAAAGATGACTAAAAGTGCCGTAAGAGATTGCGAATGAAGATCGTAATTTCGGGGATCGCCGGCAAAAGCTCATTTGCATACCCCGATGCGGAAAACGACGGGAATTCCACCCAGTGGCCGCAATTTTATTGCAGCGTAGATCCGAAGGTGTACGAACACGTAATCCAGTCGAATTGAAGCCCGCAGCCGTCTATCCATGGTTTGAGGTTTTCGACTAGCTAAAAAACGTGTGTAATTTGAAATTACTCCAGTCTAACACCAGTTAGACAGGAGTAAGGGCTCTGTGAATCTGGCCCATTGATTTCAAAGTGGGGAAAGAGATAAAATTGGTGCCCATTATGAACTTGGAGAGTGAGGTCAGGTTATTGTTTATCCACCAAGTGAGATCTATGGACACCCGAGCGTTAGGGGTGAATTTAGGGTCGCCTAAGAATGAAGCATGTGGGGGGGATTTGGAGATAAGGTTAAATTTATGGTTGTGTAGCTTCCATAGTTGGTATGAATGTGCAACTAATTGATTACGTGCGGCCAAAGAGGGAATCAGGATTTTGTTCCCCCAAAGTAAACCTGAGATAGAATATGGTAAAATTGAGGCCGACTCAAACTCTACCCATGGGATTCTAGAATTCGGAATATGCCACTGTCCTATTTGGGTCCATTTGCCACTGTCCTATTCTGGCAGATAAATAATATAGCCAAAAGTCCGGGAGGCCGAAGCCTCCATATTTTTGGGATTTGTATAAAATTGGTCTTGATGAGCGTGGATGGGAGTCTGACCATACAAAATTGTTAATCTCGGATTGGAATCTGGTGATAATAGTTTTATTAAGTCTAATGGAGAGTGGTCTGAAAAGGTATAATATTTTGGGTAGCAGTGTCATCTTAATTACAGTGATTCTGCCCAGAAACGAGATCTTAAAGGATTTCCACATTTTAAGGGTAGCTCTTAATTTTTGTATCATTGGGGCGTAGTTTTTGGTTTCTAAATCATTGAGATTGGGGGTTAGTTGTATGCCTAGGTATGGAAGGGATTCTAACGAGTAGGAAAAATTGAAAGAGGAACGTAAGGATTCCATTGTAGAGGGAGGGATGTTTATCGGCATGCCCATTGATTTAGAGACATTGATGGTGAGGCCCGAAATGGATGAAAAACTGTTAAGGGTTTGTAAGAGGTTAGGTAAAGTGGTTTCAGGTTGAGATAGGAATAATAACATATCGTCAGCATACATACTCAATTTGTAGGTGTTGAAACTTGTTGAATACCCTTTGATATTGGTATTAAGCAGGATTGTTGTGGCTAATGGTTCAATAGCTAATGCGAACAGTAAGGGGGAAAGGGGACAACCCTGTCTGGTACCCCTTCCTACGCTGAAGAACTCCGAGTTGGTGTTATCGCTTTTCTAATAACATTTACGCATAATGTATCTGCTAATAAATGATCGTTTAATTGCCAGGATCTATTCCTGGCACTTGAATCTGCTAAATTAAAATGACAGAAGACAGGTGAGTGGTCTGAACATATTTAAGATTTAATACTTATTCGGAGTAGCATCTAGTAATGTTTGAGATACAAAAATATAGTCCAACCTACTATGTTTTTTATGAACTGGAGAAAAAAAAGTATAACCTCTCTCAAAGGGATGTAGAATACACCATAGATCAAACAATTTCATTGTGGATAGTTTCTGCTTTAATCTACGAAGAGCTGGGTACGAAATATGAGTTTTCCCCGAAAATGAATCTATTCGAGGATCAAAAACCAAATTAAAATCACCTCCGAGAATGATATCACCCTCTGCAAAGTTTTTGAGAATACGCATACTGTATATTTAAGGCCTTCAGAAATTTTAGAAGTGTTTGAAAAGTATACATTAGCAATAGTATATATATTTTATTCTTATTTTTAATTCTTAAAAATAGGTATCTGCCTTGAGTGTCTGATTTAGAATCTAAGTTTTGGCGCTTCATATTCTTATGCATAGTGTTTGATACTCCTTTAGATTTTGCATATGGATTTGTACTATGAAACCAAGTGTTATAATATTTATTGTTACATGTTGGAGTTACATCCATACAAAAGTGAGTTTCTTGAAAAAACACTATATCAATTTTTTCTTTATTAAGATATTGAAAAATGTGTGAGCGTTTATTCGGATGATTGAGACCCTTCACATTAAAGGAGCATATTGTGAATTACATAAAGAAATATATATTTTTTCATAATTTCTATGAATTTATTAAGTGAGTACAATTCAAAAAATAAGTAAAAAAAGAAAAAAGATAAAAAAAGAAAAATAAAAACTATTTAAAAATAGGACACATCGCAGTCTCAAAACATGCAATGTGTCTTAACCACTTCCTGCCCGGCGTATTGTAATATGACATCCTCAGGAACCTCTCGTACCTCCGGGCGGACGTCATATGACGTCCGGGGATTCCCAGCCATCTAGGGGGTGAGTGCGCCTCCTCCGCATTGCTCCGGACCCGGTGTGCGTGCCCGGCGGCCGCGATGTCCGCCGGGGAAAAGGCGATTGCCCGCAATCACAGCAGGACCATGGATCTGTGCGTGTAAACTCACAGATCCATGTCCTGTCAGAGGTGAGGAGACCGATGTGTGTTCCCAGTACAGAGGAACACAGATCGATCTCCTCCCCTTGTGAGTCCCCTCCCCCTACAGTTAGAATCACTCACTAGGGAACACATTTAACCCCTTCCTCGCCCCCTAGTGTTAATCCCTTCTCTGCCAGTCACATTAACACAGTAATTAGTGAATTGTTTTAGCACTAATCGCTATATAAATGTGAATGGTCCCAACAACGTGTCAAAAGTGTCCAATATGTACGTCGCAATGTCACGGTCACAATAAAAATCGCATCCATTACTAGTAAAAAAATGAAAATAAATAAAAATGCCATAATTCTATCTCCTATTTTGTAGATGCTATAACTTTTGCACAAACTGATCAAATACACCTATTGCAATATTTTTTAAATTGATATTTATTAAATCAAAAAGTAAAAAATATTGTGTTTTTTTCAAAATAGTAGCTGTTCTTTTGTTTAAAGCGCAAAAAATAAAAACTGCAGAGGTTATCAAATACCACCAAACTAAAACTCTATTTGTGGGGGGAAAACATAAAGCTTTTATTTGGGTACAGTGTTGCATGACCGCGCAATTGTCATTCAAAGTGCGACAGCACTGAAAACTAAAAATTGGCCTGGGCAGGAAGGAGGTGAAAATGCCCTGTGGTTAAATGTCTCTGAATATTCTCAGAGAACAAAAAATCTAACAGGCTATATAGCCAATTCCCAAAACAAAAATTCTTGTTCTCATTTACCATTTGTGTATTTATATTGTTCTGCTTCTGCATGAGCAGCACTGTCAGTACAGGTGTATTACAAGGAATGCTCAACCCACATTAGAGTGGTAGTAAGATTTCCTATCATCTGTGCCCAGTCTTGTCACACAGAGTTAATCCAGATCTGAGTAATCCTCTTTCAATGTTCAGTAAAATGAACAGCCTTCCAGATAAAAACCTGCCTAAATAAAAAGTCTGTTTTCTCTCTTCGTGCTTTGAGTAACAGGTTATTTACATATCTAGCTTGGACATGTCTATCATATGTTATGTTATGTTTATCAAAACATGAGGTATAAAAAGTGAGAAATCCACCCCTCCCCCACATAACACATCCTGGTAATATACAATGAACTTTGGATCACCTCATATTATGATAAACAAAACATAACATATGATAAACATGTCCTAGCTAGATTTGTAAATAACCTGTCACTGAAAGCAAAAACAGAGAAACAGACTTTATAATTTGGCAAGTTTTTATCTGGAATTCTATTAATTTGCACTGAACATTGCAAGAGGATTACTCAGCGTTGGATTAACTCTGTGTGGCAAGACTGGGCACAGATGATAGGAAATCTTATACTCTACATTGTGACATCAAATAAATAATATTTTTTAGGGGGTTTACATCCACTTTAATAATGTCTGAATAACTACAGCTAACTGCTAAGTAAATGCTAAAATGTAAAGTGATGACTGGATATATAAAGTGATTTCATCAACATTTTAAAACAAACTCCTGACGTTTAATTTGTTTTACATTAATACTAAACTACACATATTAATTATAATATCAGCACATAACGCATAATGTTTTTACTTTACACCAGAATCTGAAAAGACAATCCGCAAAGTACAAATCAGATAACAACTATACCACCAAGGCTGCAGAAAGTGCTGAGAACTTCAAGAAAAATCGCTATAAAGACATTCTTCCATGTGAGTAGGACATCTGTTACCCCATGGATATAGTGCCAACACTATCAACATACTTGTGTATAGTGACCTTTTCATAAAACTTGGAATGATTAAAACAATAATTGCTGTATGTGTTTTACTGCAGACTTATCTTTAATATTTTGCAATGCATGCAAGGTAATCCTCTTTAATTTCCATATCTATAGTTCTTTATATCACAGCAATTTATGGTATACTCATACTGTTGTGTTAAATGCTGGGTTACTGCACTGCATGCATGCTTTATTCACATATACCCTACTTTGTATAAAACATTTGTGAGCATGAATACATCTAGCTTGATGGTAATTCTATGATTCAGTACAGTGAGGGTGAAAGAAAGAAATAGTCTAGAATCATTGTTATTGCTGAGCTCCAAGAAGCCATAGACCTAACTGTCGTTTTTTGGTTTGTAACCACGGTTACTATTTGAACTAATCATAATTTTTCAAACCCCGAAAAGATGCATACATTTTCCTATATTAGTACCACTTTGCCCCACAATAAAGTGTCATTATATACAGAGTATGAAAAAGACTTTTACTTTAAAGTAGAAGCCTTTTTTTCAAAATACTAAATTGGAGGTGAGATTAGTAGAAGCATCTGTATTGAAACCAGAAGCCTAAACATTATCTGTTCAAAAGGTAGGTATTTTTTTTTTATCATTCAGCAATTAAAAAAACACCAGCAAAGCATTCCATACCACTGAAATGGCCGCCTCCTTAGCATAGATGTGTAGAATACCAAGTAGAAGATAAAAACAAAATGGGGTAAAATAAAGTATAATATCAACAATATATAATATAATAATATAAATAATAATAATCATGTTGAGATTATTTTTTTTATTTTTATTTTTTTTATAATTGTTTGATATTACAACCTAAATGAATATATACTGTGAAAAAAATAATTATGATTATTATATTTTAACTTACATATTTTTTATTTGTATCTTAATGTTAAGCACATGGTTTACACAATAGGTAAACTAAATGATTCAGATTGTGCAGTTGTTATATGATGGTGCAGGTTCCATGGTTACGGGTAAGCTGGAAGAGGAGATGTAGCTGAGAGCCAAACCGGGGACATACACGGGTAAACAGCCGAGATACAAGACAAGTTTTAAAGCCTAACTGGGGTCATACATAAGTGATCAGACAAGGGTGGTTAATTAGCAAGCCAAGGTCACGGTCAGGGAGAAGTCCTGGGATAAGCTGACAAGGGAGTCGGCAACAAGTAATCAAAGAGTAGAATATCAGAAATGCAGGAACAAGTATCACAGATAGCTGAAAATCATCCAACAAGTACCAGTCACCATTTTTTTTGTTTAAATAGGGTACATGGTGCCAATTCTGAGATTAGACATGTGCGAGCGTGCGTTAGTGTGCACAGCTATTCACGCAATGTGTGTATATATGTGAGCTTGCAGATGTGCATACCCATGCCGGTTACTGGCAGGAATTCTTTGCTTTTGTTTTGGTGTGTGTACCCCCCTGTTAGCATCATGACATTAGGCTGTAGTGGTTAGTTGTTGTAACAGATGTGCATGATCACATAGATATGAGGGTCATTTAAGAATATTACCAGATTAAATCTTTCATGACCTGTCATACTGTATGTGGGAAATACAAACAGGAACAGAATCAGCTAACACACACGTAATAATAAATCTGGACCATGAGTGAGTGAGAAACTTATTTAGCGCAGCACATGCAAACTGAATCGCCTCTGGGCGCTCGGTGCCCATTTCTCTATTGTCCTCAAAAGAGATGTTTTTGATCTTTCTCCTAAAGGCCAAGTGATTCTCCTCCAACCGAATGCTGGTTGGTAAAGCGTTCCATAGTCTGGGCCTTGAACCGCAAATCTTCTTTCTCCTTTGGACTTGTATCTGGCTTTGGGTATCTGGAGTAGATTTTGGTTGGTGGATCGCAGAACGCGATTGGGGTTGGGGGCATTTCCTTGAATACACTTAGGCCTCGTACACACGATCGGACATATCAGATGAAAACGGTCCGCGGACCATTTCCATCGGATATGTCCGATCGGGAGTTTGATCCGATGGCGTGTACACACCATCGGATCAAATTCCCCGCCGCCGGACGGCGCGGTGACGTGGCGGTGACGCGGCGGGGACGTTGATGCTGCCACGTCACCGCCACGTCACCGCACCAGGAAGTTAAACACTTCCGCGCATGCGCCGAATCCATTCGGCGGCGGCGCGGCGGCGGTGGGGGACGACATGTCTGCTGGTAAGTGTACTAACCAGCAGACATGTCGGGCGGACAGATTCCACCGGATAGATTTCAAAGCATGCTTTGAAATCTGTCGGGTGGAGAAATCTGTCCGCTAGCCCATACACACGAGCTTAGATGTCTGCTGAAACGGTCCATCGGACCGTTTTCAGCGGACATATCCCCTCGTGTGTACGAGGCCTTATGCGTCAGACAGAGTGCTTTGAAAGTAATTCTGTCTTTTACTGGCAACCAATGAAGACTTCTCAGTGAAGGTGAGATTGATTCCCAGAGTTTTTTCTCAGTCACAAGTCTGGCGGCCGTATTCTGAACGACTTTCAGCCGAGTGATTTGGTACTTGGGGAGTCCGAGGTAAAGGGCATTTGCATAGTCAAGTCTGGAGTTAACAATTGTTCCCACCACGACTGCTATGTCTTCTTTAGGAATAAATGGAATAAGTCTGCGTAGTAGGCGCAGCAGATGGTGCGATCCGCTGACTACTGACCCTATTTGTGCATCCATTGTCATGTAGGTGTCGAAGATGACTCCGAAACTTTTGACTTTGGTGCTAGGGGTGATGATTTTGCCCAGAATGGGCGGGGGTGTCCATGTTGTTGCAAGTAGATTATTTCGATTGGCGTGAGACAGGAGAAGGAACATGATATATTTAATCACTATACCCTGTTTCACTAGAAATTGTCACACCCATAGAACATATTAAAGCCTTGCAACAGATACCGAAGATTGAAAGCATAGGAATAATACTAAATACTTATTCTAAAAAGTCTCCATCCAAAGTAATTATATCTATAACATCCTTTGGAAGTTGTAAACATGTCTGCTATCACACTTACAAGACATGCACGTATTAGTGTCCCGGTACTATTAAATATACAAATCCAAATCCATCTCTATATACACTGTACTGTAGAAATTCAAATTTACAAATACATGACTTCAAATGCATCTGGGTAGATTTATTAAAGGCAAATAGACTGTGCACTTTACAAGTGCAATTGCAATAATTTTCTCAAGAGTTTAGTAAATGTGGTGATACTCTGCTGATTTCCATCATCCAATCACGTGCCTGCAAAAAATGCAATTTTTTCCCCTGTACCTGATTGAGTATTTTTTGCAAAGTAAAGCTTTACCACATTTACTAAGGTCTGGAGAAAATGAGTGCAACTGCAGTTGGAAAGTATACAGTGTATTTGCCTTTAGTAAATCCACCCCATAGTGTTTTTTTTACAAATATACTTCTCTATTTTCAGTATAAATTGTGTATTTGCTCATCATGCTACATTCCCTGCTTTTAAATACACAATGGGGTTTATTTACTAAAGCTGTAAAGTGCAAAATCAGGCTCACTTCTGCATAGAAACCAATGAGCTTCCAGGTATTATTACCAAAACTTTATTAAACAAGCTGGGGTTAGAAGCTCATTAGTTTATATGCAGTAGTGAGCCCGATTTTGCACTTTCCAGCAATAGTAAATAAACCCCATTGTGTACTTAAAAGTGGGGTATGCCTGTAATTGTTCTATCATAGATGTTTTTACACAATGTCCACCATTACTTATGGTTCATTATTAATTTTTATTCATTATATTTCTATTATGATATTGTGTATCCCTTCTCTAGGTCATTGCATATTGTGTAATTTCTAAATATAAAAAATGTTTTATTTTATCAGCCTAACAGTAACTATCAATTCATTTCGCAGTATACATTTTCAAATCCATAAATAGCAATCATGAGTTTTACCATGTAATGTACCAATAAGAATGAATTTTCATAACACATGTTTTGTACATATTTAGTATATTATGTATTGAATTGTGTAAACCATATGCTATGAAAGCCTTAATATTTAGTAATCAAGTATATGCAATTAAAATAATAGTCATATTGTAAGTTAAGATATAATAATCATCACAAGTCTATTTATTCACAAAATCTTTTGTAATAGTATTTATACAATTAGGTTTACAAAAAAATATTTGATCTACTTAGCTTAACTTCCAAACAGGGACTATTATTATTCATTCATATTATTATTCTTATTATTTATAATAATTTTTAATTTTAATGGTAAATATTGTTTATATTATAATATATTTGACCTCATTTCACTTTTATCTTCTATTTAGTGTCCTGTACACCTATCCTAAGGAAGTGGCCATTATAGTAGTATAAAACATGTTGATGGTGGTTTTTATTCCTATATGCCAAATAAAAACCTACTTTTTAAGAAATACCTGTTATGCATCTCTTTTCAATGTGGATGTGCCTCGGCTTCTCTCACCTCCAGTGTTTTCTTTGGGACACACTAAGAAATTCTTTTGAGAGAGTTGCTCTCCTTTTTTTCAGGGACAGGGAGTTAAGGGATGTCTCCGCAGTGGGACACAGCCAGCAAACAAAAACCATCATAGAGGTTATAACATTTCTCTAATTCTAAAATAAACAAAAAGTTTTGTCTTAAACTCACTTTAAAGTGATTGTAAAGGTATTTTTTTGTAAAATAACAAACATGCCATACTAACCTGCTTTGTGCAATGGTTTTGCACAGAGCAGCCCCGAGCCTCCTCTTCTCAGGTCCCTCACCAGCACTCCTGGATTCTCCCCTCCCCTGCTGAGTGCCCCGAAAGCAAGCCACTTGCCCCTACCCCTGCTTCCTCCTCACTGGCTGTGATTGCCATTGGCTCCTGCTGCTGCCTCTGAGTCAGTGAGGGGAGAGAGAGAGCATCAATGCTGCTCTGATGCACAGCACTGGATTAAGATCGGGATCTGGTAAGTATAAGGGGAAGGGGCTGGGAGGGGGAGCTGCAAACAAAATTGTTTTTTACCTCAGTGCATAGAATGCATTGAGGTAAAAAAAAACTTCTGCCACTTACTTTAAAGTGGTTGTATAGATATTTTGTGAACCTTTACCTATAATAAGGCTTACCTGTAGGTAAAAAGAATATCTCCTAAACCATGCAATGAGCCACTGACTTCAGTGGCGAAAGCGCATCAGGCACCAGACCTTGCCAGAAAGAAGTGTCCAGCACGCATGCCCAAGAGTCACGACATCGCGGCTCCAGTCACTTACATCGCTGGAGCCGCGATACAGGAAGACACGCTGAGGCAAAATGTTCTAAGGTAAGTATTTCATAATGAGCTAGTATGTGGTGTACAAAAAAATAAGTGTCAGCGGGTATACAACCGCTTTAAGAAACATATTGGACAGATGTGAACAGCTTATCAATCTCTGCCTTTTTGTATTCCAGTTGACCATAGTCGTGTGAAACTCTCTCTGATAACATCAGATGAAGATACAGATTTTATCAATGCTAATTTTATCAAGGTACACTTTACAATATACTTCAAAGCAGGACTAAAAATGCATATGTATACACTATGTGTATGGCTTAGTCACACTATAGCAAAGCAAAACATTGATGTCAACAGATTCTATTAATAACAATTGATCTTCTTTTCTGCATACAATTTGCTGTGCTGGAAAGCAAAATACATGACAACACTTCCTGTGTGAACAAACCTTTTTAAATGTTAAGGTTTAGGTGGAGTAGGTTAAAGTACTAAGCATAAGCCCACCCCTATTCTAAGAATTATACTAACTACCCTGTAGACAGTGGTGTATTTAGGTTTTGTGCTGCCCTAGGCCTGACTAAACTGGTGCAACCCTGTTTTTTTGACTCCAGTCTGTTTTTTTTTTCAACTCCAGTCCGTTTTTTTTTCAAATCCAGTTCGGGTTTTTCAACTCCAGTCCGTTTTTTTTCAATTCCAGTCTATTTTTTTTTCAGATCCAGTCTGGGTTTTTTTTTTCCGAATCCAGTCCGTATTTTTTAACTTCAGTCCATTTTTTAAAACTAGTCCGGGTTTTTTTGCCAACTCCAGTCCTTTTTTTTAAATTCCAGTCCATTTTTTTTAAATCCAATCCGGGTTTTTTTTTCAACTACAGTCCAGGTTTTTTTTTTAAAACTCCAGTCCGTTTTTTAGATCCAGTCCGGGTTTTCTTTTTCAACTCCAGTCCGTTTTTTTTTTAAATCCAGTTCAGGTTTTTTCCTACTCCAGTCCGTTTTTTTCAAATCCAGTCCGTTTTTTTTTTAAATCCAGTTTGGGTTTTGTTTTTTAACTCCAGTCCATTTTTTTTAAATCCAGTATTTGGGACAACGGTCCCAAAAATGTGTCAAAAGTGTCCGATATGTCTGCCATAAAGTTGCAGTCACAATAAAAATCGCCAGCATTACTAGTAAAAAAAATCCAGTTTTCTATTAAATTATTAATAAAAATGTCATAAAACTACCCCCTATTTTGCAGATGCTATAACTTTTGCGATGTGCAGTGTTAGTTTTACACCACACATAGGATTTTGCTTTTAGACCAAAAAGTAACATTTTGGTCTCATCTGACCAGAGCACCTTTTTCCACATGTTTGCTGTGTCCCCCACATGGCTTCTCGCAAACTTCAAATGGGACTTCTTATGGCTTTCTTTCAGCAATAGCTTTCTTCTTGCCACTCTTCCATAAAGGCAAGATTTGTGGAGTGCAAGACTAATGCCCTGTACACACGATCAGTTTGTCTGATGAAAACGGTCCGATGGAGTGTGTACGTGGAATAGTTGTCCTATGAACAGTTTCCCCGACCTGAGTTCTGGATCTCTGCAGCTCCACCAGAGTTACCATGGGCCTCGTGGCTGCTTCTTTGATTAATGCTCTTCTTGCCCTGCCTGTCAGTTTAGGTGCACGGTCATGTCTTGGTAGGTTTGCAGTTGTGCCATACTCTTTCCATTTTCGGATGATGGATTGAACAGTGCTCCATGAGATGTTCAAAGCTTGGTATATTTTTTTATACCCTAACCCTGCTTTAAATGTCTCCACAACTTTATCCCTGACCTGTCTGGTTTATTCCTTGGCCTTCATGATGGGGTTTGTTCACTAAGGTTCTCTAACAAACCTCTGAGAGCTTCACAGAACAGCTGTATTTATACTGAGATTAACAGGGGGACAAGCAAAATAATCTGAAAAAAAGGAAAAGATACAAGCTAATTTAAAAGAGGCCAAGTTACTAAATTAAGTGAGGGAAATATGTTACATCTAGAGAGACCCATAACGCAAGAAGAAATCTCTACAGCACTAAAGGAGATGGAAAATAGTCCAGGGCCGGATCCAATTAGCATTATGTTCTTGCTGGAATTCAATAGATGAAGAGAAGGAAATGAGGAGAAAATCACTGTTGCTCTTTATCACTGTAATACCAAAATAAGGAAAATATATGCCAGTTATAGACCAATATCATTAATAAATGTAGACACAAAAATGTATGCCAAAATATTAGCCATTAAATTAAAGAGATTAATGCCGGATTGGATACATATAGACCAGGTAGGGTTCATACCTGGGAGAAAAGGAAGAGTCAACGGAAAAGGAATCTAGTTACTCCTACAAATTAAAAAGAGATGGACCCTAGAGATGGCTCTATTCCTGTCAATAGATGCGGAAAAAGCATTTAACAGGGTAGACTGGGTATTCATGACAGCTACAATAGAAGAGATAGGGATCGGCCCAAAAATGACTTGAAAGATTAAAAAACGATATCAACATCCAACGGCGGCAGTAAAGATCACTGGGACTCTATCTCAATCTTTTTAGTTATTTAATGGTACGAGACAGGGGTGTCCTATTTCCCCCCTATTGTTTATATTGACATTGAAACCTGTATTGGCTACTATTATAAATAGGGTAGCTATAAAAAGAGTAAAGGTAGGAAAAAGAGAAACATAAAGTGGCGGCATATGCGGCCGGGTGCGATGACCACCGGGCCACCAGCGATTGCAGGCACGAGAGCCAGAACGGGGATTTGTGTGTGTAAACACACAAATCCCTGTTCTAACAGGGGAGGAGAAACAGATTGTCTGTTCTTACAAAGTAGAAACAACAATTTGGCTCCTCCTCTAGTCAGTCACATCCCCTCACAGTTAGAAACACATGTGGGGGAACACATTTAACCCCTTGATCGCCCCTAGTGTTAACCTCTTCCCTGCCAGTGACATTTACACAGTAATCAGTGAAAAGGTGTCCGATCTGTCCACCGCAATGTCGCAGTCCTGCGTAAAAAAAAATTTATAATAAAAATTTCATAAATCTATTCCATATTTTGTAGACGCTATAACTTTTGCGCAAACCAATCAATATACGCTTATTGCAATTTTTATTACCAAAAATATGTATAAGAATACGGCCTAAACTTAAAATTAGCTTTTTTGAAAAACCATTGGGGATATTTATCATAGCAAAAAGTATAAAATATTGTGTTTTTTTCAAAATACGCAGACCATGTGTACACGGCATTAAATGGGCATCTTAGCAAGCACAGTATACAGGGGAATATGGGAAACTATTTTTGACAGGAACACACACCAGCACAGGTTGAACTGGAGGGACTGGTGTCTTTGTTTAACCTTACCAACTATTGTAACTATGTTTATAGAACACCTCCACAGCTGCCATTTCCTACTCATGTGATGGGTTCTCTGCAGTTTTTCCAGTGTCTGAGTCAGTTTTATAAAAAACAGCAGTAGGTAAAATTCTGCAAATTAAATTTCCGAAAATCCTTGTAATGCATACCTAGATTTTATGCACTGACATAAAAATAATTATTGTGACTGTGAGGGTTACACCATGAACTTACATATTTAAGACCTTGGCAAAGCTCATATTGCCTGAAGCAAATGAATACAATATATATAATATATTAAAAAATATTTAAAGAATCATCCTGTAAATGTACAGTAGATGACCAGTTTAATATGACACTCTTTAAATACTTTGACATTATGTGCACTATGAATTATTTTAAGAGCTTCAATTGTGCTGATCATAAACAACTTTTTAACAGGTGTGTGTGTGTGTGTGTTTTTTTGTATGGGAGAGAGAAGTTGCTGTTAGATTGAAGTACATTATGTGTAATGACGTATTTGTTGTCTTATGCAGAACTGTGCCTAAGGACTCATATAATAATTGTGTATGATAATTGCACAGGATGAATGTAGGTGCAACCAGTCTGCATTTTAACGCACATGAATGCATGTAAAGTATATAAAAAACATATTTAAATTTATTTTTGCATGATGAATTAGGGCAGAGCTCAATCAGCTTTGTCCTATGTAAACATGGCTCACAGGAAGTAACAATTATGTCACGTCCCTTTTAAACAAAAAGCAAAACCATTGTATTGCGTTTTGCTGTTATGGAGCGCTTTATTTAGCGACTGTCCGAAAAACTCCCTATGCAGTTTAAAGCGAATGTGCGCTCAAAAAAAAAAATATTAAAAGCCAGCAGCTACAAATACTGCAGCTGCTGACTTTTAATATTAGGACACTTACCTGTCCTGGAGTTCAGCACCGTCCACAGCAGAGGACGAGCGATCGATCATCACTCTGCTGCTCCCAACTCCATCCACGGTGAGGGAACCAGGAAGTGAAGCGCTCCGGCTTCACCGCTTGGTTCCCTACGGCGCATGCACAAGTCACGCTGCGCCCGCCGATTGGCTCCCGCTGTGTGCTGGGAGCCGAGTTTGTTCCCAGCACACAACGGGGGGGGGGGGGGCGACGGGATGTGACTAACTGCCTGTATTCTGCCCGAAAATGCTGGGCCGGAAGTGGGTGCAAATACCTGTCTTTAGACAGGAATCTGCACCCCCCTCCCCCTGAAAGGTGTCAAATGTGACACCGGAGGGTGGGTGAGGGTTCCGATCAGCGCAAGTTCACTTTAGGGTGGAGCTCCGCTTTAAGGTTAAATCACTTATCCTCCAATTTCATTGAAGGGCCTTTTAACACTCCCTGAGACTGGGTAGTTTATTCCCTATGCTAGAATCACCATTGAGGTATTTGCATATTGCTATTACATATCCTCTCAAGCATCAAGTTTATCGTTTGTAGTTGTTCCTTATAACTGAAGTCAGCCAGTACCCTTATTAACTTTGTTGCCTTTCTCTGGACTTACTCCAGTTCCAGCACATCCTTCCTAAAGGATTGTTGACCAGAATTGGACGGAATATTCCATATTGTGGCCGAACCTGGGCTTAACCCCTTGGTGCCGATGCCTACTGGCCCTTTAAGGGTTTCAGATGGCAGGAGGTGGGGTTTATGATCATGTAACCGCCATTATTGGCTGTTTGCTGGCAGTAACTGTGCTGAACACACAATCTGTGGGTGCTCAGCGTCAAGGCCCACCTGTCAAGATGCCACATGTTTGCGTGCCATCAGGTTAATAAAGAGGTTAAAGTGGCAGGATATAGTCTTAACTCTTGAGTAAATACCCATTTTTATGCATGTTAATATTCTGCTTGCCTTGCTTGCTGCAGCTTGGCATTGCATGTACATACAAAAACATAGAATATCTAGGTTCAAACTAACCGACCAATCAGCAACCAACCAAATTCACCTGTCTAAGTGTGTGCGTTAACCACTTAAGACCCGGACCAATACGCTGGTAAATGACCCAAGGTGTTTTTGCGATTCGGCACTGCGTCGCTTTAACAGACAATTGCGCTGTCGTGCGACGTGGCTCCCAAACAAAATATGCGTCCTTTTCTTCCCACAAATAGAGCTTTCTTTTGGTGGTATTTGATCACCTCTGCGATTTTTATTTTTTGCGCTATATACAAAAATAGAGCGACATTTTTGAAAAAAAAATCAAATAAACAAAATTTTAGTCAAACATTTAGGCCAAAATTTATTTAGCCACATGTCTTTAGTAAAAAAAAAATCGCAATAAAAAAAAATAGCTACCTAGCGGGAACAGCGACACTAATACAGCAATCAGAAAAATGATCGCTTAGTGACGCTGGCAATAGGGAGTGAAAGGGTTAACTAGGGCGGTGATCAGGGGGTTAAAACTTTATTAGGGGGGGTGGGGGGGCTATCCTGAACCTAACACTAACTGATTTTACACTGCCTGTCACACTGACACTGAATGCAGTGATTAGATCACTGCATTCAGTGACACTGTGACAGGGGGGGTGGGGGGGCAGATCGCAAGGGGTTAAGTATGCCTATGTGTGTGTGTGTCAGTGTAATGTTGGTGCACACTTACTGTGAGGTGTTCCTCTCATTGCATCGGTTGGGAATACCGCTGCGATAAGAGATTACATCACTTCCCCCTTCCTGTGTAAACACAGGAGGAGGAAGTGACACAAAGGGGGAGCGCTGCTATTGGCTGGGAGCGATCGCGGGGGGCGGGCAAACACCGACATCCGCCCGCTCGTCCCGGATCGCTCCCGGAGACACGGGGACCTCCGCACGCCGCGGAGGGGGTCCCGATCGGATCCCCGACCCGCTACTGGGCGAGGACGTAAATTTACGCCCTTGTGCCCATCCGTGCCATTCTGTGGCCGTATATGTGCGTGTGGAGGTCCTTAAGTGGTTAAAAACAGAGGTTTGGTTGCATGCATTTGCAAATGCATGTGTAAGCTGCAGGCCCCGTCAAGGCGCTCTGTATACTGCAGTCCTAACTATAAAATTGCATTTTAAGTCTCCTCAGTAGGAGCACATGACTGCTGATGGATAGATAAGGGGCAGGTGACTTGAGGTAGCCTAGCCCTCATTAAAGGGGCAGGAGCACACTGCACAATCAGCACATGGAAGCAAAGGTGCCAGTGTGCTGCCTGACCACAATGACATAAATACAACAAACAATTTAGGTCGTCTTGTAAACTGTCGTGCAAAGTTGCCCTAGTTTTGCACCTTTCTAATGCTCTTGTGAACCCCATTATATGTAATTAGATGGCAGTGTGAAAATGTTTCTGTTTGTTTATTTATTCTCAATATATTGCAGGGTGTTTACTGTCCTCGGGCATATATAGCTACTCAAGGTCCCCTACCAAGTACTGTTGTGGACTTTTGGAGGATGATCTGGGAATACAATGTTGGGGTAAGATATTCCTTCTTTAATGTAAGTAAAGAATATAAAGCTGCTGGAGTTTTGGCAACTTAGTCCAGTAAGGGCCCATTCAAACTGATCGGGTTTTGATCAGTTGAAAAAAAAAGAGGAAGAAAAATATATAAAAAATGCATCCCTTTCAATCATATGGAACTCCTTATAGCGGTCAGTTGCATTTTATTTGTATCTTTAAAAACATCCTGCTTGCTACATTTTTGGTGCACTATATAAAACCCCAGCAAAAGTAAAGCTCCCCATTGAAACTTATGGAAAATGCATCAAAAACACAGTTGCGTTTTTGGTGCGTTTTTGAGCCACATGTGTCACAGGTGCATGCTGGGAGCTGGGTAGCCAGAAAACACACTGGAGATGCATGCAGCGGAAATGCATGTATCAAAAACGCGAATGTGTTTTTGATGCATTTTCTTTTAAATTGAGCTCTGTGAATACAGCATTAGAATTAAAGAGGAAGTAAACCCTGATGGGTGTTACTTCCTCTTTGTTTCCCTGTAAAGGTAAAGCATAATGGACTACTATGCATTGCATAGTAGCCCATTATGTGACACTTACCTGCAGGAGAAGCCCACAATGTCCCCGTCTTCCTCGCTAGTAGCGAGCAGCCATTCTTCACCCCTCTTCTACTGTCCGGAGTCGCGTGACGTTGCATGACGTCACTCCCGCCTTTTACGGCATGACCCGAGATAGAAACAGCACAGCGTGCCCTTTCTAACTCCGGCATATGCACTGGTGAAATCGCCGTACGGCGATTTTCAAATATCTTCTAGACCATGCAGGTCTGGGAGATATTTCAAGCACCTACAGGTAAGCCTTAATCTAGGCTTACCTGTAGGCTAAAGTGGTTGTAAACCACTTTAATAGTTATTGTGAGATGTCAGGTTAAAGCCTAATTCCAGGTTTTAGTAAACATTAAATAGTTTGTTTGGACCAAGATGGTCTAAATGAACTATATCCCTCACTAACACATACAGCGCTGCAATCTGGCAGCAGGACGGGGACTTCCTGTCCTGCTCCCAGTACAAAAGTGTCAGGCTGAGTGTTGCTCAGCCATTCAAGGGAGTTTTTGTATTTTGTATTTTTATATTGTAGGCTTCCTTTGATTGGCTGAGGCAAGTGAATGACATCACAATCTCCCCCTCAGCCAATTCATTCATAAAATACAAAGCTTCCTGTGAATGGCTGAGCAGCACTGTGTCCAACTCAGTTTTAATTTGGGGGTGGTATGGAAAGTCCCCATTCCGCTGTTGGAAAACAGCGCTGACAGCCACAACATGTGTTAATGAGGGAAATAGTTTGTCTGAACCAGCTTGGTCCAAATTGGCTATTTAAAGTTCACACAAAACATGGAGTTAGGCTTTAAAAGAAACGTGTGGGTCTAAACTTTAGGAACTATGATAGCTGACTTGGTTATCAAATGTGTAAGCAGTGATATCCCATCCCATTTTGTGGGATCTAATTAGTAGTGATGAGTATGCTTGTTTGGAGCATTCTTCCAAAAAGCCATAATTTTTGCTCGTTCGGTGGGAGCCAAACATCATATATGGTAGCTTCCAAAGGTAATTATAGAAAGCAGCTGGTGCCAGCACCCACTCTGTGCTTAGCAACCAATGACTTGGGAATGCAAAATAGCATGAAGCAGGTTGATATAGCCTAGGTAGGACTCTTTTCAGAGGACGGTGAAAGGAGGATTGCAGTTGTTCAGGGGGAGATGCTGCTGCTTCCTGATGCCTGTTTTTTTTTTTATTTGTATTGCCAGACGGCAATTTTGCATTGCAGGATTGCGCTGGGCTAAAAGCCAAATGTAGCCCCATTCATTTACATGGGAGAGTTTGACGGGTATTTCTGTCAGTGAAACTAAGCTTGTAGTGTTACAATTGTTGAATTGTGATGCAAAGTACCGTTATGTGTAATCATTTGAGTGATACCATGTCCGCTTGAAGGTAGGTGTTTAGGGGGGGCAGTAAAATCACAAATGAGCTGCCTGTTTTTACTGCCTCCTTGTCGCCTGTATGAAATGAGTTTAACATTGATGCTGTAAAATATTCCTGATCCTGAAATTGTGTCTTATATCATGTTTCCTATGCAGATTATTTTAATGGCCTGTATGGAGTTTGAAATGGGGAAGGTGAGTATAATATTTCTTGGAACACCTATTGCATGGAAAACCTGGTATTTTCTTTATTTCTGTCTGTATATTGTAATTTGGTGTAAACTCCTGCTTGTTTGCACTGGGTTCCAATCTCACAAGGCACCACTTTCCTTCTAACTATTGATACTTGGTAAACTGGTCTTGGGTTTGCATAATTATAATAAGGACATTTGGGTAGGGAGGGACCCATAAGTGCCTCATATCTCTAAATTCTATTTATTGTCTTATGCCACATCTACATGGAACACTTCTATTTCTGTATTACACACACAGTGCCTCATACTTCTCCTTTCCCTGCAGTGAATCATATCTCTGTATTACATGCTGTGCTTTATTGCAAACTGTTCCTCTGACTTCTGTTTATAGAGCTGTGAATGTAGAGTTTCTTATATTTCTGATATTGGTAGTAGACCACCCATGTTACAAACTGACCGCATTATCTACTACGGTTAGGTGTTGTAAGGTAAGGTGTTGATCCTGCGTTAGGCTGACCGCGTAAATTATAGCTTAATTCTAGAGTCCGTGTGCAATCTTCCTTAGACTTAAAGAGGAACTGCAGTCTTCTCACATAATTTGTAATAAAAACATCTTTGCCATTCTGAAGCTTCCCTCCAACCACTTTGCAAATAATTTTATATATACTGTGATTTGCAAATTGAAATTGCCAAATATGCTGCAGAAATTTCCCTCTACTAAGTCTGGCTGCAGCCATTTGAACTGTGGGCAGCTGAAGCTGTGGCCTGAATTACACAAACACACCTCAGGCTCTGCAGTCCTGCAGCTTTCATTGGCCCTCCTATGATTAATTTCCCCTCCCTTTCTGGCAAACTCTCATGAGAGAGAGAGCTGTGCATGATGTCATAATTTACATACATTTAAAAATGTTAAAATAAAAAATAAAATTCTAAAATTCTAAAAAATAACTAACTATTAAATTATAGGTATTGGAATTTCCTTTTACATTTGGCTGTTAGTGAACGAAACCAATATGAATTTATCCTAAGTTATGAATTATCCAAAATAGCGAATGCTGCATCTAAACAAATGGAACGGAGTGAATAAATAATAATAATCATAAGACATTTTTATTATTACTATTGTTATTTTTTTATATTAATTTGTTCCATTCGTTTATTCCATTCGGCATTCATTATTTTGGATAATTCGTAACTTCGGATAAATTTGTTTTTGTTACGTTCACTAACAGCCAAATTTTAAAGGAAATTTCAATACATATAATTTAATAGTTAGTAATACTGTAGTTAAGTTATTATTAGTTTTTATTTCAGATTTTTTAATTTTCAGGTTTTCCAATATCTAGAATTTTAGAATATTTAAATTTACAAATTGTCAGAGAAATTAATTAAACGGGTTTTCGTTAATTTGGTATTTCAGAAATAACAAATTTGTTTAAATTCATTAAAAACTAATTCGGAATGAAACAAATTGCACATGTCTATTACATTCAGCTTGCCAAGCCATGTAGTTGTTGGTAAATCAAACTGAAACATCTGCTTGAGTCCTAACTTAATCCACCCAATGTTTTATTCAACGCCACGTAAATTTTATAGCTGCCCTGGATTTTTAGTGAACCCACACATCTTTCAGATTTCTGTACTATTGTTTATATACAGTACTCAGTCGATTTGCAATCAGGTTGTAACATGTACTATATAACCAGCTGGACGTCACCACAATTACTAAGGTTAGGCCTTAAAATTCCAACCCAAGATAATATTTTACAGACTGTGAAACAGTGTCATTTAAATGTCTTAAAATGTGTTGTTTTGTGACTAGAAAAAATGTGAGCGCTATTGGGTTGAGGCAGGATGTGAAGTCTTACAGTTCGGTCCGTTCTCCATCACATGTGTGAGTATCATGAGAATAATTCTATTACATAATGACAATGCATTTTCTTTTTTGTCTTATCCACGTAACGTATTGATGTCTCTTCTTCTAGAGTAATGAAGAGAAAAAGAAGGACTATGTTATCAGGACCCTGATAGCAACCTATGGAAGTGTAAGCTCTGTTCCTTATTTATTTTTCATATTATATATTTATTAGAGTAGTTTTATGAAAAATAACACAAATAAAACTAGAACAAAGGTGGATATGTTTATGATTGCAACCATTTAGGTTTAATCTTTGAATTATGTAAGATTTTTTTTCATGTAAAGGCTACAGTTGTGTAAAAAGTTAAAGTGTATGTTAACCCACAGGGTTAACGTTGCATTATCTCCTTTGTTGATTCATCTAATTTCCCCCATGACTGTGCTTTATTAAAAATGCAGCTATATACCTTGTTTACTGATCGCAGATATGCGACCACATGACATGCTGCCTCTCTCTTCTCTCGGCCCGACAGATGCAGCAGGCGGGGCCGAGGATCCCCCGCTGATATCAGCCAAGAGTAGAAAGGCGGCCTCACCTGCCGCGGCTCTAATGCGGGAGAAGAGAGAGGCGGCATGTCACGTAATCGCCGATCTGCACTCAGTAAACCAGGTATATAGCTGCATTTTTAATAAAGCACAGTCACAGGGGGCATTAGATGAATCAACAAGGACGGGAGGAGAGGATGGAGGAGAGGACACAGGAGACACAGAGCAGGGCTGCGTTTGATGAAGGCACGTTTGCTGACAACAGTGTCAGGGCTCAGCAGCCCTGATATATTATGATCAGTGTACAAAGGGGAGGGCAGAAACTGGCAGGATCAGCCATGTATTTCAGGTGATACGATTGTCCAAATGACACAGCACAAGCTCTGTGCTGTGTATAATGCTTTAAAGGAACAGGATCTTTATATTATTATTTCTTTGTGTTAACAAACACTTTAGCCACTTAAGGACCCATTCGCACCAATATACGTTGGCAGAATGGTACGGCTGGGCACATCCATGTACGTGGCCCTTTAAGCCCAGCCGTGGGGTTACGCGGGCGCGTGCCCACGACCCGGTCTGAAGCTCCGTGACCGTGACTGTGGGACCTGTGGACCCGATCGCCGCTGGACCCCCGCGATCAGTCCCCGGAGCTGAAGAATGGGGAGAGCTGTGTGTAAACACAGCTTCCCCATTCTTCACTGTGGCACTGTGATCGATCGTGTGATCCCTTTTATAGGGATACACAATCGATGACGTCACACCTACAGCCACACCCCCCTACAGTTCTAAACAGATGTTAGGTCACACATAACCCCTTCAGCGCCCCCTTGTGGTTAACTCCCAAACTGCACTGTCATTTTCACAGTAAACACAATGTATTTTAAATGTATATAAAAACAGTGCTAAATACGCCCTACTTTCTCAGCACCACCCAGCGCTCAGGAGTTTTACGGTTTTAGATATCGATGATAAAAAATGATGACAGACAGTTGGTGAGTTAAATATAATGGTGGCAATCTGATCCCAAAATCACAAAACTTAAAATAGCAGCCGCTTAAATAAAAAAATAGGAATGGTAAACAAAAAATAAAAGAACAAAATAATCCCAATATAAATTGTAGCAGCGCTTTTCGTTCACACTAAAAGGAAACAAACTTCTTCATGAGATGGAGTCATAATGGAAAGGTCATGCCAATCTAGTAAAAGAGAGTGTTCAAAAGGGGGGAAGATTGTGCTCTGTAGATGACAAAGATGAAATGGATCCTCTCAGCAGTCCACCAATGTGACACCCAGTGACAACAGAAGACCCCTCTTGGGGATGCGCTTACCACAATGATAAGTACAGATATCCTTCAACAGCAGCAATTATCCTTTTCACCTTCTTAGGCCGCGTACACACGATCTGTCCAAACCGATGAAAATGGACTGAAGTTCAGTTTCATCGGTCCAAACCGACCGTGTGTACAGCCCATTGGTCTGTTGTCCTTCGGACCAAAGTTTTAAAACGTGCTTTAAAATCGGACTGATGGACGCCTGACCATCGGTCCAAACCGATCGTTAGTACGCAAAAGCATCGGTTCAAAAACCCGCGCATGCTCAGAATCAAGTCGACGCATGCTTGGAAGCATTGAACTTCTTTTTTTCAGCACGTCGTTGTGTTTTACGTCACCGCGTTCTGACACGATCGGTTTTTGAACTGATGGAGTGTACGCACATCAGACCATCAGGCCACTTCAGCGGTGACCTGATGAAAACGGTCCTTTGGCCCATTCTCATCGGATGGACCGATCGTGTGTACGTGGCCTTAGAGTCTCCTCACAGAGCATAAAGACCTGGGATCCACTCGTGTTCATAAAAGCAACAACAGAAAACACTACATAGCGTAATACTGTTTATGTTTTACTGAAAAAAAAAATCCCAGTGCCCCCTTCTTCATATATACGTACACCGTAAAAATAGGAGGAAGTGCAAATGAAAATGCTAATACATGGGATGTAGTTACCACCAGCCGTCCGTCCGTAGCGAACACTGTCGGGTAAATCTCAGATAAGAGCGCACAACACTCCCGGGTAACGCGATGATTTACAGTCCTGACGTTTCGTCCAACACAGACTTCCTCAAAGGGTGTCACCTAAGGCTAATTACAGGCATACACATAAATACCTGGCAAGCCCATACATGCTTGCCTTGGTATCGTCCTTGTGCCCTGACCTGCTACCTTGAACCTGCACCTGATTCTGAGCCTGTACCCGACCCTGATCCCGAGCTCAACCTGATCCTGGTCCTGTCCCTCCAGTGTTCCTGTTACCTTGAATCCCTGCTCTGTATCCCGATCCGTCTACCTTCTCCCTCTCCTGTCCTGTTCCTTTCCCCATTCTTCTCATTCCCTGTGTATGACCTTAGCCTGGCTTACGTTTATGATTCTGGTACTTCCCTTTGTTGTATATAGTTATTTGTTGTTTGGATCTCTGTTTGGTTGATGCATTGTTTGTATTGGGGGTGTTTACTTACTGTAAATATATATATTGTCACTATTCTTAATAAACATTATTATTATTCACTTACATACGTTTGGTTCCCTTTGTGACAGCCTCAATAAGATTGATATAAAATTGTTGTTGAATGATTTTGGTTTTATATTATGCTTTATTTTGCAAATATAGCAAATGAACGTGATCACCCTCAAAAGTTTTCAGTGTTTTTTTTTATTTGTTTTTTACCTCTGACTTTTTTTATCCTTATGTGTATATATGATATTGGTGTGATCAATCCATCATATTATTTACGTTGCAATATCTGCCATTTTTTTCTACAGGATATACGAATAGTTTATCAGTTTCATTATAAGAATTGGCCTGATCATGATGTACCTTCATCTGTGGAACATATTTTGGGTATGATAGATGACATACGTGCTCTCCAGAAAGATGATAGTCCTCCAATATGTGTCCACTGCAGGTTTGTATATTTTGGATAGTGTAGGAAAGGGTTAAAACACTTGACAGTTTGTTATGTGTGAGATCTTGCTTTATTTTTAGTCCCAAGGATTCAACAGGAAGTGAGGGGGGAAGTATCTCACTTACACACACAGCCATTTCAAAGAACTGCTCCTCCCCCTCTCCCAGACAAAGATGGCCACCTTGGTTCAGCGCAGTCATTCAGTGCCACCGAAGAAGCTTGACAGCTGAACCTGTCGGTGAACAGGCACAGTGGCTGGAAAGGCAGCTTCATTCAGGGTAGCGCCCGTGCACCCTGAATGGACGCACCGCCACTGTTTATTACTATTTTGTTCCCTGATCTTCTATGCTGACTGTGAACTGGGAGAACACAGATCAGAGCAGTTTCAGGGTCAGAGCTGTCAAAGTCCCATTTGATATTCCAAGAAAATAGAGGATCAAGCACATTGATTCACTGGAGCAGAGGGCAGGACAGACAATCATTATAGACCCCTGATAAAGAGAACCCGCCACCTGCCTAATTCTATCAAATAGAGGGCTTGTTAGGCTCCTTGGGGTAGCAATAAACTTAAATTAAAAAAAGGTATAAAAAGTAAAATAAATGTAGATAAAATATATAAAAAAAAGCACCCCTCCCCCTTGTCACACACACAAACATAGGGAGCACATGCACACATAAACAATTGCGCAACATATATTGCACACACACAGGGATGAGAGAAACAATTATAGGTACTTCATTTACAGTTAACTGTAAACTTATGAACAGTAAAGGCATTTAAAGTGCTATCAAGGTTTGACATGTTGAAAAGTATAGTGAACAGAACATAAGTTCAGGGCTGCTCCATCCCTGGAATTAGAACACAATCAAAAATATCTCCCGTGGGACTATGTTGCAGCCAATGAAACAAAAGTATGTAAAACACAAAAAATATATATCTTGGGAGATATATCTAGATATATAGCTATATGTACAGAACATCTATATATCTTTATATCTATATAGGTATATATCTATATACAGTAATACCTCGGATTGCGAGTAACGCGGTTAACGAGGGTTTCGCAATACGAGCTATTACGTTTAAAGAATCCTGGCTCGGTTTATCTCGCAAAAAGAGCAGGATTCAAGCCTCTGCTGTGTGCAGTACTGCATTTGGCCAGAGGTGCGGGGGCGCCGATGACACTCTGAGCCATTCAGATGCACTCGTAAATACTCAGAAACACTCGTAAATACTCTGTTCTTGAGTGTTTCAGAACTTCTTTGAGGGTTTCCAAATGCATCCGAGCGGCTATGGACGGTCTCTGAGTATTTTCAAGTCTCTTCGGCACCCCCTCATTTCTTGACTTCTATGGCGAAACTTGTTTTGATATGCGAGTGCTTTGGATTACAAACATTCTCCTGGAATGGATTATGCTTGTAATCCAAGGTTCTACTGCATATATATAGATATTTATATCTATCTATATATCTATCTATCTATCTATCTAATAGATAGATAGATAGATAGATAGATAGATAGATAGATAGATAGATAGATAGATAGATAGATAGATAGATAGATAGATAGATAGATAGATAGATAGATAGAATCTATGTTTGGTATTTATTTACTCAACGCAACCTCATCTTTAAAAAAAAGTACACAACATTGGGGTGTAAATTGTGTTTGTAAAATGTATTTAAAATTTAGTTTGAACTAAACCCACCGAGTTACCTGTTTCCCAAAAAAAAAAAAAAATTATTGTCATTTTTATTATTTTAACAGAAATTACAAAGCAATATAAGCAAACTGAAAATAGAATAAAATATAATAGAATTACAAAGAAGTTATAACAAATACCAATGTGTTTATGTCAATTCTCAACCAAATTGTAAAGTCAAATGGCTGGTGTCATAGCTAATTACATGAACAGTATCTGCAACTGCAGATCAAACAAAGGCAGCTTCCTTGTCTGCAAAAGATAGGAGGTTCCACTGGTGCTATAGTTCCACTTTAATGTATTTCCTTCCTGAAAATACATACATTGCACAAATATTCTGTCATTTTTAAGCATTTCAACTACCATCTTTATTTGACAGTGCTTCTATTTGCTCCACAGGAAATGTGGTTAATCTACTGATCAAAGGGTTGAGCTTTGCTCTGCATATGATGTCAGTTAAGGAACTTCACATGTAAAAAAAAAAAAAAGTTAACTTTGCTCTTATTTAACCCCTTATTAACCCTTAGTTTACCTTAATCAGCCCTATTTACATAGTTAGTCAGGTTGAAAAAAGACACAAGTCCATCCAGTTCAACCCTAAAAAAAAAAAAATATCGTACAATCCCATATACCCGATTCTATACCCACAGTTAATCCAGAGGATCACCTTTTACTTTTAGCTATTATTTTCCTGCAGATTTTTTTGTTTATTTCTTTTTTTCTAACTTTTAATATTCAAATGCTTTTGTTCTTACTGATTGTGTAAATAATTTTATTTAAGACCAAAGAAAAACTAAAAACAAACATCAATTATTTTTGTTTTTAAATACTGTATTTATTGGCATATAACACTCACTTTTTAACCCTGAAAATAGAGGGTAAACGTTTTTTTTCTCCCTGAAACCTCCCTCTTAAAGTTAGGGTGCTTGTTGTACGCCTGTGCGTGTTATATGCCGATAAATACGGTAGGTTAGCAATGCATTGTACCTTAATCATAATTTTGGAGTCATTAAAAAAAGGTATGAATTACATAATAAAATGACGGCCTGGGCTGTGAAGGTGAATATCTGAATGATGCCTGCAGCCAGAGGCATCATCCAGATAGCCTCTTCTTCAGCGGGCTATTCTGCACGACATAAGAATGATCACAGCGGCAGTTCCGCCGCTTGATCTTTCTTACAGGCCGCGGGATGGGACATCCCCCCTCCCGCCGCCATCCGGTGCTTCTCCGGGCTCTCCCGTGCCTTCAGGGGCCCGGAGAACGAATCATCCGGCGTCGGCAGGAAGCGTACAGATGATTGGTGACCAGATGGTCACCAGTCATCTCTATGACCATCAGAGGACCCGGGCGCGATGTGATGACGTCAAGCCCGGGTCCCCGTAACTAAACAAAGCCGCGATTGCGGCTGTAAGCAACCATTCATGAGATCTGTGAATTTTTTTCACCGATCTCATGGTTTTCAGCCTGGAGGAGAGATGCGGGGTCAATAAGACTCTCCTTAAAGAGGACCTGTTACACACATTCCTATTACAAGGGATGTTTACATTCCTTGTAATAGGAATAAAAGTGGAAAAAAAATTGTGGAAAAAAAAGTGGAAAAAAAATTGAAAAAAATTGAAAAAAAGTGTAAAAATAAATAAAAAATAAGTAAAAAAAATAAATAAAAGATAAAAAAAAAATTAAAACTCCCCTGTCCCCGATAGCTCGCGTGCAGAAGCGAATGCACACGTAAGTCCCGCCGACATATGTAAACGCCGTTTAAACCACATAAGTGAGGTATCGCCGCGTGCCTTAGAGTGCCAGCAACAAATCTAGCACTAGATCTCCTCTGTAAATCTAAACTGGTAACCTGTAAAAAAATAAATAAAGCGTTGCCTATGGAGATTTTTAAGTACCGAAGTTTGGCACCATTCCATGAGTGTGCGCATAATTAAAGCGTGACATGTTGGGTATCTCTTTACTCAGTGTAACATAATCTTTCACATAATACAAAAAAAATTGGGCTAACTTTACTGTTTTGTTATTTTTTTAATTCATGAAACAATTTTTTTTACAAAAAAAGGCGTTTGAAAAATGATTGCGTAAATACCGTGCGAGATAAAACGTTGCAATGACCGTCGTTTTATTCCCTAGGGTGTCTGCTAAAAAAACATATATAATGTTTGGGGGTACTGCGTAGTTTTCTAGCAAAAGAATGATGATTATTACATGTAGGAGAGAAGTGTCAGAATAGGCCTGGTATGGAGGTGGTATAAAAGCCCGGTATTGAAGTGGTTAAACTTATACAGATCAAATTAGAAAAAAAATGAGGAGAGTTATTTTTTATGTCTGTGGCTTGAATAAAAAACAATTATTGCAAGACAATATCACCATAAGAAATCTTTGTATTACTTTGTTATCCTAAGTGATAGAAAAGTTATTCTGAATAAATAGGCCCATAGCAGGAATGTAAAAATGTCTCTGGTCTGTAAGGGGTATACAGGCGTAAGGTTGGTTAAATATTTATCTCCACATTTACATGCAGACTAAGCTGTCTAGCAAAAGTGACATTGACAAGAGTAATAACAAATTAAAACACTGCCAGAGGCAATGGTAGCAACATTTAAACCATTTACCACACCTGACAGCTTTATTTTTTATCGCTATATTATACTGGATAACATACTTACATATTTTAACCATGTATATATAGTTTTCAGAATAAACTTTTCGAAAAAAGGGAATATTTTACTCTACCTGCAGGATTATAGTTTTAGTAGTAATATGTATCTGCTGCTTACTAATTTGCATTATATGCAAATAAGGAATCATTACCATTTTAAAAGAAATGTAGTTATAGTGCTCATGGCAACTTTGTACAGTAAACATTTTTCCTAGACCAACACTACCACCTAGTGTTACTTTGCTATTACTACATGTTATACCACAATACAAATTGGAAAACCCAGAAAAAATAATATATAACTGTATAAATACTAATACACATTTAAATGTGAAATCTACAGTATATACCATTTTACTATTTTTTTAGTGCTGGCTGTGGACGAACGGGCGTTATCTGTGCAATCGATTATATCTGGAGATTACTGAAAGATGAGGTAAGATTGCTGTCATATGTATTTGTAGACATAAATGCTTCTGAATAAACTAGGAGGTCGTAGCCTGGATGGTTGTGTGTGACAGCTGCTGCATATCTTGTCCATATGTGATGTGTGGTCGTGCAACGGAACAGTAACATCTGGAAAGGTTGCAGTGGTTGTTATAGTCTCAAATGATCCATGTGACAGTCACAGTTTTGTGGTAGCAAATCTGTTTGACAATACCAAATGTTCCCTGAGCAACTCGTTTCCAAAGCATCCATCTGCTTATGTCATTAGGCCTTTGAAAATGGCACTGATCAAGCCTATATAATTTTGTTGATGACCATGCAGACTTTTTGTGCTGATGAACAAAAAATAAAGGACATTCTTTTCAAATTTTTGAACATGTTTAATCAAAAGTATTAACCTGCATTTAAGAAGACCAAAAAGGTCAATAATTGCTAGATAGATTAAGTGGGTTGTAAAGGTTCGTTTTTTATTTTCTAAATAGGTTCCTTTAACCCCCCTGGCGGTATTCCCGAGTCGGACTCGGGGTTACATTTCTGTGCTGCAATCGGTAACCCCGAGTCAGACTCAGGACCGCCTCGTAGAATCCACAGGCAAGGTTTACTTACCTTGTTCCTGGATCCAGCGATGCATCCACGCTGTGTGAGCGAGTGGGTGCTCGCTCGATTCACACAGTGCCACAGTGCCACAGTGCCACCAAGTTCCGTTCCCTGCAACGTTATGACGCACGGGGGGCGGAGAACGGCGCCATATTCAAAAATGTAAACAAACACGTTACATACAGTATACGGAAATCTTATAGATTACAGTACTGTATGTAAAAAATACACACCCCCTTGCCCCTAGTGGTCTGCCCTGTGCCCTGTGCCCTGCATGTTCTTTTGTATAATAAAAACGGTTCTTTCTCCCTGCAAACTGGAGATTGTCCATAGCAACCAAAAATGTCCCTTTATGTCAAAAATGGTTTCAGCTAGAAAACAGAGATAATAAATTAGAATCACTTGCAGAATTGAGCGATAGCGATTTGTGGGAAAATTCGTCATAAAAAAAATAAAAGTAATGACAGCGACAATTCTGCAACTGAGCAAATTTCAGTGATTTTGATTTGATTACATTATTGAATAATTTTTATTATAATTATATTATTATTTGTTATAATTATTTATAATTATTTAATTATATAATTTTGTTTTAAAAAAAAAATCATACCCGGGATGCCTATTAACCTATCAACCTATTGATAGGTTGTGTAACCATAAAATGTCCATCCACAAATGAAAGCCTCCCTAAGGGGATTAGAAGCAAAATCCAGCAGGAGCTACAGAGTATAAAAGAGAAGAGAGGTGCCTCTAAGTGTAGCAATATGGTTACATTTAATGAAGGTACAACATTCAACATGGTTGATGATTAAAAGAGGCACATCTAAGTATGCAGGCATCCGCCAGCTCTCCCCGCTATCAATCTCCAATTGTGACCAGAAAGACTACCCTGCAGGAGGGCGATCGGAAAGTAGGCTCAAAGCGCTCGTGGAGCGCAGCGTGGAAGGGATGGCATTGATAGCAGTGAGGAGGATGATATATTTGGACAGCTTTCCCCCAGATCCCTGCATACTTAGATTAGATTAGACTATTTTAATCATCAACCATGTGAGTTGCTAAATGTTTTACCTTAATTAAATGTAACCATATTGCTACACTTGAAAGGCTGGAATAAGAAAGTACTGGTATATTCCTGGACAGCCGCACTCTGAACAAACGTTGCCTTTATTAAAGTAGGACAGCACTACAAGCCACAGCAAAACAGCCTACTGGACAGCTGACGCGTTTCACACTATTCCTAGTGTATATAGTTATGAAAAAAATAAAACATGTTCTATTTCTAAACACCGACAGAAAAAAGTCAGATGGGGACTTTTTTCATCGGAAATTCCGATCGTGTGTATGCGGCATTAGAGGCACCTCTTATCTTTTATACTTAGTTGCGACATGACGCTACTTGTATATCAAGTCAAAATGTATTTAAAAATTTAGCTTGTCTTGCAAAATGCTCTCAAACCAAGTTACTCTCAAACCAAGGTTTTACTCTATATGTACTGTATGTATGTGTTCCTATGATAAATAAAAAAAAATTAATTCCTGCCAAAACTTTTGTTGCGTATGAATATCAGGTGCATAAGAGGGCTGAGAAGAATATCTGAATGACAAATAACAATTTTGCTTTCTTTCTCTGTAATAGATTATTCCAGTTAATTTTAGTGTTTATTCCATTATACAAGAAATGCGAACTCAGAGGTCTTCACTTGTTCAAACCAAGGTATGCTTCTTATAAGAAAAAAAATGTTTTTACTACTTTTTGTTAGATAAAGAAGTGTGACTGACGCCACAACAACCTTGCAGCAGCCTCATATGCATCCTTTGTGCTTTTGAGTAATATACAGTATGAGATGTATATCTACATCTCCTTCTCACACCCAAATCATACCAGATTATTCAAGTGGATTTGCACCCTTGGAATGCAATAAATTTAAAATGCATGCTGTCAGACAGCTACTTATCGGAGTGTTTTATATTCTTCAAGAGAAGCAAGATTTCAATAATCTTTATCCTCTATGCTTTATATGTGCAGCTCTGTTTTTAGCCTTGGCATCGGTAAAATGCTGGAACTTCTTGCTACAGATGTGATTTCAGGTTTCTTTAACCATTTGAAGACCAGACCTTTTCTGAAACTTTTAGAATCCCCAAATATTAAATTTAAATATATATATATATGTGTTTTTGCAGAGACCCTAGAAAATAAAATGGCAATGTCACACAGTATTTGCACAGCGGTCTTTTTAAAAGCAATTTTTTATGATAAAATACACGTTAATGAATTAAGAAAAAACAATACAAAAAAAAAATATATATATTTACCTCAATTCTTTATATATTCTTTATATATTGTGAAAGATGACGTTACGCTGAGTAATTAGATACCTAACATGTCATGCTTTAAAATTGCGAACGCTCGTGGAATGGCGGCAAAATGCAGTACTTTAAAATTTCCGTGGGCGACACTTATGCCCTGTATACATGATCGGTTCGCCTGATGAAAACTAACCGATGTTTTTTTTTCATTTCTGCCCGTGAGAATGGAGGGATGGGCGCTTTTACATTTTCTTATTTCTTTTACTTTTTATGTTTACACTGTCTCTTTATTTTTATTTCTATCATGTTTATTCCTATTGCAAGGAATGTAAGCATCCCTTGTAATGTACATACGGATGACAATTCCTCTTTATTGAGAGATCTGGGGTCAAAAAGAATTCAAATCTTTAATTTATCTTTAAAAGCAAAAGATCAAAAAAAACTAATTTTTTAAACTTTTGCTTTTACATTTTTTTTTACTTTGGCTCGAGAACCGGAAGTGATGTCAGACGTTGCTTTGGTCATCCAAGGGCATAGAGACGAGACTATTCTCCATACCCAGCTACTCAGATCGTTTCCGGGCTTCACCGATGGGTCAGGTAAGCCCGGGAACGACCAGGGAGAGGCGGGACCCTGCCAACTAAAATTTCCGTAAGCAAACAGTCAAGCAGCAATCCTCAAACTAGTCTCTTTAATGTTAGGTATCACTGTAAACATATCAGTTGATATGCTTGGTCTATAGACTGCTACAATCCCATAAATCCCAATCCCATAAACTGAAACAAAGGACCAGGTAAGAATGGGAAACAAAGGAAACCTACAATACATTGATTAAAATAAGTAGTCTGTCATTTGCTGATTTCGCCTCTTGCTGCCTAGTTATTATGCCGATCCAATCCAACTTGAATTAGAACAAAAATTCAGGTCAAGGGTTCTGACTTCACTTTCATTTTCCCAAATTGCAAGTTAAGCCTCATACATTCGATTAGATTTTCCGCAGATAAAGCGTAGGACTTTTGTCGGAATGTCTTGCATACAAACGGCAAAGAATTGATGGCCAACCAACACGAAACTACATGGTTTTTCAGCTCATTAGCGGCACCCTTTGGGCAACTTCTGCTAATGTTGTGTTTGGTAAGCATTGCTTCCAAACATGCATGTTTGTACTTTGGAGTTTTGTCTGACGAACATGTGTACACACGATCAGAAAATCCAATAACAGACAACTGTCCACAACATTTTTTAAAGCCTGCCATGCAACATTTATCCATGAAAAATCCGACAACAATTTTCTGCCAACAGCCTGTCATCATACAATTCCCGTCTGAAAATCCGATCGTGTGTACGAGGCTTTTGTCTAAATTTGTAAAAATGTTAACACAACCAGGCAAGTAGTATTTTCAAATGTTGTTAATGGTAACCCCAAAATTTCACTAGGAGCAGATTTCTTAAAAACAGAACATATCGTACAATTATGGGATGAAAAAATTAACTCCTTTATTGCCAATGTTATTGATCATAGGAGCAGTATGAACTTGTCTATAATGCAGTAACCCATCTGTTCAAGAAGGAACTTGATAGACTCAATGGGATACCAGATTCAGAACAGAAAAATGTAAGTTATCGGTCATAACAGACTAAATAAAATGCAATGGCACAAATGTATGTAGCATAAAAAACATCTTTAAAGGCTTTTCTTTATTTGTGGGGAGTACAATAAGCTTGCTCAAGGTAAAATGGGCATCCTATACCTCAGTGGCGGCCGTTGGAATTTTTTGGTGATAGGGTAAGTGCTACCGGCCGACGTGGAGGGGTGACATACTGTTTACTGCCCCCCCCCTATTGTCCGGTAGCACTTACCCCATCACCGGCGGCCTCAATTCCTCCGAGGCGGCAGCCTCCTGCTCTCCCCGGGTCTTTATGGGTCATCACGGTGGCGGCTTCCGTTTCCTCCCTCCTCCTCTGAAGTCAATCGGAAGTCTTCTCTTTTTGGCCAATCGAAAAATGGGTCTCACATCCGCTTCTGATTGGCCGGATCGAGGATCAGTGTTTCAATAGGGAATATTCATTCACTGTTGTAACACACCTGGTTGGACTATGGTCGTATTCTCTGCGACCAGAGCCCACCCTATTTTGAAGCCTATTAGAGCCTAAATAAATAGTCGCTATAATTCATGCGCCCAGTGCCCTGAAAAGGCAACTGGACGGATGAATAGGGGGTGGATAGATTTATGCTATGTATGAATATATCCACTGCATATAGGAGGTGTCCTGGAGAGAGAGGGCGGCGTCCAGGCACCCCTAATGGACGGGACGCCACTGCTATACTTCCTAATAGGGAACACTGATGCAGGCAGCAGTAGTAGTTACCAGCTGTAACGAGAGAAAAGAATTGCATTGATCTTAATTACACTGATAACACACAAGGAAACAGCATACTAATTTTCCAGGTAGTAGTGAAAGATTTTAGGCACACAAACCGCGTAAGGAAAGGAAGAAGATTTTTTAAACTGTTCACACATTGCTGTGCAATCTCTAAACAATTTTCAGATAAACCAGCAAATATCTACGCTACAAATATGTACAGTATGCTTTATTGTAAAAAAAAATAAAATTTTTTTAGCAATCTGTATCCCATTGGGGGAAAAATATTTCTCCCCTCTCCCATAGAAGCAACAAGAGGAAATGCCTTCAGAGTAAGAAAAATCTCAGGGTCACCAAAAATATTGTATCCACAGAAAGATTTCCCCTATAGTCCTGTTTTTCTTTTTTTTCACATTCATCAACAATGCTCACCAGGACAAATAGGGTGTGATTTACTAATGGCAAAGCGATTGTTCACTTTGCAAGGCAAGTTACACTTTGCATGAGAATTTCTCCAGAGCCTAATGAATGAGGTGAAGCTCTGCTGACTTCCATCATCCATCTTGTGTTTTTATTTATTTGCCTTGCACATGATTGGGTATTCTGCAAAGTGAAATTTCCTTACATTTACCAAGTTCTAGGTAAAATTCCCTTTCACATGTGCGGACCGTTCGTCCGTTTTTGACAAGTTTATGGACTTGTAATGCATCCCTATGGGATCGCGTCTGTTAGCGGATGATGCATCCGCGTCCGTAAAGATATGTTTTTTTCGGACGGAAGAAAACCCTATTTTTCTTCCGTCTGGCGGATCGGATCGGATGAATATGGACAGTCGGTCCGTATTGATCCGATTCCCCATAGGGGAGAGCGGAGGTAAGACAGGGCGGTCTCTGCACAGTGTGCGGGGACCACCCTGTCCACCGACAGCTCAGCGGGGATTACGGATGATCCCCGCTGAGCCGACGGACACACACGGAGCGGACACAAAAACAGTCCACTCCGTGTGAAAGGACTCTTACTGATTAATGGAAACAAATAAAAAAATATGGGACTTTATAGGTGCTACCACTCTAGGAATTATTTAAACCATAAAAATGTTACATCTTATCATAACAAAAAAAGTAAAAATGCTTAAAGGGTAGTACGCCCCACAGGTATGTCATTTTCTGCTTGTGTGATTGGCTTACTGGTTTTCCCAGAAGTCTGCACTAAGATAAAATAATAATCATTTCTTAATTTTCCCAACTTCAAAAAATGCCATGCCTAATAATTACCTTGGACTGTCTATTTTTCAAAAACTGGTCAGTGATGGGGGGGGGTATTTGTACTGTAGGGCAAGTCAGTACATCAGCTGAACTCACACAATTTCATTCCCGCATGTCAGTCCCGACTTCGAGGACAATTTCAGAGACATCTGTGCGGGTTTCAGCACAGATGTCAAAAGAAATCCCACCCTGAAATCACAAAAAGTAATACAGAAACTACTTTTAGGAATCGGTGCGGCGCCGCAAATGCGGCGTCGCACTGATTCAGACGCTTCCATTTTGCCCGATTTGTCAAATCGCATGCCAAATCGCATCATTGTGAACCAGGGCTCACACAGACTAAATGATATCGACTAATTTGAGTTATTTTTCCCAACGATATGTAGCAGTATAAATGTTGGCCCAATTTATGAAAAAAAAAAATTATAATAGAAACTAACTGCAGGTAAGCTTTGAAGGACAACTTCACTAAACATAAAGTTGTCTTTTAAATAAAAAAAGCACACGTGATCTCAAGCTGATACAGTTGAGATTTGCTCTTCAATCTGTTTAGAATGGGTATTATGAATATTCTACACTTTGTAATGTCAGTTTTCGATTCTCCTTGCTGCTTGTTTTCAACCTTGACTTTTCCTCGGAACCAGTTACATTTCATAAAATTATTCCTGAGATTAAAAACAGCCTCATTTCTTGGAATAATGTGATCTGTAGTGAAATGTGCTTTTATTCCCTCTTGAGCTTTATAGAGGCCCTTCATGTGCTAGAAACCTCTATTTAAATATGTATGCGGAAAACATCAAACAATTCAACCATCTCATCTTTTCCTTCTAATGGCCCTTAATGAGCTACCTAGTCCTGTTTTATCATCAGATGTGCCCTATATTGTACTCCTCATACTGAGCAGAGCCCACCATGCATTACCAAGTGCAGCATTTTAATATGTCAATATGTCTCTTAAGAGACTTTCAATATTCAATATCTCCCTAATCCAGTACATTTTAATATTCTATGTCGGTGCTGCAATGATTTTAAGATCATCTTTAGCAGGTCGTTTCATTTTACCTGTCACTGTGTATCATAATGTTCAAATATGGTTGTTAATTTAATTGCAAGTAAATATAAATTTACATATCAAAGATTTATTTTTATTTTATTTTACAGTTATATAGGAATATACCACACTGCGCAGATGTACATGATTTAACCAGACTGTCTGGTGGGTAAGTACTTCATATGGTTGTTTTGACTGTACTGATCCCTGCAATTAAAGCATAATTAAAGACAAAACTTTATTTTAGTTTTGGATAGAGTAGAGAGAGATTAGAATACCTGTCAGTTTTTATTGTAGTCTGTGCCATCGTTAGGGAGATTCGCCCTCTCTATTCGTCCTGTTTACCATTAGCATTGACAGTGTAAGGCCGCATACACACGACCGGTTTCCTCAACAGAATCCATCAAGAAACTCTATGGGAGAGCTTTTTTGCCGAGGAAACGTCGTGTGTATGCTTTTCATCAAGTAAACTGTCGAGGAACTCGACGAGGAAAAAAGAGAGCAAATTCTCTTTTTCCTTGATGGGAGTCTCAATTTCCTCGTCGTGTTCCTCGTCGGGCTGGTTTTTCACGAGAAACACATTGGTGTGTATTAGGGTTGTCCCGATACCACTTTTTTAGGACCGAGTACAAGTACGGATACTTTTTTTCAAGTAGTCGCCGATACCGAATACCGATACTTTTTTTAAATGTGTCCCCAAATGCAGCCATGTCCCCCACATATTGCAGCCATGTATGTCCCCCACATATTGCAGCCATGTATGTCCCCCACATATTGCAGCCATGTATGTCCCCCCCACATATTGCAGCCATGTCATGTTCCCCACATATGCAGCCATGTCATGTTCCCCACATATTGCAGCCATGTCATGTCCCCCACATATGCAGCCATGTCATGTCCCCCACATATTGCAGCCATGTCATGTCCCCCACATATGCAGCCATGTCATGTCCCCCACATATGCAGCCATGTCATGTCCCCCACATATTGCAGCCATGTCATGTCCCCCACATATTGCAGCCATGTCATGTCCCCCACATATTGCAGCCATGTCATGTCCCCCACATATTGCAGCCATGTCATGTTCCCCACATATGCAGCCATGTCATGTTGCCCACATATTGCAGCCATGTCATGTCCCCCACATATTGCAGCCATGTCATGTCCCCCACATATTGCAGCCATGTCATGTCCCCCACATATTGCAGCCATGTCATGTTCCCCACATATACAGCCATGTCATGTTCCCCACATATTGCAGCCATGTCATGTTCCCCACATATTGCAGCCATGTCATGTCCCCCACATATTGCAGCCATGTCATGTCCCCCACATATTGCAGCCATGTCATGTCCCCCACATATTGCAGCCATGTCATGTCCCCCACATATTGCAGCCATGTCATGTCCCCCACATATGCATCCATGTCATGTCCCCCACATATGCATCCATGCCATTTCCCCCACATATGCAGCCATGTCCTGTGCCCCATATTGCAGCCATGTCATGTCCCGTCCCCCATACCTCCGCCGCCGCTGCTGCCGGGTTAATCCCCATGCAACACAGCGGGCATTACAAGTTTTCGTTGGTAAACTTGTAAAACCCGCGGCGCCATGTATAGACACGCGATTGGACGGATCCGTCCAATCGCGAGCAAAGGGGGGGAGAGTCTATGCACGTATCCGTGTATAGACACTCCCCCCTTGCTCGCGATTGGACGGATCCGTCCAATCGCGTGTCTATACATGGCGCCGCGGGTATTACAAGTTTACCAACGAAAAACTTGTAATGCCGGCTGTGTTGCACAGGGATTAGCGGCGGGCGGCGGGGGAGTATTCTATTTAGGTATCGGGAGTATTTGCGGGAGTACAGGTACTCCCGCAAATACTCGGAATCGGTCACGATACCGATACTGGTATCGGTATCGGGACAACCCTAGTATGTATGCTTAGAAACCCGCGCACCTTCGGTAAAAGTAGCGTTTGTAATGGAAATAGCACATTTGTCACGCTGTAACAGACTGAAAAGTGCAAATGTCTATTACCAAACTTTTTCCTAACACGCAGTAACATGAGATTAGCAAAAGCAGCCCCAAGGGTTGTGCCAGTGGAATCGAAATTCCCCTGCCGTTGTATGTGTTGAAGTCACCGAGTTTGAGAACAAGGAGATTTGGTCTTGACAGTGTGTACGCAAAGACAGCTTGTCAAGTTTCTTGATAAGCCTAACAAGGAACTCATCGAGGAAAACGATGTGTCTTTCCAGACGAGTTCCTCAGTCGTGTGTACGAGGCCTAAGTGAAAGAAAATCCAGATTATTCTTCCAAAAGGATTCCCCTTAATTTGCAGGAATTTCCTCTAGCTTCCTGTTGTGGCTTTAGAACAGGAAATTTCCCCAATGGGATAAAGGTGGCAAAAAATAGACCTGACAGGGGTTTTAACTAGGGTTGTCCCGATACCACTTTTTTAGGACCGAGTATAAGTACCGATACTTTTTTTCAAGTAGTCGCCGATACCGAATACCGATACTTTTTTTAAATGTCCCCCACATATGCAGCCATGTCCCCCACATATGCAGCCATGTCCCCCACATATGCAGCCATGTCTCCCACATATGCAGCCATGTCCCCCAGCCATGTCTCCCACATATGCAGCCATGTCCCTCCAGCCATGTCCCCCACATATGCAGCCATGTCCCTCCAGCCATGTCCCCCACATATGCAGCCATGTCCCTCCAGCCATGTCCCCCACATATGCAGCCATGTCCCCGCAGCCATGTCCCCCACATATGCAGCCATGTCCCCGCAGCCATGTCCCCCACATATGCAGCCTTTTTCCTCCGGCCATGTCCCCCACATATGCAGCCATGTCCCTCCAGCCATGTCCCCCACATATGCAGCCATGTTCCTCCAGCCATGTCCCCCACATATGCAGCCATGTCCCCACAGCCATGTCCCCCACATATGCAGCCATGTCCCTCCAGCCATGTCCCCCACATATGCAGCCATGTCCCCCACATATGCAGCCATGTCCCTCCAGCCATGTCCCTCCAGCCATGTCCCTCCAGCCATGTCCCCCACATATGCAGCCATGTCCCCGCAGCTATGTCCCCCACATATGCAGCCATGTCCCCGCAGCCATGTCCCCCACATATGCAGCCATGTCCCTCCAGCCATGTCCCCCACATATGCAGCCATGTCCCCCAGCCATGTCCCCCCACATATGCAGCCATGTCCCTCCAGCTATGTCCCCCACATATGCAGCCATGTCCCCGCAGCCATGGTTCTCTAGCCATGTCCCTCTAGCCATGTCCCTCCAGCCATGTCCCTCCAGCCACGTCCCTCTAGCCACGTCCCTCTAGCCATGTCCCTCTAGCCATGTCCCCCCCAGCCATGTCCCCCACATATGCAGCCATGTCCCCCCAGCCATGTCCCCCACATATGCAGCCATGTCCCTCCAGCCATGTCCCCCACATATGCAGCCATGTCCCTCCAGCCATGTCCCTCCAGCCATGTCCCCCATACCTAGCCGCCGAAAGCCGCCGCACGGAGAACATCACAGCATTCATTTGAATAGCTGTTCTGCCCGCGTGTATAGATACTCCCCCTTGCTCGGGATTGGACAGATCACGATCACCCATCCAATCCCGAGCAAGGGGGAGTGTCTATACGCAGCGGGAACACTAAGCTATTCAAATGAAAGCTGTGATGTTCCCACACGATGTTTAACCCATGCGGCGCGGCTTTCGATGCAGCGGGTTCGATGCGGCGGCAGGGGGGGAAAGTATTCTATTTAGGCATCGGGGGTATTTGCGGGAGTACAAGTACTCCCGCAAATACTCGGTATCGGTCCCGATACCGATACTGGTATCGGTATCGGGACAACCCTAGTTTTAACCCACCCTTACTCTATCCAAAATGAACAACAAAGTTTTGCCTATAATTCTACTTTAAGCTTTTATTTTTAGGATTAGTTGTGACATCTGGACAAGGCCTTTTGTACAGTAGAATTTGATAACGAGCACTGATGACTGTTGAAAGTACTCATTACAGGACACAGAGGTTTGCTAATCTGAAAGAAACATGTTAACTGATGTTCTTCATCAGCAAAATCATAAGGTACATAGTCATGAGCTTTGGTGGGGTCAATAAAAGAGAGATGTTTGCCTCTCATCATCCACAGTAAGACATTCATCTAAATCTCTAAAGCCCAATCAGCAAGGATAGGAAAGCTGGTCAGAGTAGATGGGAAGATGGATAAAGCCAAATACAGGGCAATCTTAGAAGAAAACCTGTTAAATTCTGCAAAATACTTGAGACTGGTTCACCTTCCAGCAGGACAACGAAGCCCAAACATACAGCCAGAGCTACAATGGAATGGTTTAGATCAAAGCATATTCATGTTTTAGGATGGCCCAGTCAAAGTCCAGGTTGATCCTGCTAGCGGCCGAAAAAAGGGTTAATACTCCCAGAAATTTGCCTCTGCAGAGGCGCATTGCCGGCGGTATTACTGCGATGTCCCATTGTTTTCAATGGGAAGGAGCAGTGAAGGAGCCGTTTACATACTGCTTATCTCACAGCTCCAAAGATGCTGCTTGCAGGAGATTTTTTTTTCTCCCACCAGCGCATCGCCTCAGTGTGAAAGCCCTCAGGCTTTAAATTTGAGAATGCTGGGGCAGGAGTATTTCATTATTTATGCGCTATTTTTAGCGCTAAAATGCCTGAAATACGCCTCAGTGTGAAAGGGACCTTAGAGACAACCCAAAATGTGGGATTGTCTTTTACTTTTACTATCATTGACAACAGTAAACCTAAAAAATAGAGATGGCGAATATTCCTAATGGGACACAGACAGCAATAAGAGAGGTGTTCTAATCCCTCTCCACTATATCCAAACCTAAGTATAACCTTTAGTTATACTATAATGCATTCCACCATTAAGGAAAAAATGTTTTACCACTTGCTGTTCTCCCCTTCCCCCTTTCTAAACACTTACCTGACACGACTCTTGATCCAGCGCAGCCCCACTCTCCTCTCTTCCTGCATTCACATGCTTCACCGAGAGTAACAGGAGCCATTGCATGCAGATTGCTATAATGGCACATGCAATAGAGGAGAAGAGGTCCTGCTGTAAGGACCCCAGAAGAGGAGAAATGGGTCTGCTTTGTGCAATACAGCAGTGATAACAGTCAAAAGTTAGTAGTATGCTGTCCTATTTCTTCTGATGGCCAGCTTGTTAGGGCCCAACTATTGTAATGGAGTGCTCGGGGTAGTGTCCCTTTAGGAACTAAACCAGGCAGTGCCACTGCAAAGTGTACTCTTGTCAGTGTCCTCATTGTCTGGCTCTGCAGTCAGACAGCAGGCTCAACCAGCGTCCAGTATGTCCTCCAAAGTTCTGGAATGGCTGCCACTGTGTCTTTCCTTCACTCAAGTGCAGCGGTCCCCTTGTAGCCTCAGTTTCTCTGCAAGATGTCTCTCCTCTGACAGGCCTCTTGCCGAGAAATCCGTTTGTGTGTACAAGGCTTTCAAGTTTCTCTTTGGGAAATCTGGCCAGAATCTCGACGAGAAAAATAGAGAACCTGCTCTCTATTTTCTCGTCGAGATTCTTGTCAGTCTGTTTCCCGATGAGAAACCCGAGAGTGTGTATACTTACCTGTCGCCGTGGATACCCACGCATGCTCAAAATGACTTTGACGCATACGCGGTAGCTTCCACGGCATAGGTAGGGTGAAGCAAGATGGCGACGACAGCATCAAATGTGACGAGCGCATGCTTGACGTACACGATAACGTCACCGCTTTCTTGCCTTTCAAGAGAACCACAGTTCTTTTGAAATGTCAGTGTGTACACTCGGGCGGCAAGAGATTCTTACCAAGAATCTTGTCGGGGAAAACTACGTTTTTTTCCTGACGAGATTCTTGCCCGTGTGTACGAGGCCACAGGGTGGTTTCTGGCAGGTACAACAGTTCATTCCCTATCTAGGGATACAGGAAGCGCTGGCATTTAGCAGCATTACCAGCCCCAGCACAACATCAATTTTCCCTTCTATTTCTCCACATAAGACTGTATCTCTAGCCCTAGGCTCCCAGGTAAAAGGGAAGCGAGTCAGGAAATATTGCAAGGAGATCTCGCTATAGGAATATCTGAGATATAAGAGAAGCCAGGTACTGACTCAGCCCACCAGACTCCAGCTATAACTAAAATCTCACTTTTAAGAGAACTGGCCCCATAAGCATAGAACATGTGTTCAAGCAGAAACCCATTCATGTGCAGAAAATGGTTGTGTGCTTGACCTTAATATGGTTCTCTGTGCAAGATTTTATTTTATGAGTTCTAAAAAAAATGCTTGAAGCTGAACTGTAAGCTCTGTAGAAACAGCAAATCTATCCTTTGACTGATAAAGGAGTTTTACTTCCCTGATCCTCCACTCCCACAATCTCCGCAGCACACGGCAAGACTAGTCCCTGTAGCCTCTTCTTCCCTATGCTCTGGTAGTTAGATGCCTCTGATTTCCTCAAGACTAATGCAGAGACCATAGCCCTGCACTTGAAGTAAGGATATCAAGGAATAGTCCACTGCCAGAGCATAGGGGAGCATCATGTGCCAGGGGAGAGGAGGACTAGGTAAGTAAAACTTCTTATTATGTCCCCTAGATTTAAACAAATATTTAACTCTTGCATTGCAGAGGATGCCCTACTGCAAGAGATTTTTTTCTCCTTTTCTTGGAGTTGGGCTCTAACTTAAAAATGGCATTTTTTTTTTGTCTGTAATACTGTTGTAGATTTGTTTGGTCTATCTCCAACGTACGGTACAGTAGGTCTCAAAAGCAGTGAAACACAGTAGGCGTCACCATAAAAAAATGATATCCAGAAACTACTCAGGACTCATTCAGTTTATCAATCCTAGACTACAGAAAATCAAAGAACATTGGTGGGGGGGGACAGGGGGATATCCCTGATCTCAATGTTCAAGACAGGGAAGAATTTTATAACTCTTAATACTTGGCAGTTGTCCCGTCTAACAATGGATTCGAACAATGATATTGCTAGAATGTACTTTACACAACAATGGCTATTCAAAATTGGTAAACATAATACACCAATATGCCACATAGTCTTATAGCCATTCATAAACCAAAGAAAATCATAGATTTAGGTAATAAGTGAAATTAGGACCAGAGTTTTTTGTTGATTAATACAAAATAACACAAGTCACATAGAACCATAGCTGTTTAGAGATGTGTTACATTTTATTTATTTTTTCCATTTTTCTCTTTCTTCTTTTATTAAGTGGAAATGCAGAATACTGTTATATTGTACGGTCAATAAAAATGGATGCACAAAATTGTACTGACAATATGACAATATGAATTTTTGCAAAATACTACAATACAAACTATTTAAAAACCCAGTAGGGGTTCTAAACCTTCTCACACTATACAAAATAAGAACTTCCTTTTGGCTGGACATTTCAAGCGGTACTGTAGGTAAAAAAGGTCAGCAAAGGGATATATTTAGACTCTGCAGCAAGAAGAGAGTTCAAAATTAGCAAAACAAAAAAATAAATAAGTATAGCTAACAATTTACTGAAAGGTTATGGGAACCAGATTTGATACCTTAAAAATATTAGTTTTAAACATAAAACATTATACATTGTGCACACCTATAATACTAACATCCTTTTGTTCAAGTCCTACAGGTGAATGCATGATGGAAGAGGAAATTAGCGTACATCTTTGGAACTCATCTACAACAGCCATCAGTAGTGGAAATAATTCTAATAGCTGTATGAAACCCTTTTCCGTAACAAAGATGTATAAAAGTTATGATGAACTAAATGCACTTGCCATGCAGACATTAGAAACGCAACCTATGCCGCAACCTTTTCCACGAACAATATTGCGTAAAACTTCTCAAAACAGCATCAGAAAAAATCCTTTTCCTCAATCATGTACTGAGAACAGAAAAAGTTACAGTGGACATGCACCATTAATACACACCAAATCGACACCGTTGGAATTTCAGAGACAGTCTTTCATGTCTGAGCAGGTTGTTGAAGCATCAAATGCGTTTCTCCATAATCAAAAGGATTTGGCATCTAGTTTCGATAAACAAAAATGTATTGGTAATCATCATCAAGACTCCATGTTTACTGGTTCTCTGGGTAATATAAGTACTGTTCATAGTAGTCATCCTTATGTTCGTCTGACAGAAGATCCTTACTTTTCTCCAACATCATCTTCTGATCCAGGGTCACCAAAGTTTGCAGATTTTTGTGTTGAAGCCACCTACCCTGATGTACCCAATGTACCCAATGCAAATGTGAACAAAATTCAAGACCTTAACTTTCCATTGTCTGATTCAAATAATTCGTCCCAGATTGATCATTCCTCCAAACTAGAACCACTTAATGAAGTAGAAATTCCACCTTTCAACAATTTGAATAGCACTTGTAAGTTGTCCCAAGGGTAAATATACATATTTTTTAAGAACAATGTAAATAAAATATAGAATATTTACTATAATATGTTGCACACTGTCTATATTAGCCACTCTTAACCAGGGTTCCATGAAACTCTATGGTTCCTCCAGAGGTTGCTAGGGGTTTCTTGAGCTATGGCTGACCTGACCTATAGTTTGATTGTGGTGACTGTATAATGCCAGGTCCAATGCAACCTGGCAGAGCCAGCTGCATGATACCAATGATCTTTTTAGCTGCCTGCAAGGGTAGCATTCTAACTACCACTGTAAGGGGGGCATACTTTCCACTGACCACCACTACAAGAAGTGTTGCTTCTACAGGCTGCCAATATAAAGGGGCATTAGTCCCACTGACCACCTATTTATTTTAGCAGGAGTTCCTTCAGACATGAACATTATTTCAAGGGTTCCTCAGGAGTAAATGGTTGAGAAAGACTCATCTATAAGCTATAACCCTATTGTATATTGTCATAGGATTTATCTGTGGGTTTTTCTCTAGCATCATGAATCATGAATAGTATGGTACATGAATGTCGGGTACATCTGGTACCCCCCTTAGTTAATCTGTCCAGCTGCAAGAACATGATTTCATGATGAGTTCATCTAATCATCAGTGGAGTTCATGAACATCTTGACTGACAGAGCTACGTTATAAGGGGTAACGTGTTTCTCTCGTATGTTGCTGTTTGCAAATTGCAGAGTGTGTTAGCACATGGGTCAGAATATTGCAGTTTTCTGAATTCACCTTTCTTTTTCTTCTCATGTATCATGACCTTGCTTAAATGCCTACTGCCATGACCCTATGGTGTCTCTATCGTTTATTTTCTGGATCTTGTTTTGCTAACCCTTGGCAACAGTATCTGGCAAATATCCTTGACTAAATATGTATCTTACCCTAAACTTCCACTTTGACAGCTAGATCCTTGGTATTTGTACTTGGCTAATTACTCTTAGGGGGAAATTTACTAAAACTGGAACAGACAGAATCTGAAGCAGCTCAGCATAGTAATCAACTCGCTTCTAATTCCAGCTTGTTCAGTTAAAGTGGATGTAAACCATCACATATACTCAGTGAAGTGAGCAGCCTCAGATGATTTCTCTTCCTGTTTTAGCCGTGGGAGTGAAGCCTAGGCATACACAATGCGAGAGCTGGCTGGAGGAAAGGCACCCCCCTCCACATAGGCAGGGGAACGAAGACACATGCAGAGCTGTGCTGTGAATAGACAAGCTCTCTGCTTATCTTTCCCGACGTTACCTCCCCAACACAAATTTCCAGCTGCTTTTATCTCCTGTGTCAGAAGTTATGCTGATAACACAGGAATAGAGCAACAGAAAAACATGAGAATTATGGCTTTGGAGAGATATAAGTAAACACTGCAGATATATGTGCCTAGGTCAAATTTCATGAATGGTGTTTACTTCCACTTTAAGCCTTGAAATTGAAAAGGGGAATCTGAATGAAAGTCATGCACTTCTACTCCAGATTCTGTCGGATCAAATCTTATTAAATTCCTATGATAGTTTCCCACGGTCTCTTTTTTTTTTTAATCTATATTTTATTAATAAATGTAAGACAAATATTTGATACATAAAGCACATATTTGAATCAGAATTACAGGAATTGGTCACAAACCCAGTACCACTCTGGTAAAGTCACAACATGAAAGCTGGCATATAAAAAACAATAACATTTTATATAATTGCACTCACATATGGATTTAGAAAGACAAGCAAGACTAACAAATTGAGATCACAAACCAAGTAGCAAGGCCAGAAAAGAGGGATATCAAAGAAAAAAACAGAACAATAAAGAGACATTTTTCTTGTCATCACGCATCTCCTATTCCATTGCTCAGACACGTAAAAAAAACTCTCCACCCTCAAATCGACAAGGACTACCGCATTAGGGAGTTGACATTATCATCTTATAAGCTGTAGAGGAGATGATTTCAACCCAAGAAGCCTAAGATTATTAAAAAAAGATCATAACAATCTTTTACCTTATGTACCCATTCCTTTGCTTCCATAGTAACCTGAACTCTATTAAGCCACTCCCTCAATGTAGGGGCCCTGCTCTTCTTTCATAATCGGGGTATCAAGCTTTTTGCAGCATTCTGTAAATGTGGTACAGAGGATCTTTTATATGACCTAATGGACACAGAGGTGGTTTAAAAAAATCGTCTGGGAGAGTGTTTTGCATGATCTTTACAACAGAATCTCACACCTCTTTCCTGAAATTAACTATGTTAGGGGCATTACCACCAGAGGTGTAAGACTGTCCCTCCCCAAGCATCCACCAGTATACTGCAGAAATTGTTGGGGACAACAAGACAACTAAGCAGGGGTCCTATACTATCAAGTCAGAAACTTAGAGCAGAATTTTTAGAATGAATAACAAATTGTGTACCAAAAAATTCTGCACTTCCTAATAAAAATCACCTAAACTCCCCCACACCAGCAACTGTATAAATATTTATTGGATATGAAATAGGCTGTGCTATTAATAAACAAAAAAGTTACACTGATAAGTGATCCTGATGGGCACTGATAGGCAGCACTGATAGGTGACACAGATGAGGAGACACTGATGAGCACTGATTGGCAGCCCTGGTGTACACTGATTGGAAGCCCTGGTGAGCACTGATTGCCACGGATAGGCAGAAATGGTGTCCTGTGTCCTGTGTCCTGATTATCAGTGTAGATGTCCCTTTTACACTAGCCGGTTACTGGCTCTCCTCTACTCACGCTGTCAGCGTGAGGAAAGAAATGCTGACAACCGGCTTGTGTTTACATCATTAACTGCTGTGATTGGACACAGCTGATCACGTTGTAAAGGGTCGCTGTGATTGGCCCTTTACCCTGATCCCTAAGGACACAGTGATCACAGAGCATGCTGCGGCACGCAGCGGGCGCGATCATGGGAGGACGTCATATGACACTGCACTGTAGCCGTCATTTGGTCATAGTGCAGTCAGGAAGTGGTTTAAAAAAATTCCATCCTGCTCCTTAGAGTTTTTTTCATCCCCATGGTCGAAAACGATCGTTGACTTGATCCCACAAATTATTATTTTTTTTAATTCAAGCCAAATTTTACTAGTGTATGATAAGCTTAACACTCTTACTAGCTAGCTCACTGAAATATAACATACACATACCTTTAACTGATGCTATGTTTATTTAAATAACTAAAATTGAATATCTTGTTGTATCTAGTTACTTCTTCAAAAGCAGATGACAAGAGTCCCCCTCCTCTGCCAGAACGCACACCTGAATCCTTTATTGTACCTGGTGAGCTTGGTAAGTATAAATAGATAAAAGCAACACGTTACTGTAAAAAAAATAATATGAACATCATATACTATCATATATAGGACTTTAGTCCTAGTTTTGAAAACTGACAGCAGACACATTTGCAATGTCTCCTCTGCAGTCAAATAAACCTACCTACCTGCTTGCAGTCTTCTGTGGAATGTGCACTGAGTTGTGCAAGCACAGCTTAATCTACATTTTGGCACAGCACTTGTGTGCTTGGATGACTGCTCTCCCTAGCATGCGCAGTAGTGAGATCATTTTGTGCTGGCCAATGAGAGGGGCCCCAGCATGGCACCCAGAAGAAGCTGGGTGTTAGATGCCAGTTCTGGCAAGGGACGTTGGACCACTCAGTAGAGGTAAGTATTGCAGCGTTTAGCTCCCCTTAAGGCTAGGTTCACACTGTTGTGCTGCAAATTTGTTCAATTTTTTGTCCTGTGTGAGGTACGAATTTACCTCAATTTTACCACAAATTTCAGGAGTTGGACATAGCTGCGATTGATGTTCTAGCCAATGGAATCATAATGTAAAAAAAAAAGTGTTAACTTCCTGTGTACTTCCTGTTTTTTGTGGAGAGTAGTGTGGTGGAATTCGCACATATGTGAACCATCAATGCGATTCCACAACGATTTACATTGAAGTCTATGGAGCTGAATTCACATCGCACACTGATCAAACTCGCACAGGACCCTTTTTGCACGCAGCTTAGATTCGCACCACACTGGTGTGAATGGCACTAATGTAAAACAATGTTATTTAAATGACTTGCAAATTTGAGCGATCGCAACGGCTCAAATTTGCAAAAGAATTCGCAGCAGTGTGAACCTAGCCTAATAATAGAAAATAAAGATGTCTGTTTTCTTTAAATCAGCCAATAAGATTTCAACTGTGAAACAGCATAAAATCACATTCTTTTTACCTAGTTTTATCATTGCACCCTATGTTTCAACACAAAGGGGTTGATTTACTAAAACTGAAGAGTGCAAAATCTGGTGCAGCTCTGCATGGTAGCCAATTACAGTAGCATCTAACTTCAGCTGGTTTAATGAAAGTGATTCTAAAGGCATTCTCTGCATTAAGGTATAAAACCTTCTGCATGCACCCCCCAGCCCCCCTCATACTTACTTGAGCCCAATCTCGATTCAGCAATGTGTACGAGAGCAGCAGCTCTTTCCCTCCTCATTGGCTCAGACACAGCAGTGTCCAGATGAGTGTCCTGCACATCATCGCCCCCATACCGGAGGGGGGGGGGGGGCCAGGAGCATCAGCGGGGGGACCAGAGAAGAGGAGGACCAGGGCTGCTCTGTGCAAAACCATTGCACACAGCAGGAGAATAATGCCTATTTGTTATTTTAATAAAAAATATTCCAGCATTTACAATCAATCAAAACAAACACTCAAAGCTGATTGGTTTCTATGCAGAGCTGCACCCGATTTTTCACTCTCCAGTTATAGTAAATCAACCCCAAAGTGTCCAGATGAGTAGTAGATGCATTATTAAAGGCAAATGCGTTGTTAGCTTTGCAGGGGAATTTTCCCTTAGCTTAGTGAAGCTCTGCCGACTTCCCTCATTCAATCATGTGCAAGCAAAAATAATTTTTTTTTTATATATATTATCCTTATAGTGGAGAGGGATTAAAACATCTTTTACATTTTTGTTGCTGTCTGTGGTTACCGTTAGGGAGATTTACCCTCTCTAACGTATAAAAGAATCCTTTCCATGTTTAATATATAATGGTTTTCTAAGCATTTGATGTTATTACATTGTTTTTACTAGATGTACGACCACAGGAGCCTCCACCACTGCAACCTACAGTGCAAGTCAAAGTTCCAAGTATAAAAATTGGCACATCACAAGAATGGGCTGGTGTATCCCAGTGTAATGTTGATGATTTCAGACTCAAGACACGCAGTAAGGTATTAGTATGCATTGCACTTAAAAAATATTTTCTATATATGTTGCAATTATCTACAAGACTATTAAGCACAGTATTGGGATCTACAGTCTTCGTCATTTTGTAGATTTTCTTAAGGAGAAATTAACTTTTAGGGTTCATTCACATTGGCCCGGATTCACAAAGCACTTACGCCAACGTAACTCACCTTTTCCTGGCGTAGCGTAAATATGCGTCCGGGTATGTGTGCGCCAGAGTCACAAACCAAGATACGCCTAAAAATAGGCCATCCTACCCCAACATATGTTAATTACGCCGGCGTAAATACGGCAATTCACAAACGTACTTGCGCCCGGCGCATGATATACGCGGTTTGCGTAAATTTGACGTCCGGTGTAAAGTTATTCCCCATAGATGAGGCGCAACCCATGCAAAGGTATGGACCAGGGAACACAAGCCTAAGTATTGTACGTTGGACGTCTGTGAATATGGGCCGACGTGGGTCTGGCTGGGCGTAGGTTACGATAACGGTGTACACAGTGATCCGGCGTATCTTAGGCAGTTGTTCCGACGTGGTTGTGCGCATGTGCGCAGGATACGTCCACGTCTCCACGCATGTGCAGTTCGTTTTAAGTACTTGTCTGGCACCCGGCCCATCATTTGCATGGGGTCACGCTTCATTAGCATGGATCACGCCCACTTCCAGCCTACTTCTACTTAGGCCAGCCTGCACCTTCAAAATGAACGCTACGCCGGCGCAGAGTTGGGAGCAATAGCTTGCTGAATTCAGTGCATGCCTCTTCGCTCTGCGCCGGCGTAGCGTACTATGTGTGCGCTACGCCGGCGTAAATATGCACCCATCTCCGGGCCATAGTTTTTAGTTCAGAGAGTATGTTTGCAGTATCATTCGAGAACATGCTCCTAATGTATGGCTTTCAGCAATTTGGATGCACTTTATATGCAGTGATATGATGGGTATCTAGTTAGAACACCATATTACCACACTGGAAGCACCTCATTAAATTGAGACAAGTACACACTCTAGAGGAATATGCTCTGTTTGTATTTCTTGTTTTAGGTTCACAACTGCCAGTTCCTGACCAGGAACAAGTGGACGTCACATAGCTTCCTCCCGAAACACACCTCTCGCGGGGTTAAGCTGTGATATGATCTGTCCCTGACTGTTTCCACCGGACACAGCCGATGACTGATCACTGTAATGGCCCGCTGCTGGTACCATGTGATCGCTGTCACCAATCACAGGAGATCACATGACAATTGTAAACAATGGATATCTTCCTTTCATGCACTCCATTCTGTTGCTAGCTGTTATTGGTCACAGTAATCACATGGAGCAGAAAGGGCCAATCACAGCTCATCTGTACCATGTGATTAGCTGTGGCCAAGCACAGCTAATCACAACAAAACACAACAAAACACACTGAACTAATCCATTCCATTCAGTAAAAATGATTGCTTATACCAATGAAATTCACTGGCAACTGGAAATTCAATGTGTTAAAAAAAAAAAATGCTGATCACTTCCCCAGAGTAGTACAGTGTTATTATGCAAGAAATTAACCTCCCTGACGCTATGATTATGTCAGATTTTTGATGCTCAAAGCTATACAAAATTTTGCATGGAAATTTGGCGTTTTATATTGTAGGCCTGTAATTCTTAGGAATAACAAACATAAATCTGTCCAAACAAGAGTCTAGTAGACATCCCAGTATGATAAAGTTTGAAACAGGAAATCATAAATTATAATATAATAATCAACTATAAATAATTATAACAAATAATAATAAAATTATTCAATAATGTAATCTAATCAAAAACACAGAAATTTTCTCAGTTGCAGAATTGTCGCTCTCATTACTTTCAGTGCTTGATGACTAATTTCCCCACAAATCGCTATCGCTCAATTCTGCAAGTGATTATAAATTATTATTGCTGTTTTCTAGCTGCTCTAAAACCACTTTTGATGTAAAGGGACACTTTTTGAATGCCATGTAGATTCTTACGTTTCCAGACAGAAAGAACAGTATATAATATAAAACTGCATGCCGGACGCTGGACAAAGCACTGGGGACAAAAGGGGAGTTGAAATGATTTTATACAGTAATGTAATCTGTAAGATTACAGTGTACTTTATGTGTTCTGTGTTTTTCACTTTGTGAATTTGGCGCCGGGCTCCATTCCTGTGCGTCGTGACGCTCGCAGGGAACATAGCCCGGCACTGTAATAGATCGAGCGGAGGACACAGCTCGCACACACAGCGGGGAGACATCACAGGATCCAGGGGACAAGATAAGTAACTTTTCCTGGATCCTGCGATGCAATCCTGAGTGTGGCTCTTGGTTACCGCTTTTTGTAATGAAAACTCACCCAGAGCCTCAATCGGGATTACCGCTAGGAAGGTTAAAAAAAAAAATGACTATTCTTTTTTACATATTGTCACCAGTCAGTGCCCCTGATCACCATTCCACCAGTTATATGATAACGCTGTACTGACAGTATGTAAATAAAAATAAAATAAAAAAAAACATTTCTTTAGAATAATTGTGGCAAAAAATTACAACTTCAAAACTCGCCATGCCTCATGCTAAATACATTGGACTTTCTACTTTCCAAAAAAGGGTCATTTGGGGGGTATTTGTACTATCCTGCCATTTTTGGGCCTCAAGAATAGAATACAGTACATGATGTACAGTACATCAGGACTGATCAATTTCAGATATATACTGTATAACAGTTTGTGGACGCTATAACTTTCCTACAAACGAAATATTAAACACTGATTTGGGTTATGTTCACCTAAGAAATGTAGAAGAATACATGTTGGCCTACTTGTTTTCCCTGAAAATAGAACTGGGTCTTATATTAATTTTGGCTACAAAAACACGCTAGGGCTTATTTTCAGGGGATGTCTTCTTTATTTATGGTATGTACAATACTCTACATTTATTTAAATAGTCATGTCATCTTCTTCTGGAAAAAAAAATATCCTGATCCTTAAAACGTTAAAGCATGATAGACAGCACAGTACTTGTGCTGTGTCATTTACCCCTCTCTATGTTCTAAAAAACCTGGAATAAAACATTAAAATGTTTTTTAAAAAGTTCCTGTGTCCCCTGTCTTCTTTCCCCCTCTCCACCTGTCAGCTCAAGAGGTCAGTATTATGAAAATCTGTAATCCCAAAATCTTAGTTAAAGTCATTGTAAAATCATGTAGTCCGTTCTGTAAAAATATTATATAATGTGCAGTGTGTCTCCTTGTGTAACTTTATTGTGGAAAATACCTTATTTACAGCCCCGGAGCTCTTTTTCCCTGTTCACTGGCGGGTCATGTGAGCACCCAGCGGTGCTGTAAATAAGGCATTTTCCACAATAAAGTTACACAATGAGACATACTACACATTATATAATCTTTTTACAAAACAGATTATATGTTTTTACAAGGACTTTAACTAGGGCTTATTTTCAGGGTAGGGCTTATATTACAGCCATCCTCAAAAATCACGGTAGGTCTTATTTTGGGGGTAGGGCTTATTTCTGGGGAAACTGTATTTATTGGAAACATGTTATAACAGAAACAGAGAAAGAAAAATGTCGGTCTTTTTCCGTTGGCCTGGGCAGGAAGGGGGTGAAAGTGCCCTGTATTGAAGTGGTTAAATATTTTAATAAGCAACGATCATGAAAATGACACTATCTATACTAAACATCATTTGTGGTTAGCACATAGTATAGTATTTTGTGTGTTAATCCAGTGCTTAACCACCTCCAGACCGTTGCACGCCGACATACGTTGGCTGCTTGAAGAGGGATATCTTTGTTATGGCAGCAGCTAGCTGCCATAACCCCAGTATCCTATTTTTCAGCAGGCGGTCCAGTTTCCGATAATAGTGGTCTCTGCGGTCTATTTCCCGCAAGATCACTTTTATCGGCGTCAGGAGAGGGGCCCCCCTCCTGCCATTCTCAGTGCCCTTCGCCGCTTACAGAAGCCTTCGGCAGCGGCAGAGGCAATCGGGTACTCTTTCGTGTGTGGTATGGAGACGAGTGAGGGGAAGATGGCGCCCAACCATCTCCATACCATTACAGGGTGGAAGCAGCGTCAAAACATCACTTCTGTCCATAGCTCTTAAAGTGCCTTTTTTTCTATATTACTGTAAATATAAGATCTGAGGTATTTTTATTTTTATTATTTAAGAGTTCATGTCATGCTTTTTTTTCTAATACAAGGGATGTTTACATTCCTTGCAATAGCAAAAAAAGTGACACCTTTTTTTTTCAAAGAACAGTGTAAAAATAAAAAGTAAAATAAATAAGAAAAAAAAAATATTTTTAAACGTGCCTCGTCCCGCTGAGCTTGTGTGAAAGTGAACGCATAAGTGAGTAGTGTCCACATATGAAACCGGTGTTCAAACCACACGTAAGGTATCGCCGCAATTAAATGGCGCCTATGGAGATTTTTAATGATAAAAGCTTGTCGCCATTCCACGAGTGAGGGACATGTTGGGTATCAATTTACTCGGCGTAACATTATCTTTCACAATATAAAAAAAATTGGCTAACTTTACTGGTGTCTTATTTTTTAATTAAAAAAAGTGTAATTTTTCCCAAAAAAGTGTTCTTGTAAGACCAATGCGCAAATACGGTGTGACATAAAGTATTGCAACGACCGCCATTTTATTCTCTAGGGTGTTAGAAAAAAATCTATAATGTTTGGGAGTTCTAAGTAATTTTCAAGGAAAAATAATGTTTTAAACTTGTAAACAACAAATCGCAAAGAGGTTGGTCCTTAAGTGGTTAATAATCTTTAGGTTATTTTTGCTTTTTTCAGAGTGTGAAAGTGAGAGGGTCAAAGATGGGTAAGTAATCATATAAGATTAGCAGTACTGACCATACATTAACTGCATGGTTAAATTAGGTTATCTTATTTTAGACTGACATTCTAAATGATTTTAATGTGATGTAGGAATTGCAAAAAAAAAAAATGTACATGTCCATTTTGGTTTCCGCCTTTTTGATTCAGCTTTGTCAGAACTTTAGGTGTAGAAACTTATGCATTCAATGTCTAGGAATATCTCTGCTCAAATCGACTGTATGGAGTTTGCATGTTCTCCCTGTACATACTTGGGTTTCCTCTAGGTACTCCAGTTTCCTCTTACACCCCAAAGACATGCCGGTAGGTTAATTGGTCCTGTCTAAATTGGCCTTAGTATGTATGAATGTGAGTTAGGGATCTTAAACTGTAAGCTCCTTGAGAATAGGGACTGATGTAAATGTACAATGTATATGTAAAGCGATGCGTAAATTGATGGCGCTATATAAGTACCTGAAATAAATAAATAAAATAACTATTTAAATTATGGCCAAAGTTGCTTATTTATCAGTTCCCATAGCAAGTTTTGCCTCTCTTTAGGTGCTGAGCCCCAAGGTTATGTCTTGGGTGTCCTCGATGTCCTCTTTCCCCTCCCCCTATCTCCCCCTTCCATCTTCCTTTTTTTTTATTCTACTCTTTGAAAAGATTGTACCCAGATTAGTGCACTTGCAATAAGTACTTAAGTACTGCTGTTCCTGTACCCGTTCTCTTATGTTATGATCTGTATTTGAAAATACATTCAAAAAATGTATTAAATTACAGCCAAAGTTAAGTAGGAAAGTACAGTGTGAATGATTTAATAAGTTATGAACTTGTTTAAAGGGGTGTTCCAGCCAAAAATGGGGTTTATTAAAAGTCAGCAGCTACAAAAAGTGTAGCTGCTGGCTTTTAATAAACACTCACTTACTTGCTCCTGTGTTCCAGCGACGCGCCGACCGGGGCTCCGCTCCTCTCCCCCCCCTCCCCGGCCGGCGTCTCCATCCCGACTATGGGCACCCAGCCGTGACAGCCTTCGGCTTCACGGCCGGGCACCCACTGCGCATGCGTGAGCCGCACTGCGCATGCACACGCGGCTCGTCGCTGATTGGACAGAAGATCGCATGGGACCTGTCATGTGTCCCATGCGATCGCCTACAGGGAGGGGCTGGTGTAGGCGATTAAGGCTTAATCGCCTAACCAGCCCCTCGGCGGAAGCAGGAAGTGGGACAGGAAGTCCCACTCCTCCTGAAGCCCCCACTCCCCCCCCCCCCAAAATAATTACATGCCAAATGTGGCAGGTAAGGGGGAGGGGAGGGGATTAAGGCAAACTTAATTTTTAGGGTGGAACTCCTCTTTAATAAAGAGCTGAAAACAGAAGTGATGATTTGGAGAATATATTAACCCATAACATGTAGTCAGATTTCACATTTAGTGGGTTGAGCTGTCAAACATTGTGTACTAGTGTTAAATTTTGGCCTACCTGTAGCCAGGGAGAACAACATTCGTTTAGTAGTGTCTGTTTTGGGTTACTTATCCTGCATCCTATTGAGTTATGGGATATAGTGGGTGGAAGAACACAGACTCTGGCCATATTACTGCCTCTTCAGCCTATCCTTGGTCAGTGGAGTGAGTGACCAGGCTGGGACCCAGAACAGAACAGAGGGAGTAAGACCCAGCCTAAGGGCTGTGGCATCCCTGGGAGTTAACCTGCAACTGAGAGAATCATTTTTGGGGTGCTGGTTCTTGCTTTGGCTGGGGGATCGCTGGTCTAGACTCCTGAATAGTGCAGAGAGCTCATCTAGGGATCCAGGGCACAGGCAAATCAAGCACAGCAACTGCCTGATACTGCAGTATTCAGGAAACAGTGAGCACCAGCCTTCTGGACAGATTTTCTTTTGCCTCATTTGGGAGAGCTTAATCTTTGTACATCCAGGACGATACTCCTGTTGAGGAGTCCCAGTTTTAGAACCAGTTCACCTTTGCTTTAACCACTGTAAACACCCGCCCACTGTATATATACGTCCTTTTTTTAAAGATGGATATCTCGGTAAAGGCAGCAGCTGCTGTCACAACCGAGATATCCATCTTTACAGTGGGCGGTTCTGTCAACGATAACGGCGGTCTCCGCGGCGGATTTACTGCAAGATCAATGTTATCGGTGGAGGGAGAGGGCCCCCCGCCGGTCTCCCGCGCCCTCCGCCGTTTACCGTTGCCGTCGGTAGCGGCAGATGCGATCGGGTCTGCTCGTCTGCTGTCCGGGGATGCGAGTGAGGGAAAAATGTCCCTCACCCGTCCCCATAGCTCTGCTGGGCGGAAGTGACGCCAAAACGTCAGTCCCGCCCAGCGTCTTAAAGAAACATTTTTTTTCTGTCATTTGAAAAAATTACAGTTTAATTTTTTATTTTATTTTTGCATTTAAGTCTAAATATGAGATCTGAGGTCTTTTTGACCCCAGATCTCATATTTAAGAGGACCTGTCATGCTTTTTTCTATTACAAGGGATGTTTACATTCCTTGTAATAGGAATAAAAGTGAACAACATTTTTTGTTTTAAAACGCCCTGTCCCGACGAGCTCGCGTGCAGAAGCGAACGCATACGCGAGTAGCGCCTGCATATGAAAACTGTGTTTAAATCACACAAATGAGGTATCGTTAGAGCGAGAGCAATAATTCTAGCCCTAGACCTCCTGTGTATCTCAAAAAATGCAACCTGTAGGATTTTTTAAACGTCGCCTATTGAGATTTTTAAGGGTAAAAGTTTGACGCCATGCCACGAGCGGGCGCATTTTTTAAGCACGACATGTTGGGTATCATTTTACTCGGCGTAACATTATCTTTCACAATATGTAAAAAAATTGGGTCAAATTTATTGTTGTCTTATTTTTTTATTCAAAAAAGTGAATTTTTTCCAAAAAAAGTGCGCTTGTAAACCCGCTGCGCAAATACGGTGTGACAAAAAGTATTGCAATGACTGCCATTTTATTCTCTAGGGTGTTAGAAATAAATATATATATAATGTTTGGGGGTTTTAAGTAATTTTCTAGCAAAAAAAACTGTTTTAGTCTTGTAAACACCAAATCTGAAAAACAGGTTCGGTGATCAAGTGGTTAAAGGGGGTGCCTTCACCCTGAAGGAATAGTTCGGATTTAGTGCTCTCTTCTGCAAGTTGCTAAAGTTTTTTGGAGTATGCCTAGGTTTAAGCTCACCTTATCCCAATTCCCTAAAAAAATAAAAAACACAAAAAGACATGGCTAGCCTGTTCTCTGACATGAGTGACTGAAATACAGTGTCTGGCTGCAGTGTGCCTATCAGGGAATGGAACCTGGGACCAAACAGCCAGACCGGTCCCAGGTCTATGCTACAGCATTAAACACAATACCATTTGCCTTAAAATAAACCTGTGTCTATATAAATGGCTGTATGACTATATACCATGAGTATAAACTTACAATGGCTACCCTTTCAAAGCAAAGTAAGAGCTCCAAAAGAACTATTTTGTGTAAATAAATACCAACTTCACCTTAGGAAGTCAAGGACAGGCCTATCCTCTTTTACCTTCTGATATCTTTTTGTTGGCCACCAAAGCAACCAATTATAGTGTTAAGCAAAGAGACCATGTGCTTGGCTGCACGCCTCCCCTGTGTTCTGTAGCTGAAAAGTGGGGACACTTTGTAACCCTTCCTGATTTTCCTCATTATTGAGCCTGCTGGGATACTCTAGCATATGTTGCCTCCCTGGCAAGCCACCCAGCACCCTGGTAGCTGTAAAGGTCCCAAGCCACAGACCTAGAGTTGCCACCTCATCCCTTTAAAACCGAACACATATTAATTACGCAGGTTCTGTGGCTAATTAAGGTGGTAATTAAACTCACTTGGTGCTTTACCTGCATTAAATTAGCCTCAGAACCTGTGTAATTCATATGTGTTCGGGTTTAAAGGGATGAGGTGGCAACTCTACACAGACCCCCTTTGAAGCCTACAATGCATCAGTCTTTGAGATGTTCCCATCTTTGGTCAGAATAACAGACTGTCTGCACAGTAGATGCCTTTGGTATTTGCTTTAATAAATAAAATGTGAAATTATTTTGAAGCAGTTCTTTCAGCCTTCCATGTGGAGACAGCAAAAACTTGAGGTTACAAACTCTATAAAGGGTAAAGCAGTTTAGTGGAAGGGAGAAACTTTTAAAGACTCGTAACTTCGTGAGGGTGTTACCAGAATACTGTCATCTCCCTAGGTAAAGAGAGTAGTCCCATCAGCATTAGTCTTTCATTCGTAGCAGCCCACATAGCTGCTCCTGGCTTCCCCACAAGGGGAAAGCTTCTTATCTGGGCCTCCTGCCTACATGATGAGTCCTATCCTGGTTACCTCAGAGATCTCTATTCCCCCTTTCGGGTCAGGGTCTTGGAACCCCAGGAGCCTATCACCTAACTCATATATAAGGTGCCCCTCCACTGATGGGCCATTAACTTCCTTAAACCATTAGGACCCCAGAGACTGTATCACTATTGACTATAGTGATACCTAGTGGGAAACAAGGAAACTACAACTTGGCATTTTCATGTCCCTACACTACACTAGTTATAAACCACTAGTTAGTTGTGGTCATTTGGGGCAGAGGAGGTCAGGCTTGAAATCAGTAGATAAAGGAAATATTTACATAATGTTTGAGACTCCTTAGGTAGCTCCTTAGGTAGGTGCCTACTATACCACTTTATAAAATGTTTAATGTAGTACTATATGCAAAACCTTTTTTCTTTTCATTTTGGATATAGTAAGGGAGGGTTATTAACCCCTGTAAGGTTTATTTTTGCCATCTTTTACCCATTGGGTAGATTTCCCTTCACTTCCTGTGCCATAAACAAACAGGAAGTGAAAGGAAATCCCTGAAAATTAAGGGGATCTCTTGGTCACTCCCAGGTCACCAGAACTAGTGTTCCCATTTGAAGATTTCCCCTCTATTACTTTTCTGGGAACAACCCAAAATGTAGGATTTTCTTATACTTTCACTTTCAATGAATATGGTAAACAGGACAAATAGAATCTCCCAAACGAGGATACAGACAGAAATTAAAAACTCCATCACTCCTCTATCCAAAACTACAAAAAAAAAAAAAGGTTTTGCCTTTAGTTATACCTTTAAATTAAGGATTTGAGTACATTAAGACCATGTATTTATCTTAAATATCTTGTGACATGCACCTGCTAATGAAAAAAAAATTATGTCTTAGGAAAAGCACGTGATAGATCTGCTTCTCCACCACCTATACCAGAAAGAACGGAGGATTCCTACATTATTGCAGATGGAGCTATCAGTAAGTATGATGTGATGGATAATAAATAAGATAAACCAATGTATTATTTTGTAAAGAGTCAACAAAAAGGAACAGTTTTGGCTGGGCAAGATTTGGTCAACTGCCAGATTATTATTGTCCTGAGAGACCCCAGGGGTAGATCTCCTAGTGTACTTTGTGACAGTGTCATTTAATTATATACTATGCTACTACTAATGTTAGGATCCAGAAATGATTGTATGGAAGTTGTACAGCATCACCTGGCCAAATTATTCTGTATAGAAAAAAATCTATTGTAATATATTTTCCAGAGTGCTTAGTATTAATTCCCTGAAATAGGGCTAATGGGGACGGCTTCTTAGTACATAAATATATACTGTATATGCATACCTCCCAACTGTCACTGATTTTGAGGGACTGTTCCTGATTTGAAACAAGTCCCTCTGTCCCTCTTTTCTCCTCATTTGTCCTTCATTTTAGTCTGATCTATATAGTTGTATATAAAATTCACTCTTTTGTACACACGATCGGAATTTCCGACAACAAATGTTTGATGGGAGCTTGTTGTTGTAAATTCCGAGAGCTGGTTCTCAAACTTTCAGACAACAAGTTCTGTTGTCGGAAATTCCAATTGTGTGTACACAATTCCGACGCACAAATTTCCATGCATGCTCAGAATCAAGAAGAAGCACTTCACTGCCTATTGAACTTCATTTTTCTCATAGTGCATCTTGTACGTCACCGCGTTCTTGACAGTCGGAATTTCCGACAACATTTGTGTGACCGTGTGTATGCAAGACAAGTTTGAGCCAACATCCGTCGGAAAAAAATCCATGGTTTTGTTGTCGGAATGTCCGCGGCATCCCAATGCTAAACCGTTCATCAAATTTCTAAATTGTTGGATTTGTAAACTTCAAAAGCCAGTATAAAGGAATAGCAGTGGTAAAAAAAAGCTGTTGTGGGTTTAACTAATCTTTTTTTTTTGTAGAATTATCCTTTAAGGGGGAGTGGCAAGGGGCATCCTATGGCTACATACATTTGCTAATAGGTGTCCTTTGTTCCCATCTCAAACATTTGGGAGATATGTATATGCTCAGCTAAAATCTAATACAAGGAAATAAATTAAAATAAATTCCGTTAAGCCCTGTACACACGATCAAAATTTCTGATGGAAAAAGTCTGACTGACTTTTTCCATCGGAAATTCCGACCGTGTGTATGCCCCATCAGAGTAATTCCATCAGAAATTCCGATGAAGTCCATCAGAGTTTAGATAGAGAACATGTTCTCTTTTACTCTGATGGAATTTCGTCAGAATAACAATGTGATTTTGGTCCGATCGTGTGTACGGGGCTTTACTGTGCCAATATCCCAAAGTAGGACACAGAATATTTTTTTTTTATCGGACTGTAACTTTGCGCCCACCCTAGCCACTGATTGGCCTACTGTTAGCTACCAAGAGCAGCAGCATTTTTCAAAATAAAAGTTTTCTTTAAAAAAAAGTTTTATATTTAGATATGCTTTAATGTAAAGTAAAAAAGCACAGGGGCTGTTTTACTGACATAATCTGTGGAACTCATAAAGGGTGTCCTAGACACCCTTAGAATTCTGTAAGGGAACAACACAAAGGAGCCCAGAGATCAGCACAGTTTCATGTGCTTGTCAGAGACCTTCTGCCTTTAGAACCACCTTAAAGTGTAATGAATGAAAAAAAGGGGGGGGGGGCTTCTGCGCTAAAATTACAAGGTCGCCCTAAACACACAGAAAAAACAATGCAGCAAAAACAAAAGTGTAAACACAACACCTGAAAAAGAACAACTGTAAAGAAAAAGTAATTGCGCAAAGTGCATAAGACCAACATATGTTGGATATAGGTTTGCAGAGTGATGCAAGTGACATATAGATCAATAGTGCACAATACTATAAAGTGCAAACAGAGTCCATGATGTTAAGAGGTGTTCCAGGATACCCGCTAGTTCCGTTAAAGATGTGCACTTCACCACACACACACTCTGGTCTCCTAGAACTCTCACCTCTAAACGGCTAAAAAGAGACCTCAATGTGCAGATCCACTGCTGGTTATCTCCCTGGTGTTCCTGGTGTCCATAACATGGATAGTAGGATCTGGGTCTCAGAGGTGGGATAAAAACAGGAAAAAGGACCTCCAATAGTGCATTATCATTGATACAGAGGAGTTTAATAAATAAAATTTGCACTTACAAACATAGAAGTAAAACGAGCATACAACACAGCGGCACCGCGCTGGTATCACAGCAATCCCGGTGTACGTCTCCCTTCACCCTACGCGTTACGACATACGTGTCTTCAACTGGGGTTTGTGTGTGGACAGTTCGGGATTCCCTTTCTAGCTACGCAGACCGGAAGTTCAGCTCCGCCATTTTCTCGTAGTCCGCCAGGTTAACCTGTTGCCTATGCAAACCGGAAGTTGCGGCTCCGCCATTTTCTCGTAGTCCGTCGGCAGATGTGCGATGTCTAGCTTCATAATGTGAGCTCATAATAAATTTATACAAAACATTAAAATAAATTGAATTTAATATCCAGGTAATCTATGTATTACTAAGGCCAAAAAAATCTATCCTAAGGTATAGCTTACTTCCTACACCTCTATATATAGTGTGACGGCGAGAACGACAGTCAAGTCTTTTCATCACCATCTAGTGGTTAAAAATAGGTATTAATAGTTTTAGAATTAGAATTAAAAAAAGGTGTTGTCTATATAGAGCCAATAGACACACTAGCTTGTTATACCTCAAAATTTCATCGAATATAAGGTACTCACATAATTCCCTAACCTCCATGTACATGATTAGCGAGATAATCGTACATCGGGCTTGTCGTGTCACATACCACATTGCAAATGTAATAAATTCATGGTACATTACTATGATGGAAATAAAAAGAGAAAAAACTCAATTAAATAAAAGGAAGGAGGGGAAGAAAATATGTGGGACCAGCCCACATCTATCACCCTATATATTGTATGCCGCATACACACGACTGTTTTTAATACCATGGAAAATTATTCTTGTCAAGCCTGCCTTGCATACAGACGATCGTGAAAAAAAAATCCTCAAGCAAAGCCTGGTGACGTACAACACGTACGACAGGACTATAAAGGGGAAGTTCCATTCGGATGCTACCACCCTTTGGGCTGCTTTTGCTAATTTAGTTTTAGTAAAAGGTGGTGAAAGACGATTCGCGCTTTTCAGTCTTTGTGCTTTTCAGTCTGTTACAGCGTGACGAATGTGCTATCTCCATTGCAAACGCTAGTTTTACCAGACTGAGTGCTCCTGTCTCATAACTTGCTTCTGAGCATGCATGTTTTTTTCCCGTCGTTAAAGCCTACACACGACCGTTTTTCACGATGTGAAAAACGACAATGTGAGAAACGACGAGAAAAATTAGAGCATGTTCTAAATTTTTAATGCCCATTTTTCACGACGCGAAAAATGCTCTGGAGCCTACACACGTTTGTTTTTAATGACCAATTTAAAAAATGACATTTTTCTCATCATGAAAAACATGTCGTATGTACGCAGCATAAGTCCACCCTAAAACTAAAATCCCTGCTTCTACAGACATCCACGATCTAACACTAACCTACTGTATCTAGCCCTGTAAAGAAGAAATCAGTATACATACCTTTTTTTGAAGCTGATCTGATCTGGTCTCCAGTGGCAGAATCTCTACAGAGGACACAGCCGACAACGGCTGTGAAATGAATGGGGAGTGACGTTACCCATAGGCTTACTATGGGGCTTTCGTTGGCGGGTGTGTCCTCTGCACCCACCTCCACAGCACAGCCGCAGCGGATAGCTTAGCGTGGGATTGGGTAAGATCCGCTTCAAAAAGGGTATATATACTGATTTCCTCATTACAGGGCTAGATAGGTGTTAGATCATGGATGTCTGTAGATGCAGGGATTTTAGTGTTAAGGTGGATTTCTACTTTAAGGCCTCATTCACAATAGTGAGATTTATCCTGCATCTGCAATGGACAGCAAATTAAATCACAATTTTCTCTATGGTGACTGCTCACATCAATGCAACATGAGTCAGCGTGATTTCTGAAAAGGTACAGGTGCTTCTTTTTTTTCAAATTTAAGATTTTTATTTGAATAAATGTCAAAGAAATACAGAAAAAGCTCCCATTACATTCTTGGAGCGAGAACACAATAAAAAAAAAAGAAAATTACTGGTAGAGTACATACAGTGCAATTTATCCCAAACAATAAAATAGAGTGTTCTTCCTTGACCTCATATGAAAAAAAAAGGGGAATAGCGTCATATAAATAGTAGTTAAAACATAAGATTGTAAACATACTTAACTATTGAGGGAGAGGGTAAGCAGGGGAAAAAGACCTCAGCCTTCAGTCTGCATGAGACAGGTAAACCTGCCCTATCATGTGTATATATATCTATAGGAGAGAGGAAGCCTGAAACAAGCCATAAACTTGAAGTTCTGTCTCGACACCCCTATTGGGAACAAACTGTGCCGAAAGAGAACTGATATCCAAGTCCTATACCATGACCTCAAACTTCTTGGAGTATCCGCACGGCTATCCAGAAGGACCAGAGGTCCATGTGCCGTGCGAATAGCCAGAGTCAAAAAAAATTAATAAAAAAGTCAGGGCAAAGAATAGTAGCAATCAGTCACAGTGATTGGATAAAAACCAGGATCCTCTCACTAAGAATAATAGGAAGACAGAGAATCCCCATCCTTCCTGTATACTGATTGCGAAAGGAATACTTTCTCCCTTCAGAGCAATTCTATCAAAAATGACATATCAAACTAGAAGAGATAAATAAATAACTAAATAATATAATAATTAAGAATAAAAGTGAACTAGAGGTACAGGTGCTTCCTTTGGTGCCGTTAGTGCATTTTAGGCCCCAATGAGAGTGCATGAAAAACTCATGCACATGTGTTTTTGGCAGGGCTTTGTGTTAAACTATAAGTCTCCTCCTCCTACAAAAAAAAAAAAACTCCATCAAAAACATGCTATAAAAATGGTTGTGTAGCAACACTAGTGTGAATCTAGGCTTTTTTTTTTGGATGTCACAATGTAGAGTATACAATTTCCTATCATCTGTGCCCAGTCTTGCCACACAGAGTTAATCCAACGCTGAGTAATCCTCTTGTAATGTTCAGTGCAAATTAACAGAATTCCAGATAAAAACTTGCCAAATTATAAAGTCAGTTTCTCTGTTTTTGCTTTCAGTGACAGGTTATTTACAAATCTAGCTTGGACATGTTTATCATATGCTATGTTATGTTTATCATAACATGAGGTAATCCAAAGTTCATTGTATATTACCAGGATGTGTTATGTGGGGGAGGGGTGGATTTCTCACTTTTTATATTTCATGTTATGATAAACATAACATAACATATGATGTAAATAACCTGTCACTCAAAGCAAGAAGAGAGAAAACTGACTTTTTATTTAGACATGTTTTTATCTGGAAGGCTGTTAATTTTCACCGAACATTAAAAGAGGATTTCTCAGATCTGGATTAACTCTGTGTGGCAAGACTGGGCACAGATGATAGGAAATCTTATACTCTACATTGTGACATCAATTTATTTTTTATTTTTTGGGGTTTACATCCACTTTAATAAATTATTGAACACAGAACTTGACAATATCAATTAAGGAGACTTTTGACATAAATTACTACATAGTTTGCTTGCATGATGAAGCTGAAAAGTTGAAGAAGTTAAGAAAGTAAAACAAAAAAGCAGAAATTGTCTGTAGCGCCTGGTTATTTCCAAGTACCGGTGCTATTGAAATTTAGAGAAGACGCTGATCCAAATAGTTATGTTCAAAACAGGGGGCCAGATTCAGATACAATTAGATTATCGTAGCGTTTCCCAAATACACTACGCCGCCGTATTTTACCTGGCTCTACGTGGAATCCAGGTAGATTTTGTCCAGTAAACGACGGCGGCGTAGTGTATTTCTCCCGGCGCAATCCATATACGCGATTAGGGGGCGTGAAGCATTTAAAATAGGCGCGTTCCCGCGGCGATCGTACTGCGCATTCTCCGTTCCCAAATTTCCCGCCGTGCATTGCGCGAAATCACGTCGTTACGTAATTTTTTCTTGAGTAGCGTCGTTTACGGACATTCCTATTCCCGAACGAGTTACGTAAAAAAAAAAAAAATAGACGTAAGCGATTGCGAAGACCGCTCGTATCTTCGTGGATCGCCGTAAAAACTCATTTGCATATCCCGACGCATGAAAACGACGCGAACTCCTCCCAGCGGCCACAAAAATATTGCAGCGTAGATCCGAAGGCTTACGAAGACGTAAGCCTCTCGGATCGAAGCCCGAAGCCCGCCGTATCATGGTTTGAGGATTCAAACTAGTGATACGGCGCGCAAAATTTGAAATTACTCCTGTCTAACACCAGTTAGACAGGCGTAATTGCTCTGTGAATCTGGGCCACGGTCTCTGTCTCAGCTTGGCTGTGCTGTGGGCTCATTCGGTTGTACTGGGGTGTTCTTCCCATCCCAGTGCAGTAGATGGCAGCAGTGGAGTCGAGACTTGGGTGCTTTTTCCCAGCAGACAATCAAGAGGGAGTTTCCTCGCTGGGCATGCTGGGAGAGGGTATTTATGGGACAGACGCCATTGAGTCTGGGTCTTCTTCCAGTTTGACACCCACCTTTAGGGTGACTACATCAATGGCGCCCGGCGTTATGGCTTACCTGCGTGCCACACAGTGTTCCTGTTTCGGGGACCATAATGGTCCAAAACATTTGAGCAGCGGCGGGGACTCAGTGATCGACTGGGTTCCCACTCTTGAAGATCCCAAGTGGTATAGCTGTTCGGTGGGGAGTCCATCTGCAGAGAGCCAATGAGAGGATGGCGATCCAAAAGGATTACGACAAACCACCTGGGATCAAGGTAGCCAGACACTGAAGGATTGATCACCTGTCAGTCGGTACCTGGGCGACTATAAGAAGGAGATCCAGGCGCAATTCTGCAAGGAGGATTGTTTCCGTAATTGTAATCAGTGAGTCCATTCCAGGAGGGTCTGTGGCAGAGACTTTTCCCAGAAAAAGGTTCAAGTGATACTCTGGCTGCCAGATCAGTGAGAGAGGCCTGGCCAGGTACGCTATTCCCACTCAAGCAGGAGTGGCGCAAGAAGTGTTACACGTGGGAGCAGGATTGTTTCCAAATACTACGCCTGAATCTGCTGTTCTCCTTCTTCCTTCAATTCTATCCTTTCACCACCAGTTTATTGTTTTTACCCAGATGGGTAATAAAGAGCACAGCAAAAGACACCTGTTGTTGCGGACATTCCTTTACTATTGCTATATGCACCATACACCCCTTGGATTTCGGAGAGCCACAAGGTAAATGTGCCACCCAAAACAAACCAGCAGCTCCTCCGGGGGTAGTGCTACATGTCTAAGAAGACAAAATATATATTATGGTTGAATAGACCCAAATGACAAAGCTTTTGTGTTACAGATATGGAATACAATGTTTCTGATAATCCTCGCCCTGCACATCCCACGGAAACAGAAATCTCTGGTTCTGTCTCAACTTCAGAGCCTGCTAAACAAATTACCAGGAAAAAGGTAAAGTATTTAAGATGGCAGTTTGAAAACTTACAGTCAATCATAGGCTTTTCAATAATTCTGCATGACTCAACCATTGAATAGTATTTTTTAAGGAGCTGTCTATTGTATAAATGTGTTGGCATCAAACAGCACAACATCATACTCTCACTTTTTTTTTTTTTAATTGCATCCTTAAAGCTGAAGTTTATTCTACTTATATTTTGCCTGGATCCTCCCTCCACTCTTATCACAATGCTAATGAAATTATTAAATTAAATACATACCCAATTAGGCCCTTTTTACACTTGTGCGTCTTGTCCTGCGACTTGGGACTGAAAAGTTGCATGACAAGTTATACCCCATGATTTCTAATAAGTACCATTCATATATGTGCAACTTCAAGTTGCAGCAACTTCAAAGTAGTTCCTGCACTACTTTGCCTGACTTTGGTGCGACTTGAGGTGCATAGACCTCAAAATTACCCAGGCATACCCCGACATTTCTGGGATAGAGGTTGCTGGCATACAACATAAGGTGTCGGCCTACGCGGATGACCTGCTGTTCTCCCTGTCGAACCCAGCCGCGTCCCTGCCTGCCCTGATGCGTGAGTTTGACACGTATGGACAGGCCTCTAACCTGAAAATAAATTTTGGCAAATCAGAGGCGATGGGCCTGGGGATCCCCCAACTTACGCTGGCAAATCTTAAGACACGCTTCCACTTTAAGTGGACAGACACGGCACTAAAATATCTAGGCACCTTTATACCGACGACCGTCTCAAACCTTTTTAAACTTAACTTCCCCCCCCTCCTGAGGACAGTACAGACGCTGCTGGAGCAGTGGACGGGCAGTCTACACTCGTGGTTTGGACGTTGCAGCATCCTGAAGATGTCAATTCTCCCCAAGTTCCTCTACCTCCTACAAGCCCTTCCAATCCATATCCCAGTAAAGTTTTTCAAACAAACACAGGCTATCTTCACTAAATTCCTCTGGGCAGGGAAAAAACCTCGCATATGCCGGAGGCTACTTACACTGCCAAAGGCTTTCGGGGGCCTGGCACTCCCCGACATCCAGACCTATTACCATGCAGCACACCTGAGCAGACTATTAGATTGGTGCCGACATTCCCACACCAAGCTGTGGTCCCGACTCGAACAGTCGCAGAGTGCAGTCCCCTTGTCTAGAGCCCCCTGGTGCCTGCCGTACCTCCCGCCTAGCCTGAAGAGCCACCCGCTGATCGGTAATACGGTCAAGATTTGTGCACGCTTGCTGGAGCGCCCTTCCCTCTCGTCCCGCGGCTCGCTCCTGAGACCTATTTTGGGAGATCCTCGGTTCGAGCCGGGCCTGAATGACAGGCCCTTCCGGACCCTGCGGGAGGCGGGTCTCCACCAGGCCTCCCACTTTAGTATAGGCGGGCGGTGGTGTTCACTAGCGGAGCTCTCGGACCCGAACGGCAGGTTCCGTCTGGATTTCATGAGAGCTCTGCAGCTGAGCCACTTCCTGACCGACCTACCCCCCCCGGAAGAGGCAGACAGGACCCGGTCGGAGTTTGAGGTGCTTTGCGAGGAAGATGGGTCGCTACCACACGCACTGTCCCTAAACTACGGCATACTTAATACCCCGTCTCGGGGGTTTCAGCTCCCAGCCCTCCTTAAGTGGGAAGGTGATCTGAACTGCCGGTTCTCCGAGACCCAGAGACAGAAAATTCTTAGGTTCGCACACAAGTCCTCCCTCTGCACCAAAACTCAGGAGACAAATTATAAGCTTCTCACGCGTTGGTATAGAACACCGGACCTGTTGCATAAGTTTTTCCCAGCAACGACGGATCTTTGCTGGCGATGCCACGCAGATAAGGGGACGATCCTCCATATCTTCTGGTCCTGCCCTCGACTTGGGAGTTTCTGGGGGGAGGTCCACAGGATAACGCAGCTATTCACAGACCGCCCTGTACCGTTCGACCCGGCCTACTTCCTTTTACACGCAAGTGATGTACCCGTCCGGGTCTATAAGACCTCGATCGTGCGACACTTGTTAGACGCAGCGAGGGCTTGTATCCCGGCTTTATGGAAGACCACACACCAGCCGACCATTACCGCATGGCTTAAACGAGTAGACGAGGTAGGCAGACTAGAAGACCTGATCCTAACTAGTCAAAACAGACAGGAACAGTTCACAAAGACCTGGCAGCACTGGTATCTCTTTAGATACTCCAGCGAAGGGCAACGACTGAGGGAGGTAGCGGACCCAGACAGGCTGCCCCCGGGCCAGCCCGCACCTGCCCCTGACTAGATCCCAGCCGCATTCTCTGAGAAACTCCGGTCTCCTATAACCACTGTGACCCGCCCCATGTCCGTGGGTCGATTTCCCTGAGCCCCCTCCCACCTCTCCTCCCCCTCCACCAACGCCTCTCCCTCCTACCTCCCCCCCTAATTCTAGGCTATCTAGCCACACATCTTTAGTTCTCTTTCTTCTACATGCTAACACCTCTTGTTGTAAACGGAAAAAGGAGGGTTCGGCCCTGAGGGGCCACGACCTACCTATAGAATACACCCGGGGCATAGATGTCCCGGCCCCAGCTCAGATGTTCATTACCTAGGTGTGTGCAATTGTGTTAGTCATAAGCCACGTTTTTTCTTTTCTGCTGTATTTGCATGTACTGTTTGCACTGTGGCCCGTTGGGGCTGTTCCCTCTGTTATAAATAAAAAAATTTGAAAAACAAAAATTACCCAGGCATTGCTTCAAGTCACGACAATATTGCGGCAAAGTCGCATGACTTTCAGGTCGCACAAGTATGAAAGGGGCCTTAAGGCCTAGTGTCATCACAAGGTCTCTCCGTTGCTCTCTGCAATACAGGGAAATAACTGTCTGCCTTAGTACTCCTAATCCATTCGTGCTTTCTGAACTAGATCAGCCTTTCTCAAACTTTTATACCTTAGAGCATGGGTCTCCAAACTGCGGCCCTTTGCTAGCCTTTATGCGGCCCTTGGGGCACAATTCCTTCCAATGATATGAGGTTTTATTCCTCCCATTAACACCAACAATTTGGCACTGTATCTTCCATGGATACCAATGATGGAATACTATTCTTCCTACTAATAAGAGGAATACTCCTCCTATTGACCACCAACCCTGAGGCCATATTTATTCTCACTGATTTTGGGCCCGTGACATTTTCTGCCCTTGCTGGCCACAATCCGGCCCTCCTAAAGTCTGAAGGACAATAAAGTGGCCCTTTGATTAAAAAGTTTGGAGACCCCTGCCTTAGAGGAACCCTTAAAAAATTATCAGGTCTCAGAGAACCCTTGCTAAAACAAATTAATTGGGGGTCTGGAGGATGAACACCCCTTAGGTCCCTTTCACACTGGCTTTCTAATCAGGTCCGCCTGTCAGTTATTCAGGCGGACCTGATTGCACATTCCATTCACCTCTATGGAGCGATGGATGTCAGTGGTGACATGTCCGCTGACATCCGCCGATATCCGATCCTGTCCGTGAAATCCAGACAAATGGTGACCCTATTTTCCGTCTGTCTAGAAGATTGGATCAGATGAAAACGTACAGGCAGTCTGTTCTCATCCAAACTCTACATAAAGGAACGCGGAGATCTGACAGGTCCGTCTAAGCACAGTGAGCGTTGGCGGACCTGTCATCCACCTGCTATGCAGGGATCAGCAGATCGTTCCTTAGCTGAGCAGCCCGTGTGAAAGGGCCCTTACAGTAGTGGTACAAATGTCGCCCTTAGAGATAGCTACAAATATCATTGGTGTCATACCATTGATACTGCCAAGTGGAGATTCCTCCTGCTAATATTTTACCAAAGCCCCCAGTTGTGTTCCTACATTTTGTTTTTCAACTAATAGAAAAATCAAATAATAAAAATTTACTGACACCAACCTTTGCCCTACTAATACCGTCCATGTGTTATTTTTTTATTTGTTTTTTTTTACATGTATTTATAAGAGTATGTGTTTGTATACTACATACACACACACGCGCAAGTGTTTGAGCTTTGGGGTGCACACCCTAATACAATAGGCTGCGCACACCTACGATTTAAAGTGGAGGTCCCGCGGAAAAAAAAAGATTAAAAGCCAACATCGGCAAGAAAGCTCTACCAGCAGCTTTCTTGCCAAGAAAACCGTGCGTGTGTACGAGGCTTTAGTCTTCACTGTAACCATGACATACAGATATCAAAACTTATCTGGCATTCAAGCAGTTCTGTAAATTGAGAAAGCAGTATTTGACTATGCTTATTATTGTTAAAAGGTAATTTTGCCAACTTTGTTTCTAAGATCAATTTTTCCATTTCCATTTAGAGTTTAAAGATACTAAAGAATGTAAAGAAAAGTAAGTGTTTCTTCTTAATGTTTGGAGTCTGGAATGAACTATACAAATATACATGCGCTAATGCAATATGAAATATATAACAGTTCCAATCCAATTGTCATTCGATTTGTTATTTTTTTATAAACTAGAAAATGTATTTATGGTAAGAAGGTAAAACACCTTCCACTAACAGCATGTCTCAATTTGAAACTAGTGTCCTAGTATGGTGGATGTTTTTTTGTTTAGCTCTGCTATTATAAAAACGAACCTGTCTTTATGTTAGATTTTTTTCATCTATTATGACTCTACACCACTGCTGGTGATTTTTCCAGACTTACGATAGTTAAGGCAGAGCTCTACCATAAAGTGGAACTTCCGCTCATCGGATTCCTTCCCTACTTCCAGAAGTCCGGCCGTGACCCGTGACGCGGCCGTGACATCACAGCGGGGCTCCCTCCTCCTCCTCCCCTGGCTGCTGGGCTAATAGGAGAGAGAAGCGGGCCTCGCACATGCGCAGTAGGGTTTCCGGCGTGAAGCCGAATGGCTACACTGCCGGGTTCCCTTACTCGCAATGGCAACAGCATTACCCCAACAGCTGATGGGGAACATCAGCTGCGGTGCCGACATCGAGGGACACCAGAACAGGTAAGTCTCCATTTATTAAAAGCCAGCAGCTGCAGTATGTGTAGCTGCTGGCTTTTAATAAAAAATGTTTGCCCTGTACACCCCTTTAAAGGGGTTGTAAAGGTTTGTTTTTTATTTTCTAAATAGGTTCCTTTAAGCTAGTGCATTGTTGGCTCACTTACCTCTTCCTTCGATTTCCCTTCTAAATGTAACTGCAGAATCTGGTGAGAAGCTGTGGATCCTGACGTATCTCACCCTAATAAGATGACTATTATTACAGTGGTGGGTGCACCTACTTCTAAAGCCACGTACATACGACCATTTTTCATGTCATGGAAAAAAAGGAAGTTTTTCTCGACGTGATTCTTGTCAAGCCTGCCTTGCATATACACGATCGTGAAAAAAATGCTTGAGCAAAGCGCAGTGACGTACAACGCGTACGATGGAACTATAAAGGAGACGTTCCATTCGAATAGTGCCACCCTTTGGGCTGATTATGCAAATTTTCCTTCTCAGTTTTAAACGACCAATTTAAAAAATTGCATTTTTCTCGTCATGTGTGCACAGCATAGGGATCAAATTAAAACGTTGTTGGAGGCCTTCTTCATAATTCAGTTTTTGTTGGTGGGTCTCACTTTACGCCCAATCCTAATGTAAGAACAAAAACATCACTCCAAAAAGCACTGTGGGCAAAACAGTGGCTAAGTGGTTAGCACTTCCGCCTAGCAGCACTAGGGTCGTCAGTTTAAATCCCAGCCACGGCCCTACCTGTCTGAAGTTTGCATGTTCTCCATGTGAGTTTCCTCTAGATACTTCAGTTTTCTCCCACACAATTAGCTCCTGTCTAAATTGGTACTAGTATGTGTATGAATGAATGTGAGTTATGGACCTTGGATTGTAAGGTCCTTGAGGGCAGAGACTGATGTGAACTTACAATGTATATATAAAGTGCTGCGTAAATAAACAGCACTATATAAGTACCTGTAATAAATCATAATAAAAAATAAATAAATACGCTTGCAAGATGGCTGTTTACTAAAGTCCCATATCAGTAGACGCACCAACATTTTGAGGGTAGACAGATCCTCATTTTCAAGGTGATAGACATCCCTGTCCTTCATCTTGATAGGGAGTGTCTGCCTAGCCTTGTGTGCATGTTTCTAGTGATATGGGACTTCAGTGAACAGTTATCTCAGAAGTTTAGTTTAGCTTTTGTCTACTTTTTGATTTGCATGGTGTCACCGTTTAGCATAGAGAACCCTGGCTAAAGTGCTGGACTGTGGTGCTATCATGTAAAATGTTTGTTGGAAAAGCACTTTAACCACTTCCATACCGGCCTATAGGGGAATCACGTCATGGTGATCCCCTTGCCGATGAGACAGGACGTTGCACAACGTCCTGTCTTCACGGCGTTCTAGGGCGCGCGCGCGCGCGCCGCCGGCGGCGCGCGCGGCACCACCCGCGATCCCGCGCGCGTGCCCGACGGCCGTGATTGTCGCCGGGCACCCGCGATTTCCGGAAATCACGGCAGGAGTGTGGATCTGTGTGTGTAAACACACAGATCCACCTCCTGTCAGCGGTGAGGAGACTGATGTGTGTTCCCAGTACAGAGGAACACACATCGATCTCCTCCCCCTGTGAGTCCCCCTCCCCCTACAGTTAGAACATACTTTACTTTTTTTTTTTTTTATATTGTGAGATGTATTAAAAAAAAGGAAAAAATATAGTGTTTTTTTTTAAATTGTCGCTATTCTTTTGTTTATAGCGCAAAAAATAAAAACCGCAGAGATGATCAAATACCACCAAACGAAAGCTCTATTTGTGTGGGGAAAAAAACATAATGATTTAATTTGGGTACAGTATTGCCTGACCGCGCAATTGTCATTCAAAGTGCAACAGCGCTGAAAACTAAAAATTGTTCTGGGCAGGAAGGGGGTGAAAATGCCCTGTATGGAAGGGGTTAAGGGATGCCTTTTCAGATTAGCCCTAGATGTTCTCATCTGGTGATAGCAGCACACCTCTTCTCCAGTAGAAGTCTAAAGAGCAGACAGATTGGCATATCTCTCTCAGGCTCTTTCAGGCCTTCTGGAGGTGTTTTATTGCAATCTGTTCACTGTCCCAAAACCCAAAGGTTTCAAATCCACAGCTTTAGCCTCAAAGCCTTGAATGTTTACATTTGTTTTTCCAATATCCAGATGCCCTACCATTTGGTCTCCCTTCAGCACTTTATTCACTGAAGTGCTAGCTTTAGTATTAGCCCTGTTGTGCTCTCATGACATGGCCTCTTGTGGAGGGAACAAGTGGAGAGGGCTTTGTGGGATGCTTCCCTGCCTGTCCAAACATTACAGGAGTTTAGGTCCTGAATCCTTACAAATCATTTCTGGAAAATAAATATCACTTGCAGTATCTGGGTTTGGCCCTAAACAAATCTCAGGCCAGAGTGTTCATTTCTGAGGAGACGTGTCAACTCTCAACTCCTAGTCATGAGGTTGCTTTCCTTGTATCTATCACCTCTGCAAGTCAAATGCCTGAAATGGTGGCTTTATCATGTAAAGAACTCTTGCATGGGGACAATGTGATGTTATAGCCCAGGACTTCCTTCTTGCATAAAACAGTCTCTGCCTTTCACCTTAATATGGACATTGTTCTCATGTCCATTTGTTAAGCTCCAGTTGATCATAAAGAAATTTCCCTCCATTGTCTGTAGTTCAGAATGTGCTAGTGTGTCTCTCAGCCGCTGCTTCTTTAGAAAGACTGATTCCCTTTTTGAAACTCTGAATGGACTCCAAAAGGGCATCAAGCTTTTTATGCCACTGTGACAGGAGTGACTTTGAGTCGTGGGTTTGTGCGGCTCAGCTTGCCCTGGGGAGTTCTGGGGGCTCCTTGTCCAGCTCCCCCGACGCCTCTTATGTGTAGATCACCCTGTGTCTCTAATAGGGGCACAGGGTGAATGAGAACCCCAGTCTGATATGTGCTAGTCAGATTCAATGCTGTATACATTGTATATATTGTGTTTATATTGTGTTCTGGCTGTTGTGTACTATTTGCTGTGATGGTTTGGGCGTGACTATTCTATTGTCTATTGTGGCTGTCTGTCTCAACTATTATGGGATGTGTAAGTGTCTTGCTGTGAGGAAAGAGGGGGGATTCCTCCAGTAAATCTAAAAATATATTGCGCTACTCCAAAATGTGGGTGAATTAGAATAAGTAAATACTACAAATGGCGAGGCAGCCAATACAACAATAGGAAAAAATTGTGAATGAATTGTAGAAAAAAGTGCAGCGCCAAAAGAACCGAGGTCCCCCAGTTAGGGGATCCCCAAATAGTAAGAGAGAAATGAAATAAATCAGACCTAGATATCACATCTGGTCCTTGGTGAAAGTAAATCCAAATTAGCACAATATTTGTGTATGATGTTGAGGGAACAATTGTAACCCCCCAAGCAGATAAAGGAAAAATAGAGGGCGCTGGGGTGTAAGGGTGATTATACTACAAACACGCTAGAATGGGTCTCCAAACGATAATTGAAAGTAATTAAATAACCCAAAAATGTATATATATGGTGAAGCAATGAAGACAAAAATGTGCAATACAATGTTGGAACCAATTATAGTAACTGGTATGTCATATAACGTGTACTAATATTGACCAAACAGTGCAGTCCTTAAATTCCAAAGGAAAGAGAGGTGAAGAAATAAAATAGAAGAAATTCTTCAAAGAGAATCCACAGTTCCTTCACCAGGCAAGTTGAATCACCCCAATCGTGCTCAAAAATAAGGATCCGCTTACCAGATGGTCATGACCTCTTACCCAAAAGAAGGTCAATCTCGCTTTATGCAGGATTATGCCTGCATTCATTTAGAAGAAATTCTTCACCACCAAGCAGAGAAAAGTTTCACTCCATAAAGAGGTACATGGAATAAATGGACAAAGAAAATACTCCCATAGCGCGATCAATTTAATTTAAAAATGGAATAAAAACAAAAACAAGCCAAATGGCTACTTACAAAAAATAGTGCCCTATCCCGGCACTGAGGCTGCAGGCAATCAACAAGCTGGGGGTCAGTTGGCACACTCGCGTGTGGCGGCCTCGCTGTGATGCGTTTGGGGAGCAGTAGTTCCTCAGAGGACCGTGGCTGTGTGAGTAAACTCTGCGTTGTGACAACTCGTGGTGCGTCTCTGAGACAGACGCCGGGAGAAGGACACAGGGTGTGCATGTGACCAGGCTGCCAGTTTCGCAGCCTGGTCACATGCACACCCTGTGTCCTTCTCCCGGCGTCTGTCTCAGAGACGCACCACGAGTTGTCACAACGCGGAGTTTACTCACACAGCCACGGTCCTCTGAGGAACTACTGCTCCCCAAACGCATCACAGCGAGGCCGCCACACGCGAGTGTGCCAACTGACCCCCAGCTTGTTGATTGCCTGCAGCCTCAGTGCCGGGATAGGGCACTATTTTTTGTAAGTAGCCATTTGGCTTGTTTTTGTTTTTATTCCATTTTTAAATTAAATTGATCGCGCTATGGGAGTATTTTCTTTGTCCATTTATTCCATGTACCTCTTTATGGAGTGAAACTTTTCTCTGCTTGGTGGTGAAGAATTTCTTCTAAATGAATGCAGGCATAATCCTGCATAAAGCGAGATTGACCTTCTTTTGGGTAAGAGGTCATGACCATCTGGTAAGCGGATCCTTATTTTTGAGCACGATTGGGGTGATTCAACTTGCCTGGTGAAGGAACTGTGGATTCTCTTTGAAGAATTTCTTCTATTTTATTTCTTCACCTCTCTTTTCTTTGGAATTTAAGGACTGCACTGTTTGGTCAATATTAGTACACGTTATATGACATACCAGTTACTATAATTGGTTCCAACATTGTATTGCACATTTTTGTCTTCATTGCTTCACCATATATATACATTTTTGGGTTATTTAATTACTTTCAATTATCGTTTGGAGACCCATTCTAGCGTGTTTGTAGTATAATCACCCTTACACCCCAGCGCCCTCTATTTTTCCTTTATCACTTTGTCCATTAGATTACACTAATTGTCACTTGAGGAGCAGCTTGATATATTTATATGTGTGTTATTTTCCACTATATTTATATTTTTTTTAATTTTTTTAATTTTTAACAGTCCACTACTCTATCGAGCTATTGGCGCGGAATTTTTTCTTTATTTACACAACCCCCCAAGCAGGCTGGAATGTGACTTCCAGTCAGCCTTCTATATCGTGACAAAACAGTGCCAGAGATGTGTATTCAAAATACAATATTTGTGTGTTTACAAATAACAAAACAAATCAATGCAAAACAAATAAGTGAGACTAAATGGTTCAACTCCAGTCCATATATAATGGCGTGTTGTAATCTCATGGGTATATTAAGGTATCCCCTCTGTAGTCCCATTCAAACACGCCAGAGTTGCATATATGTTCTCCCAGGTGGATAGTTGAACAATATCCCCTCTATTCAATCTAAGCACTTCTCCAGATGAAACAATCGTTAAGGTAAGGGTAGAATGAATACGCTTACCAGCTGATGTAGACCCGCAGCTCACCTTACTGTGGGGGGTCCCCAGAGCTTGTATGGGCCGACTGCCCTCCTTGGTCTCTGTCTCGGGGTATATCCTTGTGCAGGCAATCCGGAAGAGTTCCCAGGAGGTGGCCAAGGCAAAATTTCCAATGATGTATCTTGTAATGGATGATACTCATACAGGATTCAATCAGGGAGAGGGCAAAAAAAGAGAAGAAAGAGGGGAGCGTCTCCTCATAGCGTAAAAAATGTATTTAAAAATCCAAAAAATACACTTTAAAAAGATTCCAAGCAGAAAATCCAAAAAATCACACATAAATAGGTTCCACACATGTCAAAAAGTTTCCATCAGCTCACAGCAATATTCCACATCTAGGAACAAATCTATAGGAAAGAGTCCAAAAGTGCAGTGGAAACAAATATGGTCCAGTAAACCCGACTGGTTTCGTCTAATCAGACTTCAACTGGGGTGTATGATTCCACCAGTAGGTTGAACACACCTGACCTGTGTCACCATTGTCATTGGACAGTTTAACACGCCCTGTTTTCTAAGGGTGGGAGGGACGTGTTTTGTTTTGCTACTCTAAACTGAGGTGTTGTCTGGTGACTGGGGGATATTGGATACGTGCTGGTTCTGAACAGAGGAAGCATTGACGGCGGACCTAGATCTGTTTGAGGACAGAGGGTTCGTCACAACAAGCTGAGCCACACAAACCCCCGACCCATAGTCACTCCCGTCACAGCCACCATCTCTAGATGGCTCACACAGACCATCATTCAAGCCTATCATTTAAAGAATCAGGTTCTCCCCTTTCCTTTGAAGGTTCATTCTACTAGTGCGTTTCCACATTAGGCAACTGTTTCCCAGATTTTTAAGGTTGACACCTGACCTTCTGTTGACACATTCTTTAAAGGGGTTGTAAAGGTCATTTTTTTTACTAAATAGCTTCCTTTACCGTAGTGCAGTCCTCCTTAACTTACCTCATCCTTCCATTTTGCTTTTAAATGTCTATATTTCTTCTGAGAAATCCTCACTTCCTGTTCTTCTGTCTGTAACTATACACCGTAATGCGAGGCTTTCTCCCTGGTGTGGAGAAAGCCTCTTGAGGGGGAGGGGGCTAGCAGGTGTGTCAGGATCCCCACTAACACACAGCTTTTTTCTCTATCTGCAAAGTAGAGCGTGTCCTGACTTGACTGCTCGCCCCCTCCCCCTCAAGGGGCTTTCTCCACACCAGGGAGAAAGTCTTGCATTACAGTGTGTAGTTACAGACAGAAGAACAGGAAGTGAGTATTTCTCAGAAGAAATAAGGACATTTAAAAGCAAAATGGAAGGATGAGGTAAGTGAAGGAGGACTGCACTAAGGTAAAGGAAGCTATTTAGGGATTTTTTTTTTTTTTTTACCTTTAGAACCCCTTTAAGTTCTACTGGGTGGATGTTTTTCTTCTCTGATGCCAGCTTTGGGCATAAGGTCCTTTTAAGTGGCTTTTAAAGCTGCAGGCAGGGCCCAGTTTATGTTTCTTTTCTTCCTGTTAGTGTTTGTTTGTTGTTTTCTTGGAGTTCATTGAGGGGCACAAGCCCCACCCTCTGTGTTTATGATAATGCCCTTGGTAATGCTTTGCTCCAAAACGGAGGCATACTAGCGATGGAAGGGTCATCTAGGGTTGGCCTACTTTTTTTTTTTGCCAATGTCCAATCCTACTATAGGCAGCTGTCTTACTGTCTTCTTGTAGACAAATACATCACATAATAAAATATTTAAAAACTGATAGTTAACAAATAAAATTGTATTAAATATTAAGAATTATTATTTTAATTATTTCATAGATGTTTGCAGTTTGGCCAAATCAGAATCGGATTCTTCACAGTCAATTGGTCCATTTTCATTCCTAAACTTTGGTAAGGATTTTGTTCATGGCCTTGTTTGTTGACCGTGTATAGTAAGCTCAGTAACCAACATGCTTTTAGTTATTTTCAGTTTAGCATAGCCAGCACAATTCAGTCCACAACATTGATCAGTCCACAGGAGTTATTTCTATTACAACATTGTTCTTTCTTCTAATAAAAAATATGAACAAACAGCTATGCTTCTATGGACTCTTGCATTTTTTTCAAGGACAAGGAAACCTGTGTTGAGAAAAATACAGGGGCTGCCATTGCCAACCTCCTCCTAAAAATACTGGTTTCCTACTTGTTTCTGCATTCATTGCCTTCTGAACCAAAGATCTGGAAAAACATGCCAATTAGAAGGTCAGATATTGAGAACTACATACAAGTTTTGTATCAAACTCGCATGGGGGGGCTTCTTTACTAAAACTTAAGAGTGCAAAATCTGGTGCAGCTCTGCATAGAAACCAATCAGCTTCCAGATTTTATTACCAAAGCTTAACTGAACAAGCTGAATTTAGAAGCGGATTTGCTACCATGCACAGCTGCACCAGATTCTGAGTCCTCCAGTTTTAGTAAATCTTCCCAAATAATGTATTTAGCAACTTGCACTATGTGAAAGTAGTAACCCCCATGCTCTTAATACATGTGCCTATTAGACACAGATGTTTGTTTCCATTTTCTGAAGATACAGCACAGAACTGCTTCTAAATCGAATGCCTTGTACACACGCTTGTTTTTCTCGGCAAGAACCAGCAACAAATTTGCTGGCAGTGCTTTCTTTCCGAGTAAACCGAGCGTGTGTACGAGGCTTCTGGTTGCTCGACAAGAAAACTGCCCAGAATCTAGACGAGAAAAATAGAAAACATGTTCTTTATTTTTCTCATCATGAGATTCTCTGCAGTTTTCTTGCCGAGAAACCCGAGAGTGTGTATACTTACCTGTCGCGGTGAAAACCCGCGCATGCTCGAAATGACTTTGACGCATGTGTGGTAGCTTTCTAGGCATAGGTAGGGTGCAGCAAGATGACGGCGACAGCATCGAATGTGACGAGCGCATGCTTGTCGTAGGCGATGACGTCACTGTGTTCTTTCCTTTCAAGAGAACCTTGGTTATTTTGAAACAAGAGTCTGTACACTCGGCGGCAAGATATTCTTGCCAAGAATCTCGTCAGGGAAATTTTTTTTTTTCCTGACGAGATTCTTGCCCGTGTGTACAGGTCTTGAGATACCTTTCACACTGGGGTGTTTTTTTAGGCCCCCTTGGGCTAAAAATAGCGCATTTAAAGCACCTGAAAACATCTCCACTGCATCCAATAGAGAATCTGTAGCAAGAATGGAAAATTGCTGTTCACAGATGCTCTCCATCCAATCTGACAGAGCTTAAGCTTTTTTGCAAAGAGCAATGGGCAAAAATGTCACTCTCTAGGGACCAGATTCAGGTAGAGTTGCGCTGGAGTAATTTGATATGTGCCGCATAACTGTGAAGATGCGCCGTCGTTTCTATGTGGCCGTACACACCAAACTAGATGCGACAGAAAACGGGCCATTTCTGATCGGCTTAACTTTCCGACGCCAGAGTCTCGTCAGCGCATAATTTCGCTTGGCACATCAGTCGCGCCTATTGATGGGAGATTTCCCGGTTCGCGAACGGATTAGCACTATACGCCGGCTACATGCGCCGCGCGTATCTCGTCCGTCCGGCGCAAAGTTATTTCTACAAATAGCTGCTTTATCTTTACTCCAGACGGCCACAGGTCAGCAGGAGAGCAGCTACAGCAGCGTTACCGACGATAAGAGCTAGCTGAGCACCCCCACTTGCAGGACAACACCTCTGTCCATGCTTGTCTGTCAACTTTTACAGCCATGGAGGAAGACATCATAGGTCTCCATAGCCGAGATGACGGCTGACAGCTCCTGGCCTTTAGAGTTCAGCTTTCTCCTGTGTGTTTGCGGGGAACGGGAGCAGCCATCTCAGAACAAAAGTAACGTCACTGCGGGGAGGGGGAACAGGATATACTTTAGTGCCGGAATGGCGCATCTACGGGCGCATTTTAACGCCCAACAGAACGCATTGCGATGACGTTTCCCGTGAAGTGGTGCCGACGGAAGTTGTGAGCATGCGCACAAGGGGGCCGAGTGAAGCCTCACTTACTGCGCATGCTCCGTGGATGATGCGCTGAACGTAAGCCTCTGCGCTGGGCTCCGCCCATCATTTACATATGATCACACCCACTTACACTTGCGTCGGGTTAGGCCAGCGCATTATCGTTACTCTGGCGCAAGTTTACGCGCAACTGCTATGTGAATAACAGTACTTGCGCCGAAAGTGTCGGCGGAGTAACGTAAATGAGAAACGTTACTCCAAAGTAAAGAAGCGCCCATGTACCTGAATCTAGCCCTAGATGTGCAAAGCTGGTAGAGACATCCCCAAAAAGACTTGCAACTGTAATTACAGTGAAAGGTGGTTCTACAAAGTATTGACTCAGGGGGGCTGAATACAAATGCACACCACACTTTTCACATATTTATTTGTAAAAAAAAGAAAAAAAAAACATTTATCATTTTCCTTTCACTTTACAATTATGTGCCGCTTTGTGTTGGTCTATCACATAAAATCTCAATAAAATACATTTAAGTTTTTGGTTGTAACATGACAAAATGTGGAAAATTTCAAGGGGTATGAATACTTTTTCAAGGCACTGTAGGTGTTTGCTTTCAACGCCCTCATTGAAATTCATTCCTGTTAAAATCTTTGTATGATGTACATTTAGAGCCCTTTCACACTTCAACCCCTGCTAGCTGCTTAAGAAAGAGTTAATAGCCCCCGAAAAGCGCAACTGTCGAAGTGCTTTGCAGGTGCTTCTTTTTCTAACGTCTTGCAAGCGCACCATCCCAGTGCGAAAGCCTTCGGGCTCTCACACTGGATGACTATTGCCTCGTTTCCACTGCACGGATCGGGTCGGGTCAGTAATTTTGGAGCGGTTCGGATGGGGCCGGTTCCACTGCAAATCGGACCGTGAGGGACCATTCAGGGTTTAGAAAAAATTCCTAGCGCATCCACCAATCAGTGAGATGCATTTGTAGGTCCGCCCTAACCGAACCGTTCCACTCTCTCTGGTCCCTCATCTGAAGCAGGACCCTTGCTGGTGCGGTACGATTCGGTTTTACGGTACGCTTTCATAATGGAAACACCCAAAATAGCGTACCGTACCGAACCGATCCGCTCAGTGGAAACGAGGCATATTGCCCAATGTAGCAAAATTTAAAGGGACTGGGCTGCAGTTTTCATGCCCTGTGCCACCTTCTGATTTGAATCGCAGATGACGGTCAATGTGCCTGTGTCGATGCCGCATCTGGCTTGCGTCAATTGCATGTTTGACATCAGTTTGAGATGTTTCTGTGATCATTCAGAATTCATTGTGCATTTGACTTGCAGTTGACCTTCTAACTTCCTTTTGACCTGTTTTAATTGGCTTTTGCCATCCGGTGGACATGTATGTGCTAAACCTATCTGAAGTTAACAAATGCCCATCAACAAAAGATTAGAAGGGTGACTGAAATAAATAAAAGCAAGAAAAGAAAAAAATATCTGCATTAAAATACAATCAAAACAATTATATTATTAATGTGAAACTTTTTTTTTTTTTTTTAAATCCAAGCTTTAGCCAAAACCTTTTAAAAGTTTTCAATAGATTTGGTAAGATGCCACGTCACCGCACCAGGAAGTAAAACACTTCCGCGCATGCGTCGAATCCATTCGACGCATTTGCGACGGGTTCCCAGCCGACAGATTTCAAAGCATGCTTTTAAATCTGTCGGCTGGCCAAATCCGTCTGTTTGCCCGTACACACGATCAAATCTGTCTGCTAAAACGGTCTGGCAGAGCGTTTCCAGCAGACAGATTTCATCGTGTGTACGCAGCCTCACAGTGACACCAAAACAGTAAATGAGAGTGTGCGTGTGTCAGTACCACAGCAAAACACACGTATAATAAAAATACGGCAACTGTTCTAACCCCTCCTCATTCTACTAAATAAATATGCTTTTATTATATCCAATAATATCCCATCTTTGTGACACCCTATCACTGATACAGGGTAATTCTATACCAACAAGGATAACAGATTGCAATAAAAATCGGAGGTTCTAATCCTTTTCAACCATATCCAAAAAAGAAAAAGTTTTGGCTAGAGTTGGGTTTTAATTACATTGAAAAATACACAAAAAATATAATTTTGGTTTCTATTGTTTTTCTTTCTATCGCTAGGATTTGGGAATCGATTTGCTAAACCAAAGGGTCCTAGAAATCCACCACCAACGTGGAAGATTTAATGCAATCTCACAACGTGTACTTTGGAACATCTGTCACCTCCCATTCATTCCATGCTGCATTTTAATAGTAAAATATACAACTTTGAGTTGTTCATTTTCTACATTTGGGCTAATATGTAGAATTTAAGGTTTGCAAAGCATCTACATTTATGATACACCTAGAAAGAGTGCACCTACTGCCATGCACTTCTTTGAAAATTGGAAAGCCTCTGTTCTTAGGTACTGAATGTATTTTATTATGTAAAATGTGCAGAGGTCATGGCATGCAGACATTTTTAATACAGTTCCCAACTTAGGAGTGCCTTATTGTCAAGAGGACCCAAGTATTTGTGTACATATAAGGTTTCTATGCATATCTTCCATGTTTGCTGAAGATGAGAAGGAATTTGCATGACATCTAGATGTTTGTATAAAAATAATCCATATTCATTTCTTTTAGGCCACGTACACACGATCGGTTTTGTCCGATGAAACTGGCCTTAAGGCCAGTTTCATCGGTCCAAACCGAGCGTGTGTACGGCCCATCGGACCAAAGTTTTAAAACTTGCTTTAAAATCGGATCGATGGACGCCTGACCAAACCGATAGTTAGTACGCAAAAGCATCGGATCAAAAATCTGCTCATGTTCAGAATCGAGTCGACGCATGTTTGGAAGCATTGAACTTTGTTTTTCCAGCACATCGTGGTGTTCTACGTCACTGCGTACTGACCCAATCGGATTTTGGACTGATGGTGTGTACGCACATCAGACCATCAGGCCACTTCAGCGGTGAATCGATGAAAACGGTCCGTCGGACCATTCTCATCGGACTGGACCGATCGTGTGTACGCGGCCTTAGCCTTCACATTTTGCAGTCCTGTATCCAACTGCTACAATGTCTTGGTCAGTCGGTGTAAATAGCTAATATCTCCTAGTGTAAAGCACTTCCTGTTAACTGGAGATGATAAATAAATTTCCTTATACTGTATCCTGCAGTGAACAATTGTGACTCAATATTAAGCCCAAGACTGGCCATAGAGGGATAGTTGTTTTAGCTCAATTAGCGTACTGACTGAAAAAAAAAAGATAAATGGATTCCTCCATCCACACAGTCAAGGCAGAGAAAGGATTCCTCTTCCCTGAGACGTATTCTGACAGCAGGGACTCTCCACAGTCAGAATACACTGATCAGAGGCTTTAGCCACTGATCAGAAAATTTTCAATAAGCCCGTTCAACAGAAGCTGATCGTTAGATCAACCTCTGTCAGGCAGGAGTGGCTAGACATGCACCAAAATTCGATCCATCTTTGAGCAGCTTAACTCTACTTAACTAACTTGTGACTATTAAATAGTTTGGTTCGAAAAATGATTTGCTTCACCAAAAGATGCACGAGTTGGGAGTGCTGTAAAAATTGTATGTAGCATCACCTACATACAGTACATACTGTAGCTCTGTATTCCAGCAGCGGTACAGGGACTTCCTGTCCCACTCCCAGAACAAAATTGAGTCAGGCTGACTGCTGGCTGACTGCTGCTCACTCATTGACAGTAAGCAAACTTTATCAATGATCACATAGGAGGGAGAGATGAGGGCGCTCTGGTAAAGCTGGGTATCCGGTCCTTAGTAGCAGTGGAGAGATGGCACTGAAGTCAGCACTTTGAAGAGAAGAAGCAGCTCTGAAGGGTCATAAAGGAAAGAGAAAGACGTCTAATTTAGTAATTGGTCTAAGCCATATAGTAATTTGGCCCTTATGCGGATAGCTGTAATCCTCATCTGTCTGAGGGAGAAAGAGAGCCATCCTGCAGCTGTCAGAGTCCCTGGTGACGTGGGTCTGATGAAGGAGTTGTGCATGCTCCGAAATGCGTTACCGTCCACCACCTTCACCTGATGTCACATTGGACGCGTGCGTTCCAGCTTGGTTCCAGGAGCTAAGGCCGCCTCATCACATCTTCCCCTCCTCGCCAATCCATGTCACATGGACGGCTCTTTCTCTCTCCCCCAGACAGATGAGGATTACAGCGATACGCACAAGGACGAATCACTATATGCCTATGACCTCTTACTATCTTAGCCTCAGCCAGTTAGAAGAAGTATTGTGTTCATTGATAAAATACATAGATTCCTGTGAATGGCTCTAGCAGGTAATCTGTTCAAGTGATGACCAGAAACTTGTTAATAGTAAAAGAAAACAGAGTGACAGAGAGATGGGATCATCACTGTGCTGCTTCTCCTTTCACTGTCCAGTAAAAGATTGAGGCGCATCCAGGACAACCTGGGCTCAAAGGTAGTGAGTTGAATGATGCTGGTCATCACACTGAAGAGATCTAGCGACAGAAAAAGTAATGCAGAGACATCTCTGCACTGAAGGTGCATACTGGAGCACAAGTTGGTCATTTTATTTATGATTTAATAGGCTATTCATTTCATCTTGTTCGCTTGAGTTTTGCTTAAAGCAGAACTGTAAGTAGATATAAAAGAAATCCTTTTAGTCCAGTTATGTATTTATTAAAATAATGAAATACAGTATAGTTTTAAATAGTATCATAATCTATGTCTTTATTGGTCTTCTGCAATCATGTGTACAGTTGGGCCGAGGAAGGACGGGAGAGCATTGTATGCCACTTATACCGCACAGTGCTGACAATCTAACACTGGAAGTGTGCTGACAGGAGGAGAGCGTACAGGGAGGAATTCATTAGTGAGCTGCTGCACCTTTATTGCCCAATCATGGGTAAGGATGGGCCGGTGACCAAGCTGTATTACTTAACTGCAGGGTAGAGACCAGGCTAAATTATCCAGCAGGGGTCCCTAGTTCACAAAATTGGCTCAGTAGAAATGTCATTAGGCAGATACGATACTTTACACATATGTATTTCAAATGTGACTGCTTGCTTACAGTTCAATAAAGATTGAGAAAATAATACAAATGTTCCTATTGACTATATACTATCGTTATAATGGTAAATTATTTATGTTGATAATACATATTTTAAATACAAAACTCTTTATCTTTTAAATTTTGTTTCTCCGTTATTTCACTATATGGTCATACCTAAATTATAGAATGTTCAACCACCAGTACAGCAGTTAAAAGAACGATAACTTATATTTAAGGTTTTATGGGTATGATTGGAGGTTGTGGGAGAAATTAGTTATTAGTACTAAAATGTATATGCATGATATACCATGTGATTAAAGTGGAGTAGCGTGGAGGGGCAACCGGTGAAGTCGCCCTGGGAGGGGGGCAGGAATTAGTCCCGGGTGTGCTGGGTCCGATGCCCCTGGCGACTGCATACTCACAGTACTTACATTGTTCCTGATTGGTCAACGGGCGGTGAGTGAGCAGCTCTCAGGGACACACCAACATACAGCCATTTTTCAATTGTGTGTTGGAGCCAGCAGCCGCTGCCTGTGCGCTCTCTTCCCCGCTCCTCCCGGCCTCCTGCGGAAACCTGTGACCCCAGGCCTGGGAAGACCCCCTGTCCCAGTCAGCCTATCCCCCGTCACCCCTGCCCCGTGTACAAAATTTGGAGTGATGTAGAGCGGCGGGGATGAGCGGCCACTTCCTCTCCCAGCTCATTTTGTGCTAAGCTCGCCCCATCTTGTCTTGCATTGACCTAGGTAAATATAGTTAAAAAAACATACTTCTGTTTTAATATATTCATTACGAATAATAAATACAGTATATAGTATAAACTACAAACATTATATATATATATATACAGTATTTTTACAAAATTAAGTACACCCCTCACATTTTTGTAAATATTGTATTGTATCTTTTCATAACACTGAAGGAATTACACTTTGCTACAATGTAAAGTAGTGAGTGTACAGCTTGCATAACAGTGTAAATTTGCAGTCCCCTCAAAATAACTCAACACGCAGCCATTAATATCTAAACTGCTGGCAACAAAAGTGAGCACACCCCTAAGTAAAAATGTCCAAATTGGGCCCAATTAGCCATTTTCCCTGCCAATGTCATGTGACTCATTAGTGTTACAAGGTCTCAGGTGTGAATGGGAAGCAGGTGTGTTAAATTTGGTGTTATCGCTCTTAGGCCGCGTACACACGATCGAACATGTCCGCTGAAACTGGTCGCCAGACCAGTTTCAGCGGACATGTTCGATCGTGTGTACGGCCTATCGGACCGTTTTCCAGCGGACAAAAGTTTCCAAACATGCTTAGAAACCTGTCCGCTGGAAACCTGTCCGTCGGACATGTTCGATGATTAGTACACAAAATCATCGGACCAAAATCCCGCGCATGCTCAGAATCAAGTCGGCGCATGCTTGGAAGCATTGAACTTCGTTTTTCATCACGTCGTTGTGTTCTACGTCACCGCGTTCTGGTCCGAGGAGATTTTGGTCCGATGGTGTGTACGCACATCAGACCAACAGACCACTTCAGCCTTGTCCGATGAAAACGGTCCGTCGGACATGTTTCCTCGGACATGTCTGATCGTGTGTACAGGGCCTTACTCTCTCATACTGGTCACTGGAAGTTCAACATGTCAAAGAATTCTCTGAGGATCTGAAAAAAATAATTGTTGCTCTACATAAAGAGGTCATAGGCTATAAGAAGATTGGCAAGACGCTGAAACTGAGCTGCAGTACGGTGGCCAAGACCATACAGCGATTTAACAGGACAGGGTCCACTTAGAACAGGCCTCGCCATAGTTGACCAAAGAGGTTTAGTGCACATGCTCAGTGTAATATCCAGAGGTTGTCTTTGAGAAATAGACGTATGAGTTTTGACTTGGGTGGTATACACCTCACCAAGTCAACACCATGCAGAGGCAGAGGCGCTTTGCGTTGGTTTTTAACCCTTTCTCGGCCGCTAGCGGGGGGTAAGACCGCCCCGCCCACGGCCCGAATAGTGCCGCAAAATTGACGATAAAGCGCTGCTAAAAATAGCGGTGCTTTACTGCTGATGCCGCCCCTACCCCAGTATGAAAGGGGCCTAAAGGATTTAATACTGTACTAGTGGAAGTGACTCAGGCAATGTTAAAAGTCCACGGGTTAGGGGGGCAAATTACCCGCCTTGCCCCAGGTGCTGACAACCCAAGCTACGCCACTGTGTGATTGGTAGTTACAGGCTAAACTATAAAAGAAGGATTGACAGGAGGATTGACTTCTCTGGACATTCCAAATGACACAGTGAGTTTGCTTGCAAGGTAGAACAAGGAAAATTCCAGAGGTGCCTACAGCAGTGCATCAATTGTGCACCAAATGTACACAAATTACATTTTTTATCTTTTTTTTTCGTAGTATTTGGTCACCACTGGGTTTTTTATTTTTTATTATATACGAAAAAAGACTGAAAATTTAGAAAAAAAAACTGATATTTTCTACTTTATGTTAAATCATATCCAATAAAAAATAATTAAAAATAATTAATTTCTTCATAAATTTAGGCCAAAATGTATTCTGCTGCATGTCTTTGGTAAAAGAAAAATCCCAATAAATGTTTATAAATATTTTTTTTTTTTCAAAATTTATAGCGTATACAAACTATGGTATACAGTATATACTGGAATTTATACAGCTGTGACGCTATATTGGTAATGGCAGTGACCAGCAACTTATAGTGGGACTGTTATAGGGTGGTGGCCAGTCTGGTCCTAACAGACGCTATCTGGGAGGGTCACTAACTGACACTGACGTCGCTAGTGACACGAATACAGTGATCAGTGATAATACTGTGCACTGACACTGGCTGGGAAAGAGTTAAAATCTAGGGGCAATCAAGAGTTAACTGTATGTCTAGCAATGTGTAATGTTGGTAATGTGTGCTGCTTTTACTTTACTATCTGGCTGTTTTTTCTCTCTGCTTTCTAGGAAGAGGAAACAGCCAGTTTCCTGTTCACAGTACAGAGAGTTTATAGAGTTCTGTGTGTGATTGGACACTTAGCTGATTTCAGCAGAAACCATTGGCTGTAGTCAGTTGGCAAACTTGTGCTGTGTCCATGTGTGCGCCCAAACCCGAAAGAAGGCTGATCACGTACAGGTACATAATGGTGCCTCGTACCTGCCGCCTGCTCGCAATATATTTACTGTGAACAGGTGGCAGATGGTTAAATGCTATACATTCTCAGTACCTGATCTCAAGGAGCTCACAATATGAGGTCTCTATCTCATATGCATACATATACACTTACTAGGGCCAACTTAGACATTAGCCAGTTACCCTACCAGAATGTCTTTGGAGGGTGGGTGAAAAGTAGAGCACTTGGAGGTTGTATCATTTTGCCAGTTTATGTAGCTTTGTTTGTGTAAACTTTGTAAATTCTTCCACTTCTGTGTTATGCCGCGTACACACGGTCGTTTTTTGCGATGAAAAAAAACGAAGTTTTTTAAAACGTCATTTAAATTGATCGTGTGTGGGCAAAACGTCGTTTTTTATCTTCAAAAACACGACCAAAAAAAAATTCCAACATGCTTGAATTTTTTGTGTCGTTTTTCAAAACGTCGTTTTTTTTCACAAAAAGTCACCGTGTGTAGCAAAAACGTCTTTCAAAACGACGTTTTTCAACCCGCGCATGCCCAGAAGCTAGTTATGAAGCGAGCTTCAATGGAAAAGAGTGGTGAACGTAACCTCGCTTTTTGTGAAAAAACGATGGTGTGTATGCAAAATTGTCTTTGAAAAGTGACGTTTCAAAAACGTCGTTTTTTACTTCACAGAAAACGTAGTTTTTTTTTTCATCGCAAAAAACGACCGTGTGTACGCGGCATTAGAGTATTATCCAATGCCTCCCAAAGCACTAAATTATTTTAGTTTTTTTTTTTTTTTAGATAAGAGAGTACAACAGAAGCTGTTTCCTTTCAGACATTCTGTGTCTGTTCAAAACTGCATGCTGAACAATCTGAAATGAGGGGAGTGAGGGAAATCAGTCACTGCACTAACTCACTTGTGTGTGTAAATTTCATCATGAGCTACTGAGCTCTTTAACCGCTTGCCGACCAGCCGTCGCAGTTATATACGGCGGCAGGTCGGCACTCCTGCGCGAAAGCCCGTAGCTCTACGTCACCACTTTTGACGGCCACTAAGGGGCGCGTGCGTGCCGCCGCCGGCCCGTGCGCACGCCCCCCGCTCGCCCCCGAGTCCCGTGCATGTGCCCGGTGGGCACGATCGCCGCCAGGCACACACGATTGCTCGTTACAGAGCGGGGAACGGGAGCTGTGTGTGTAAACACACAGCTTTCGTTCCTGTCAGCGAGGAAACGCTGATTTTCTGTTCATACAATGTATGAACGGAAGATCAGTGATTTCCCCTAGTAAGTCCACCCCCCTCCATACAGTTAGAACACAAATAGGAACACACTTAACCCCTTCCCCGCCCCCTAGTGTTAACCCCTTCATTGCCAATGGCATTTTTATAGTAATCCAATGCATTTTTATAGCATTGATCGCTAAAAAAATGACAATGGTCCCAAAAATGTGTCAAAAGTGTCCGAAGTGTCCGCCACAAGGTCGCAGTACTGAAAAAAACGCTGATCGCCGCCATTACTAGTAAAAAAAATAATAATAATAAAAATGCCATAAAACTACCCCCTATTTTGTAAACGCTATAACTTTTGCGCAAACCAATCAATAAACGCTAATTGCGATTTTTTTAACGAAAAATATGTAGAAGAATACATATCGGCCTAAACTGAGGAAAAAAAATGTTTTTTTATATATTTTTGGGGGATATTTATTACAGAAAAAAGTAAAAAATATTGCATTTTTTTCAAAATAGTCGCTCTATTTTTGTTTATAGCGCAAAAAATAAAAACCGCAGAGATGATCAAATACCACCAAAAGAAAGCTCTATTTGTGGGAAAAAAAAGGATGCCAATTTTGTTTGGGAGCCACGTCGCACGACTGCGCAATTGTCAGTTAAAGCGACGCAGTGCCGAATCGCAAAAAGTGCTCTGGTCGTTGGGCAGCAATATGGTCCGGGGCTAAAGTGATTAAATCTGGATTTTATTTAAATACTGCACCTGTGTGTACCCCCTGGGGTGTACTCTGTAATCGCTGTGTCTTTTGGACACATCGATGGCCGATCCGCCCCATAGGCTTAGGGCCCGCAGATTTTCGGCCCTCCCACTTCTCAACTCGCTGGCTGCTCTGCACGGGAGAAGAGGTAACCCCCCCCCCCCCCGCGCTTCTTAACTTTAATGTGAGATGTCATTTTCGGGATCCCCCGCTTCTCAACTTTAATGTGACATGTAATTTTGCCTAGGGCCCCAGGGAGGTCAGGATTGGCACTGGACACATCAGTGCCCATCAGTGCCTCCTCATCAGTGCCCATCAGTGCAGCTTGTGTGTGTCGTCTCATCAGCTCCCATCAGTGCAGCTTCATCAGTGCACATTTTTATAACTGAAAATTGTTTGTTTTCCAGATTTTTTTAAACTTTTTTTGTTTGCTTAGCAAAAATAGATACCCCGCTGATTATTGAATACAAACAAAAGAAAGCTCTATTTGTCTAAAAAAAAATATATATATATATATATATATATATATATATATATATATATATATATATAAAAATTTGGGTACAGTGTTGCATGACCACTGTGAGGGGCTAGCTCGGCAGCGGGTCTGTGCGATTCCCTGGAAGGGTTCAGCACACAGAAAAGAGCTAGGCACAGCAGACCGTGGTAGGAGAAAAGAAAAGAAGGTGCGGTTTTATTTTAAATACACCACAAAAAAATGATGACAGAAAACAAAAGAAATAACAAAAATAAATCCTGGTCAACTTGACCTGCTTGCTACACACGCTGGTGTCCCTAACTACCAACTAGGTAGAGCCTTGTGCTGCCCCAGTCCCTGACTCCCTGGAGTTGAAATGTTTTAGGAATAGCCACACAGGCTTTAGCTCACCGCACACAGCACAAAGCACTGACAGTCCACACAGGTCTGCCTCCAGCTTGGAGTCACTCTATTAATGCTGGGAGCTTTTACAAGAGGCCCCAACGAGCCCACCTGAAACAGCTGGGGTAATCAAGTCCTCCTAGCAGGACTCCCAGCACTCCCCCTAGAGATAAAAAGTGGCATAAAGCCTGAATCTAGGAGAGATATACCTGTCCTCTTGGACGCAACCAGGGGATTTAACCTGCCTACTGTCACACCGCGTATTTTTATTCAAAGTGCAAATGCTGTGAAAGCTGAAAAATGGCCTGAGCAGGAAGGGGGTGAAAGTTCCAAGTATTGAAGTGGTTAATCCTAATTATACAATATGTCCAAGCAAAACAGAAGAAGAATTTAGAAATACAATATAAGATGGAATATGCTACAGTGAATTGGTTTGAAAGAAGAGCTGATATCACATTTAACTGTCACATGTCTAGCATGAGTGTCCAGCCGGGAATCCTGGAAAAGTCCAGTTTGGGATTTACACATCTCCCAGACTCCTGTCTTACACGTTTTAAAACCTCCGATCCACTCAGGGTTTTGCACTTCTCCTTTTTTGGCAATTTAGGCTGAGGGACACAATGATTGCTTTTCAGCTGGGGATCAGACAGCTAAAGGTTGGTGAAAACTGAAGAACTGTATGTGTAGGCAGCCAAGAATTGGGTTTGGGCAGCCTGTTAGATGGGATTAGTGATGTGTAGTAAGAACAGAGATGTTCGGTTTTGTTGCAGTTATTTATCTCTGAAGCACGATACAGCACCTGTAAATTGCCTAAATAAACTCACTACTGTTTGCCAATACGTTACTGGACTGGTATATGTGCCTAAATTCTTGCTCAAGTCAGGGAGCATTACACCTGCTACCTAGGAAATTCCTGTAAAGCAGACATGTCAAACTCAAAGCAGTGTGTCAGATTGACTGGAATAAAGTACTGAGGGTCTGCATTTGTCTACCAGGGACACTTCTTATTAATTTCAGGAAAAAGTTATAGCTATTGATAGGGCTTTTTTTCAAGAGGAACTTGGGGGAACTCATTTCCACCACCTTTGGCTCAGACGCTTGTGGGGGGCTGCTCACCACAATCACTTGTAAACACAGAAGTCTGGTTTCTGTGTTTACAAGTGACAGCTCTGCACTCTGTGTGTAACCCCCCTGAACTCTGCACTCTGTATGTAATGCAATCCTGGTATTTAATGCCCCTTTAAGACCCTTCTACTGTTTGTGAAATCTGAACGGTGTCGTGGTTGAGTTCCCGCACCTATTTTCTGAGAAAAAAAGCTCTAGCTATTGATAATTAAAGTGAAAAGAAACACACAGCCCCATAGCCTAGGACAGCAAGGCGCTCCATTCTCCACGCTAACAAACTGACTCGAGACTGCGCTGTTAACTCTTTCCTGGGAAGACCAGAAGTTTAGGGAAGGAGTATTGAAAGTTGTAAACTGCAAGTGCTGGGATAAGAATTTTACCAAAATAGTTTACTGGAGAATGTTGTCCCACCAGTTAAAATGTATCTAAACCAGTCCCTTCACCTACAGGATTAGTAAGAGAGAGGGAGAGAGAGATACAAGGGTAGCCTGGGTGGCTGATGGGGTTCCAGTCTCAGTGGTGGACCATGGAGATGTTAAAACAGATTCTGCACTTCAGCAATCTTGATAGTAAGTTAAAGGGGAAGCTTCTATTTTTTTTCTGACCTGCAAAGACATAATGTGCTAGTATGCATCACATACTAGCACATAATGTGAAACTTACCTGCAAATGAAGCGTTCGTTGTCACCACTGGAGGCCACATCCATCTTTGCCTGTCTTCCTTCCGGGATTGTGGACTCCGGCTGTGTGACTGGCCGGAGCCACGTGACGTCACTACCGCGCATTTTGGTCATGGCACAGGGCTCTGAAGAAACGGCACGGGTGACCATTCCTTCAGTGCGCATGCACAGATGATGTCATCAGCTACATATAAAGTAAATATCTCCTAAACGGTGCACGTTTAGAAGATATTTACAGCACCTATAGGTAAGCCTATAATATCAATCCATGGAAGTTTACTTCCTCTTTGTGGAGGAATTGTGACAAATAGAACTTTTTTCCCCAAAAATTGTCAAAACAAATTACAACTTCAAAAAACTCGTCATGCCTCTTATTAAATACCTCACACTTTACTTTTTAAAAATGTATCATTTGGGGGTGGGGGGGTATTTGTACTGTCTTGGAGTTTCCGGGCCTCAAGAAATTAGATCAAATGTCAGTACATCAGGATTGATCGATTTTTCAGATATAGACCATGGACTCTAACTTTCCTACAGACTAAATAATATACACTGATTTGGGTTATTTTTACCAAGGAAATATAGCAGAATACATTTTGCCCTAAACATATAAAGAAAGATTATTTATTTGCAAAATTTTATAACCTAAGAATTTTTTTTTTTTTTTTTATCATTCACATTTTCTTTTCTTTTTGCCATTTTAATAGCAAAAAAATAAATAAAAACCTCACAGGTGAATAAAAATTACCAAAAGTCTGTGTGAAAAAATGATCATTTTATTTAGGTAGAGCATTGCATGACTAATTGTCATTCAAAGTGTGACAGTGTTGCAATCTGAAAAATGGCCTGGGCAGGAAGGGGGTTGAAAATGTTCAGCATTGAAGTGGTTAAAAAGCATCCAGAATGCATGCACAGGATTTGTCATCTATTCCGATGGTCCACAGTTTATACCAGTGCAGTCAGCTTCAGTGCCAGCAACAAAAGTACAACCTACTGCATTCCCCCCCAGAAAGTGTTATAATGTATCGAGTATAGACATAAAAATGCACTCAGGCTGGGTTCACGCTTGTGTGAATTTGATGTGCGTTTCCCTGCATCCAATTAGCATGTCAGACCATTGTGACTGGCTCGCTGTGGAGCCGGGTCTTACATCTCTAGAGAGGATTGCACAAAGGTCCTGTGGGTCTTCTGGTCTGGTTCAGGCCTGATTTGTCCCGGGAACGGGGACGCACCGGACTCCGTGCTGTCAGCCGCATCAGACTGCAGCGTAAACCCAGCCTTAACCCTTTCACGCCGACAGGTCGCAGATATGCGTCCTCGGGTTTCAGGGGTTATACCGGGATGATGCCCGCAGCTGCAGGCATCATCCCGGTACCGTTGTTTAGAGCGGGCGATTGGCTTTCCAAACATAACAACCGATGCGGCTAGAAGCCGCTCGGTTGTTATGCCGGAGGAGCGGGAGGGGACATCCCCCCCTCTCGCCGCCTCTCGCCGCTCTGACCGGGCCTCCCCTCCCACCGGGAGACCCGATCCTCGATCCGACGTGTCCTGTGTCCGGGCGCAGACTGAATGAAAGCCGTACGCGGCTTTGATTCAGCCTGCAATGTGTAAACGCGGAAGCGACGTCATGACGTCACTTCCGGGTTTCTCGGCTGTCAACGGCGCCGGATTTAAAAAAGTAAACAGTATTCAGAATCGCCGTTTTCGGCGATCTGAATACTTTGAAGTGTAAAGGAGGGACCGGGGGTCTTTTAGACTCCCGATCCCTCCATAAAGAGTACCTGTCACCACCTATTACTGTCACAAGGGATGTTTACATTCCTTGTGACAGCAATAAAAGTAATCAAAATGTAAAAAAAAAAAAAAAAAAACACAATTTAATATTATAAAAATAAATAAAATAAATAAGAAAAAAAAAAAAAACATTTTTTAAAGCGCCCCCCTCCCCGCGAGCTTGCGCAACAAAGAAAACGCATACGGAAGTCGCGCCCGCGTATGAAAACGGTGTTCAAATCACACATGTGAGGTATCGCCGCGATCGCGAGAGCGAGAGCAATAATTCTAGCAATAGACCTCCTCTGTTCCGATAACCTGGTAACTGTAAAAAAAAATTAAAGCGTCGCCTATGGAGATTTTTAGGTACCGTAGTTTGACGCCATTCCACGAGTGCGTGCAATTATAAAGCGTGACATGCTTGGTATCTATTTACTCGGCGCAACTTCATCTTTCACATTATGCAAAAAAATTGGGCTAACTTTACTTTTTCATTTTTTTAAAATTCATTAAAGTTAATTTTTCCCAAAAAGTTGCGTTTAAAACACCGCCGCACAAATACCGTGTGACATAAAATATTACAACAATCGTCATTTTATTCTCTAGATTCTCTGCTAAAAAAATATATATAATGTTTGGGCGTTCTAGGTAATTTTCTAGCAAAAAATACAGATTTTAACTTGTAAACACTAAATGTCATAAATAGGCTTAGTCATGAAAGGGTTAAAGGGACACTAAAGGTTCGGTTTAAAAAAAAAAAAAAAAAAAAAAATATGTCATACTTGCCTCCACTGTGCAGTTCATTTTGCACAGAGTGGCCCAAAACGTCCTCTTCTGGGGTCCCACAGCTGCTCCCCGCAAGAGCTAACCCCTCTGGGAAGCTCTCTCCCGAGGGGGTTGCCTTGCGGCCGCGCTCCTTTGTGATACAGTAGCTGCCATAGCCGCCAAGTGCATCACTCGGCCCCACCCCCACTGGAGCACCCGTCTCATTTGATTGACAGCAGCGGGAGCCAATAGCTGCGCTGCTATCAATCATCCAATGAAGAGCCAACAAGAGCTGGGGGAAAGCAACACGGGATCGCGCCCACAGAGATTCAAGGTTCAGGTAAGTAAAATGGATGCATCAAGGTGAAAAAACACAAAGCTTTACAACCCCTTTAAAGTGGAGTTCCACCCAAAAATGGAACTTCTGCTTTAAGTACTGGTCACCCCCTGACATTCCACATTTGGCATGTCATTTTTGACAGGCACACAGTTCCCACTCCCTCTCCTGGTGCCGCAGAACCTAGCAGTTCACCTCTACCCCCCCCCTCCCTCGCTGCAATCTTCTAGGACATGTCACAGGTCCCAGAAGATTGTCAGGCCATTCACAACACATGCCTGGCTGTGGAACCACAGCTGGGCGCCCACAGTTACAATGCTGGTGCCACGGGGAGGAACGAGGCTTCAGGCGTCAGCATTGCTGGACCATGGGACAGATAAGTGTGTGTTTATTAAAAGTCAGCAGCTACACTTTTTGTAGCTGCTGACTTTAAATTGTATTTGTGTGTGTGTGTGTGTGTGTGTGTGTATGTATGTGTGTATATATATATATATATATATATATATATATACACACACACACAGTATATTATCACCACCACACCAGTCATATGATGATGCTATACTACACTGGTGACAGTATGTAAAAAAAATAAACATGTGACAACATTTTTATTTAATGTGTTTAATTTTTTTTTATTATACACTTTTTGTAGCTGCTGACTTTTAAATGGGTGGACCTTTGCCTTAAAATGGGGTACACTTTAGAACAGGGATCCTCCAACTATGGCCCTCCAGCTGTTGTAGAACTACACATCCCATGAGGCATTGTAACACACTGACATTCACAAACATGACTAGGCATGATGGGAAATGTAGTTCCTGAAGCACTGGAAGGCCGTAGTTTGAAGACCCATGCTTTAGAAGAAAATCAGGTGAACGATCATACAATTTTCTTTGTTGTTTGACAACAAGTCAGAACTGACGAAGGAAATAACATTTGAAAATTCTCATATGACAAAGGCCCTCCCCATTGCTTATTGTTTCTGATCATGCAAATTCGTTAGGTTCTGGATTTTCAAACAAAAATGGTACAGATTAAACAAAAATCATTTGTTCTGGTCCCATACGAGAAAAATGTAGGCGTTTTCCCCTTCTGAAGGTTGGAATTGACTGTTGAAAGTTGTCTATGCACAGAAAACAGTTTGATCATTCCTCAGATAAAAATGTTTGCCCCCGATTTTCTTAAAATGTGTACGAGCCTTTAAAATTCACTATCCTAAGATTTTTTTTTTATTTGTCGAACACGAATGAACACTTTGAAACTGCGTAATAAAAAAGACAAAAAACATCTAAACACACATGCAAAAAGGCATCCCCACATACACGTTTCTGTAGAAATGGCTGTTATAGAAGCGGGAGATGAAGCGACCATCGGCTGGAACTAGTCAGAAATAGTCAGAACATCCCCAGCCAGGGGTGGACTGACCATTCAGGCACTTGGGCACTGCCTAAAGGACCCATGCCCCATCATGAAGTTGTTGAACGGGGGGGAATTGAAGTTGTTGACCGGGGGGGGGGATTGAAGTTGTTGAACGGGGGGGGGAATTGAAGTTGTTGAACGGGGGGGGAATTGAAGTTGTTGAACGGGGGGAATTGAAGTTGTTGAGCGGGGGGGGGGGGGAATGAAGTTGTTGAGCAGAGGGGGGGTGCCTCTCTCTTCCCTTCTCCAGTAATCCACGCGCCGCTACTTCTCCTCCTACTGCTGCGCTTGTTGAGCAGGGGGGGCGGGCATGTTGCAGCAGTTGACCGGGGGGGGGGGGGGTTGTAGTTGTTGAGCGGGGGAGTGCCTCTCATCTGTGCCGACAGCCGGCCATAGACTGTCATTAGCCCGGCTGTCGGCTCTCCATAGTCCTCCTCTCACCGCTCCGGTTGGTTCCTCCTGCTTGCAGAGTGGGAAAATTAACCCTTTCGCGGGACAGCAGGAAGATGTGCTGTCTGTGCGGGACAGTCCCGCAGAATCTGTGCGTGTTGGGAGGTATGCATCAGGGTTGCCAGCCTCAGTAAAACCAGGGACAGTATGTAAAAATGTGTGTTTTGTTTTTTTACATATGTCCCTTATCGACATCCTTTTGGTCTAAAAATCCCAAGATTATAGCTGCCCCGCCTCTTCAGTACCTTTCCAGCAGGGCCGGAGTGGGACTCATTTTCAGCCCTGGAGTTTCATGCCTTAGACCAGCCCACTTTTGTTCACGACATTATGTTCAGGAGTGCGTTTTGTACAGAGTGCGTGGTTCAGGAGTGCGTTACGTACAGAGTGCGTGGTTCAGGAGTGCGTTACGTACAGAGTGCGTGGTTCAGGAGTGCGTTACGTACAGAGTGCGTGGTTCAGGAGTGCGTTACGTACAGAGTGCGTGGTTCAGGAGTGCGTTACGTACAGAGTGCGTGGTTCAGGAGTGCGTTACGTACAGAGTGCGTGGTTCAGGAGTGCGTTACGTACAGAGTGCGTGGTTCAGGAGTGCGTTACGTACAGAGTGCGTGGTTCAGGAGTGCGTTACGTACAGAGTGCGTGGTTCAGGAGTGCGTTACGTACAGAGTGCGTGGTTCAGGAGTGCGTTACGTACAGAGTGCGTGGTTCAGGAGTGCGTTACGCACAGAGTGCGTGGTTCAGGAGTGCGTTACGCACAGAGTGCGTGGTTCAGGAGTGCGTTACGCACAGAGTGCGTGGTTCAGGAGTGCGTTACGTACAGAGTGCGTGGTTCAGGAGTGCGTTACGTACAGAGTGCGTGGTTCAGGATTGCCTTACATGCAGAGTGAAGGGTTCAGGTTTGCTTATGTACAGCGTGGAGGTGTGTTTATAACTTCCCTGTACCAAGCTCTGTCCCTAAATTTCTGCCCCCCACAGGGCAGAGCGAAACCTCACTCTCTTCTACATTACACAGCACCCTGCACCCATTTACATTACACAGCATCCTGCATCCCTGGACCCCGAGAGAGAGAGAGAGAGATGAGAGAGAGAGAGGGGGATGAGAGAGAGAGAGAGGGGGATGAGAGAGAGAGAGAGGGGGATGAGAGAGAGAGAGAGGGGGGATGAGAGAGAGAGAGAGAGGGGGATGAGAGAGAGAGAGAGAGGGGGATGAGAGAGAGAGAGAGAGGGGGATGAGAGAGAGAGAGGGGATGAGAGAGAGAGAGAGAGGGGGATGAGAGAGAGAGAGAGAGAGAGAGGGGGAGAGAGGGGGATGAGAGAGAGAGAGAGAGAGAGGGGGATGAGAGAGAGAGAGAGAGGGGGATGAGAGAGAGAGAGAGAGAGGGGATGAGAGAGAGAGAGAGAGGGGGGATGAGAGAGAGAGGGGGATGAGAGAGAGAGGGGTGAGAGAGAGGGGTGAGAGAGAGGGGGGCGAGAGAGAGGGGGGTGAGAAAGAGGGGGGCGAGAAAGAGGGGGGCGAGAGAGAAAGAGGGGGGTGAGAGAGAGAGAGAGAGGTGAGAGAGAGGTCAAAGAGAGCTCAGGGGGAGAGGGGGGTCAGAGAGAGAGGGGGGGTCAAAGAGAGCTCAGGGGGAGAGGGGGGGTCAGAGTGAGAGAGAGGGGGTCAAAGAGGGCTCAGGGGGAGAGGGGGGGTCAAAGAGAGCTCAGGGGGAGATGGGGGGGTCATAGTGAGAGAGGGGGGTCAAAAAGCTCAGGGGGAGAGGGGGGGGGTCAGAGTGAGAGAGGGGGGTCAAAGAGAGCTCAGGGGGAGAGGGAGGGGTCAGAGTGAGAGAGGGGGGGTCAAAGAAAGCTCAGGGGGTGAGAGGGGGGTCATAGGGAGAGAGGGGGGTCAAAGAGAGCTCAGGGGGAGAGGGGGGGTCATAGTGAGAGAGGGGGGTCAAAGAGAGCTCAGGGGGAGAGAGAGAGCTCAGGGGGAGAGGGGGGGTCAAAGAGAGCTCAGGGGGAGAGGGGGGAGGGGGGTCAAAGAGAGCTCAGGGGGGGGGGTCAGAGTGAGAGGGGGGTCAAAGAGAGCTCAGGTGGAGAGGGGGGGTCAGAGTGAGAGAGGGGGGTCAAAGAGAGCTCAGGGGGAGAGGGGGGGTCAGGGGAGAGGGGGGGGTCAAAGAGAGCTCAGGGGGAGAGGGGGGGTCAGAGTGAGAGGGGGGGGTCAAAGAGAGCTCAGGGGGAGAGGGGGGGGTCAGAGTGAGAGATGGGGGGGGTCAAAGAGAGCTCAGGGGGAGAGGGGGGGTCAGAGTGAGAGGGGGGGTCTGAGAGGGGGGGTCAGAGTGAGAGAGGGGGTCAGAGTGAGAGAGGGGGTCAGAGTGAGAGAGGGGGGGTCAAAGAGAGCTCAGGGGGAGAGGGGGGGTCAGAGTGAGAGGGGGGGGTCAAAGAGAGCTCAGGGGGAGAGGGGGGGTCAGAGTGAGAGGGGGGGTCAGAGTGAGAGGGGGGGTCAGAGTGAGAGGGGGGGGTCAGAGTGAGAGAGGGGGTCAGAGTGAGAGAGGGGGGGGAGAGAGGGGGGGTCAAAGAGAGGGGAGGGGGGGGTCAGAGTGAGAGGGGGGGGTCAGGGGGAGAGGGGGGGTCAGAGTGAGAGGGGGGGTCAGGGGGGAGAGAGAGGGGGGGGGTCAGAGTGAGAGAGGGGGTCAGGGAGAGAGGGGGGGGTCAAAGAGAGCTCAGGGGGAGAGGGGGGGTCGGTGAAGAGGGGGGAGAGAGAGGGAGCATGTTCACTCACTTGGAATGTTTCCCGGGGCTGGCTCACTGGTTCATTCAGCAGCAGACGAGCACACTTGGACAGCCTCCACTCATGCAGCTCTCTGCTCTTAAGCGGCCGGTGATTGGCCAGACAGGGTGCATGTCATACCAGAGGCGGAGCCTCGGCCTCTGGTATGACATGCACCCGGCCTGGCCAATCACTGGCCGTTTAATGCGGACGCTACAGGCCGCCGCGCCGGGGGCTAAATTTTTAAGGGAGCCGGAAGGCGGCCGCGGGACCGGCCCGCAACCGGCCCGAACCGGACCAGCCCACCGGGATTTGTCCCGGTTCTCCCGATTAGCCACTCCGGGCCTGCTTTCCAGTGTGTATATGTATTCTGTGTGCGTATACTGTGTGGCCCCATAATCTCCTATTGCCAGGGGGCCCCATGAGTTGTCAGTCTGCCCCTGTCACCAGCACACCACGGATTTCCAGAATGAGTCCAAAGCAGGGGCGGACTGACCATTGAGGAACTCGGACACTGCCCGAGGGCCCCATGCCACTAGGGGGCCCCATCAGGGTTGCCAGGCTCATTAAAACCAGGGACAGTATGTAAAAATCTGTGTTTTTTTTTTACATCTGTCCCTGATATGTCCAAAACCTACATTCTTTTGATGTGAAAATCCAGAGATTTTAGCTGCCCCGCCTCTGCACTGCCTCCTGGCTTGGTGCCCATCTGTAAGCCCAGGGGCCCCATAATCTTCTATTGCCCAGGGGGCCCCATGAGTTGTCAGTACGCCCCTGGTCCAAAGCTTTATTCAGTGATCACATCGCTACTGTGGATAGCAATGTTTTGGAACCACGCAGGACCCCTTCATCAGGCTGGTGTCACAGGGGTCCCTGTATAGCACTGTAACAATGTGATTGCTAAATAAAGCTTGGAGATAGATGTGAACCAGCCCAAATAGGTCCCTTTCACACCTGTACGACTTCTAAGTCGCGCAATTTCAATGAATGCCTGTGTAAGTGGCATCAAAATCGGCCCAAGGTAGTGCAGGGACTACTTTGAAGTCGGCACTACCTAAAGTCTGCCAGTATGAATGGTGTTCATTGAAAATCATGGAGAATGACTTGTCATACGATTTTGCAGTATAAAATCGTGAGACAAGTCGTATAAATGTGAAATGTTTATTCCTCTGACAGACCAGGCAGTCTATGTAGCCAAGTTCCATTGACCTTACAACCAATGCCGTCAGCACCGCACACACACGTTGCAGAGCGCCAACAAGTATCCGAAAACGAAAGCTTTTCTTTGGAATGTAAACAAGCGGCTACTCAATGGTTAAACAGGGCCGTCAGATGACGTCAGAGGCTGCGTGCACCCAGGCACGATCTCCGTCCTCGGACTACAGCTCTCTTCGCCCGACAACTACAACTCCCATGAACAGGCGGGGCACTGCGCATGCGCCTCAACCGAGCTCCTCAACCAGCAATGACAGGAGATACTACACCTCCCATAAGGCTTAGCGCCGCGCTCATGCGCCGTGGCACAGGTCGGGCCATTTAAAAGTCGTCGTTAGGGGAAATGGCCGCGCAGCTTGGTACGTTCGCTGAAGAGAGGGACAAAGCCAAGGCAGCCCGTAAGAAGAAGCGGAGGGAAGGGTCGCCTTGTTCGGAGAAGAAGAGGAAGAAGAAGAGCGAGTTAGATGGCGGGGACGGGCCGAATGAGAAGGAGGCCAAGAAGAGGAAGCTGGCCAATGAGTCCCACCACAGCTGTCATCACCACCACCATCATCACCACAAACACCACCATCACCACCATGTCAAGGAGGAACTACCTCCCCCCGGCCTCACACACACCACCACCATCATCCCGGTCCCTGCCATCAGCCCTGCCCTCCTTACCCTCACCCACATGGACAGGCCCCGGGACAAGAGCAAGAAGAAGCACCGCACCAAGAAAGAGAATGGCGGCGGAGAGACCCCCTTAAGGGTTGTCAAGAAAGGTGAGAGGGGGAGGGGAGGTCTGTGCACATGTGTGCTGAGATAGACAGGGGGCGTGTCTTATATTCTTTGTATGTGTAAACATATAAGGTGTTGGGGATGTGTGTGTGCGTGTTTGTTTTGGGTACCAGGTGTGTGTGTGAAGAGAATGTGTAAATAAACTTAGGGTGCTGTGTGTTTTGTAAAATTGGGGTGTGTGTGTGTGTGTTTTTTTATATAGTTTTTTTTGAGAACCAGGTGTGTGTGTGTTTTTTTTTTTTTTTATTTTTTTTTTAGGGGTGTATATAAAAAGTTGGGGTGCTGTTTGTGAGAAGGTTGTGTATCTGTATGAGGGGTGCTACATTTGTAGAGAGAGAGGGGCAGGATTATGCCAAGTCAGGCACTGTGTATTACAGGTGTTTCCAGATGTTAGAACAAACACCATTTCAGCTCCAGGACTTTTATTTCCAGTTCACACTGGTGCGATGTGTGGAACCCTGCGATTCAGTGCCAGCACCTGACTCGCACGCTCAATGTTATTGACGCCATCACATCGCGGTGCAAACTGTCAAATGGTGCTTGAATCGGGCAGCATAGGTGTGAACACACATGCGATCCGATTCCGGTGTGGACCAAAAAAAGGGTCCCGCACCATTTTGGTGCAAATGCGATTTCAGCCATACAGCATGTATGTCTAAAATCACATCGCATGTGTTCTACATGCAGTGCGAATCGCATGTGATGTCTTTCATTGCACATGTTTGAATCCAGCCTTACTGGCACTTTTTGTTTACATGTAAAAAGTACGTATTTTTTGGTAGGAAATTACTTGGAACCCACAAACAAAATATATACATATATATATATATATATATATATATATATATATATATATATATATATATATATATTATATATATATAATATGTACGTGTCGCAGGTTTTCAAACACAATTTTATTTTTTAAATACAATTTCCCTTTTTTTTATTTATTTGTAAAATATAAAAGATGATGTTGCGCCAAGTGGATAGATATCCAACGTGTCATTCTTTAAAATTGCACACACCCGTGCAACTGTGAAAAAGGATGTAAATTTTAACCACTTCAATACTGTTCACTCCAGCCCCCCCCCCTCCCCATTTCCTGCCCAGGTAAATTTTCAGCTTTCAGCACTGTCGCAATTTAAATGAAAATTGCGCGGTCATGTAACGCTGTACCCAGGGATGCACCAAAATAAACATATTGGCTGAAAATTGTGTTTTAGGCACACTGCCAAAAGAAAAAACGTGGAAAATGGCGCCGCCCATTACGGGGGTGTCGTTCTGAAGTGCCCCGGTCCTCTCCTCCTCCCCGCGATCTCTGTGTGTCACTGAGCTAAACTGCACAGACCACAGTAACAATGTCCCGCCTCCTGTGACAGACAGCGCGCTGATCCAATGGTGGGACATTGAATCAGTGTGATGCGATTACAGGATGTGGGAAATTGTTACTGCGACCCGGGGAATTCAAATACAGCTCCGTGACACGCTGAGATCGCCACTCTGATTCATGCACTGGCAAGCTGCATAATGGGAAATGATGGGCACTGGCAGGCTGCGTATGATGGGCACTGGTGAGGCTGCATTGATCTCCATCAATGTCTGCTAAAGGTGCACCGCATGGAAATTTTGCTTATACTATTAGCAATGTTTTATATAAAAATGTATACCTTTTTTTATTTAAAATATAAAAAAAAAAAATGTATTTAAAATTGTGTGTATGTATATGTATGTATGTATGTATGTATGTATGTATGTATGTATGTATATATATAATATATATATTCCCCTTTTTTCTTTTTTTTTTTTAAACAGTAATTTTCGGCCTAGTTGGTGTATTCTTCATTTTCGGTATCTGTTTCGCCACAAAAATTTCCATTCGGTGCACCCCTAGCTGTACCCAAAATATTTGATCACCAGTTGTTTATTTTTTGCTAAACAAATAAAATAAAGACCAAAATGTTTAAAAAATAAAAAAAACACTTTTATCTTTGTTTTTGTTATAAAAATTTGTAAATATGTTTTCTCCTTCACTGATGGGGTGGCAGCAATGATGAGAATGCACTGGCAGGCATTTTTAATGGGCACCAATTGCCATCTCTGGTAGGCTCCCTTGGTGGGTCTGAACTGATAATCAATGTGCTGATTATCAGGGCAGACCCCCTTAACCCCCCAAGTCAGGAGAGCAGCCGATTGGCCCTCCTCTACCTGCACCTTGTCAGCGCGAATAGAGGAAAAAACGATAAATGTCACTTTCAGTTTACGATGTGATCAGCTGTGTTTGTACACCGCTGATAACATGGTAAAGGCCCAATGACCATGATGGCGACCATGATGCTCAACTACAATGCATCATGCATGAGCATCAATGGAAATGTAGTTCCAAAACATCTGGGGTGCCAAGGTTCACCATCACTGGCCTATGACGTAGGCTTTCTGCGAGATCGTTGATGCGGTGTGTCAGACTGACTGTTTTTTTTTTATCGCTCTGTTGACATCTGGGTAAGCCAGAAGTGGTGTTGTGTCACCATAGCGGAGAGCTGATCCTGGCTTTGTTCGGCGGTTCAGCCAACTGGGAGAGAGATGGGAGGGCCCAAGCCAGCTGCTGAAGTTGATGTTCCCTCCCGCTGCTTGTAAAAGCAAACCAGCGGCGAGTTGGCCTCTAAAATTGTTTTTATGAGGGAGCCCACCGCCAGCTCTAAAAGAAAATGGTATCTGGGTGACGCCTACAGGCAGACAACTAAATACACAAATAGGATATATGGGTGTGTATGTACGGTGGGGAAAATATTTATTTGATCTCTTGCAGATTTTGTAAGTTTTTCCCACTTAAAAATAAATTAAGGGTCTATAATTTTTCTCATGGGGTATTTTAAATGATGGAGACAGAATATCAACCAGAAATCCAGAAAAAAACACCCAAAATAAATGCTATAAATTTATTTGCAGTTCAGTGAGTAAAATAAATATTTGATCCCCAAGCAAAACATGACTTAGTACTTGGTGGAGAAACCCTTGTTGGCAAGCACAGAGGTCAGACGTTTCTTGTAGTTTGTTACCACGTTTGCACACATTTCTGGAGAGATTTTGGTCCACTTTTTACAGATCTTCTCTAAATTCTCAAAGGAGAAGTACAGACAAAGCTCGTGTGGCTGTACTTCTCTTGTGGCTGTGGATTACAGGAGTGCAGTTCGTTTTGCACTCCTGTGACCCATTTTCAGCAGAGAGCGGGCCGAAGCCCTCTCTCTGCCGACGTCTGAGTCGTTCCAGGCTTGGGTGTCGTCACGACCAGTGTCAGGAACCGCCCAGATCCCTGGACCAACACCTGGGTCCGTCTCTCTGTGAGCCGCTCCCGCCCCCTCCACATCCCAGGAATCCAGTAAGTGCGAGGGCAGAGAGCCACTGACTGACGGAAGTTCTCTGCTCACGAAGTTGTGAGAACCAAGCGCTCGGCAGTGTTCGATTGCTCAGCTTTCAGTGTTAGAGGTACCAGGGCAGATTTGGCATCGGACTGATGCTGCATCCACCTGGGTAAGTTTGATGCAAAACCCATACATTTCTTTTCACACCTATGCAAATTGGTTGCGGCTTAAACCGCATTCAATTCGCATAACATAAAATACATTGATTTCAATGAGGCTGGTTCACATATGTGCGATGCATTCGCAATGCCGAAAAAAACATGTGCGTTTTCTAGGCATTGCAGTACGAATTCAGGCCAATTATCTTCTATGGGCACCCATCTTATTCGCAGATGTGTTAATTTCTCTTCAGGATTTCTCTCATTCGCCTCAATGCACTCCCCCCCCCCCCCCTCCCAGGTCTCCAAATTCACAGCTAAAAGGGAGATGATCTGCTGAACCGCTCTTATCTCTCTGCAGAGATAAGAGCTGAAATTCTCACTGCACAAGTGTGAATCTGGCCTTAAGGTTTCTTGGCTGTGGCTTGGCAACTCAAAGTTTCAGCTCCCTCCATACATTTTTTTTTCTATAGGATTAAGGTCTGGAGATGGGCTAGGCCACTCCATGACTTTAAGTGGAGTTTTCATCCCAACATTTTTTTTTTCATTATTGTGCTCATTAGACCTAAAAAATAAATAAGTTTTACTCGTCTGGAAATGCCTGTTGTCTCGGTCCCATGAAATCTGCCTTTGGAATCACATAGGATTCTGACGTCCTCTCCCTCTAATGCTCATGGGAAATGTGTCGTCATTTCCCAGGATGCAGTGCTTTACCCAATTATCACTCCCCATCCAAGACTTCCAGCAAGTAAGTGCTTGTGGGCTGCAAAATGACAACGCTGTGGACATAGTTATTCAAAAAAGATAGTTTATAAAACTATGCGGAGCGGTGGCGAATTGTAAAATAGTAAGTGACCGGATTTATATTATAAAAACGCATGACGCATAAAGGGGGGGTTCACCCAAAAACCTTTTTTAACATTGATTGAGGCTCGTTATGTCAAGGGGAATCGGGTGTTTTATTTTTAGAATCGAAGCAGTACTTACCGTTTTAGAGATGCATCGTCTCCGTCGCTTCCGGGTATGATCGTCTGGTCTGGGCGTTCCTATTTGATTGACAGGCTTCCGACGGTCGCATACATCGCGTCACGAGTAGCTGAAAGAAGCCGAGCGCCGGTGCGGCTCTATACTGCGCCTGCGCACCGTCGTTCGGCTATTTTCGGAAAATCGTGACGCGATGTATCCGACCGTCGGAAGCCTGTCAATCAAATAGGAACGCCCTTCCCCGAAGACCATACCTGGAAGCGACGGAGACGATGCATCTCTAAAACGGTAAGTACTGCTTCGATTCTAAAAAAAAAACCCACCCGATTTCCCCTTGACAAAACGAGCCTCAATCAATGTTAAAAAAAAAGGTTTTTGGGGGAACTACCCCTTTAAGTGGCTGAACTGTCACTATAATAGTTCTTAGGCCTCTTACACACAGATCAGTTTTTCTTCAGGTTTTTCTTTTCAGTTTACCAAAACTATGTAGTACAAGGGCCTGCCTGATTGCATACAAATTGAGACTCTTGAGGTTTGACCTCATATTAGATGGATTTGGTAAACTGAAAAGAAAAACCTGAAGAAAAACTGATCTGTGTGTAAGAGGCCTTATGGTGTAGGCCAGGAATATGCAATTAGCAGACCTCCAGATGTTGTAGAACTACAAGTCCAATGAGGCATAGCAAGACTGACAGCCATAAGCATGACACCCAGAGTCAGAGGCATGATGGGACTTGTTGTTTTGCAACAGCTGGAGGTCTGCTAACTGCTTATTCCTGGTGTAGGCAATTGCCCACTGAAAAAACTATATCTGGATGATGCCTGTAGCTGCAGGCATCTTCAGATTTCACCACTGAAAGCCCAGGACTTCCTATGACTGCCTGCGGTATGGAAGTGGTTAAAGTCTAACTAAAGGCAAAACTTTTTTTTTTTTTACCAAATTAGAGGGGTATTGGAACACCTGTCAGGTTTTTATTACTGTATGTGCCCCACTAGGTTTGATTCACCTTCTGTTTGTCATGTTTACCGTTTTATAATTGAAAGTGAAAGCAGTGTTAAAGAAGTATGCGTTTCGACTTTTTTCCATATCTATACTTGCCTCGGTTGATGGAGCATCACAATGAGTTTACATTTGTGTGGGGAGACGGAATGGTATTTTATGTGTTAGGGGCGTAACTTACATGTTTTACAATTTTTTAAAAGAAAAAAAGCACTTTTTTTTTTTAGTCCCGTATGTAATGATTTTTTTGATGAGATTCTCTTTAATTAAATATGCAGGCTCTAAAATACCCTGCATGTCTTTCCTGTGCTCCACTGAATGTAATGCAATACAGAGCACTCTGCATTGCATACTGGCATGGCTGGGGAAACTGTCAATGGGACCCGGAAGTGACCTCGTACACGTCGCTTCCAGGTCAGGAACAACATGGGGAGAAGAGTGGATGCGCGGGGGGGATAATTTACGTGTGTGTGTGTGTGCGCTTCCACCTGGCAAGTGAGCCCAAGCAGAAAAAAAAACTACTTGCTGGGCTCCAGACGAGGACAGGAGGCACCTGTGCCAGCTGATGGCTGTGTGTGTGTCCATAAATGCCAAGTCTGTCTCCTCCCTTATCACAGAATTTTGACAGCAGCTGGAGAGCCTATGATTTCTCTGAAAGCCTGGGAACTGTGGTGGATGAAAGACATGAAGCCAGGAAAGTGTTTAGAGCTTGAAAGGGGGATAGTACGACGGGTATTTTTTTTTTTTTTTACCATGATTCAGGGTTAAGGCGTGTGCTGCACTCAGAATGCAGAGTTAAGGAGAGAGAGTGTGTGTATATGTATGTGTGATTTTATATATATATTTATATATTTTATATATATATATACAGGGAGTGCAGAATTATTAGGCAAATGAGTATTTTGACCACATCATCCTCTTTATGCATGTTGTCTTACTCCAAGCTCTATAGGCTCGAAAGCCTACTACCAATTAAGAATATTAGGTGATGTGCATCTCTGTAATGAGAAGGTGTGTGGTCTAATGACATCAACACCCTATATCAGGTGTGCATAATTATTGGGCAATTTCCTTTCCTTTGGCAAAATGGGTCACAAGAAGGACTTGACAGGCTCAGAAAAGTCAAAAATAGTGAGATATCTTGCAGAGGGATGCAGCACTCTTAAAATTGCAAAGCTTCTGAAGCGTGATCATCGAACAATCAAGCGTTTCATTCAAAATAGTCAACAGGGTCGCAAGAGGCGTGTGGAAAAACCAAGGCGCAAAATAACTGCCCATGAACTGAGAAAAGTCAAGCGTGCAGCTGCCAAGATGCCACTTGCCACCAGTTTGGCCATATTTTAGAGCTGCAACATCACTGGAGTGCCCAAAAGCACAAGGTGTGCAATACTCAGAGACATGGCCAAGGTAAGAAAGGCTGAAAGACGACCACCACTGAATAAGACCCACAAGCTGAAACGTCAAGACTGGGCCAAGAAATATCTCAAGACTGATTTTTCTACCGTTGTATGGACTGCTGAAATGAGAGTGAGTCTTGATGGACCAAAGGAATGGGCCAGTGGCTGGATTGGTAAAGGGCAGAGAGCTCCAGTCCGACTCAGACGCCAGCAAGGTGGAGGTGGAGTACTGGTTTGGGCTGGTATCATCAAAGATGAGCTTGTGGGGCCTTTTCGGGTTGAGGATGGAGTCAAGCTCAACTCCCAGTCCTACTGCCAGTTTCTGGAAGACACCTTCTTCAAGCAGTGGTACAGGAAGAAGTCTGCACCCTTCAAGAAAAACATGATTTTCATGCAGGACAATGCTCCATCACACGCGTCCAAGTACTCCACAGCGTGGCTGGCAAGAAAGGGTATAAAAGAAGAAAAACTAATGACATGGCCTCCTTGTTCACCTGATCTGAACCCCATTGAGAAGAACCTGTGGTCCATCATCAAATGTGAGATTTACAAGGAGGGAAAACAGTACACCTCTCTGAACAGTGTCTGGGAGGCTGTGGTTGCTGCTGCACGCAATGTTGATGGTGAACAGATCAAAACACTGACAGAATCCATGGATGGCAGGCTGCATGAGTGTCCTTGCAAAGAAAGGTGGCTATATTGGTCACTGATTTGTATTTGAATGTCAGAAATGTATATTTGTGAATGTTGAGATGTTGTATTTGTTTCACTGGTAAAAATAAATAATTGAAATGGGTATATATTTGTTTTTTGTTATGTTGCCTAATAATTATGCACAGTAATAGTCACCTGCACACACAGATATCCCCCTAAAATAGCTAAAACTAAAAACAAACTAAAAACTACTTTTAAAAATATTCAGCTTTGATATTAATGAGTTTTTTGGGTTCATTGATTACATGGTTGTTGTTCAATAATAAAATTAAAGAGGAGTTCCACCCAAAAATGGAACTTCCTCTTAATCCACTCCTCACCCCCATACATGCCACATTTGGCATGTCATTTTTTTTGGGGGGGAGTGGGGGCTTCAGTAGGAGTGGGACTTCCTGTCCCACTTCCTGCTTCCGCCGAGGGGCTGATAAGGCAAGAGGCGTAATCGCCTTATTTCAGCCCCTCCTTGTAGGCGATGGCTTAGGACACTGACAGGTCCTAGGCAATCGCCTGTCCATTCAGCGACGAGCCGCGCGCGCATGCGCAGTGGGTGCCCGGCCGTGAAGCCGAAGGCTGTCACGGCTGGGTGCCCACAGTCGGGATGGAGACGCCGACTGGGGAGGGGGGGAGAGGAGCGGAGCCCCGGTCGGCGCATCGCTGGAACGCAGGAGCAGGTAAGTGAGTGTTTATTAAAAGCCAGCAGCTACACTTTTTGTAGCTGCTGACTTTTAATAAACACATTTTTTGGCTGGAACACCCCTTTAATCCTCAAAAATACAACTTGCCTAATAATTCTGCACTCCCTGTATATATTTCAAAATTGTTGGCCTTTTTTTGTTTATAGCGCAAAAAACAGAGGTGATCGAGTACCACCAAAAGTAAGCTCTATTTGTGGGCATAAAAAGGTCATCGGTTTTATTTGTGTACAGCTTTGCATGACCGTGCAATTGTCAGTTAAAGTAATGCAGCGCCGTATTGCAAAAAATGGCCTGGTCATTAAGGGAGTAAATCCTTCCGGGGCTGAAGTGGATAAAGTGATACTAAACACAGTTTAACCACTTCCTGACGGCCGTACGACTATGTACAGCCCCAGGGTGGCTCTAATTCTCTGGGAGGATGTCTTTAGACGTCCGCCCCTTTCCTCGTTCCCGAGCGCGCATCAGGGAACTTCTGTGCTGGTCGTGTCCCTTGGATCGCTGTAAAAAGCCAATTACAGCGCGATCACCGGCCAATGAGATGATCTCATAGTATGAGATCATTTCTCATTGCCGTCTCTCCCTCCTCACACAGACAGCGCGTCTGAAGAGAGAGAAATTCTGAGTTAAAGTGCCATACAGTGCCCAATCGGTGCCCGGGAAGCACTTGGTACCCACCTCTGCCGCCTCCGTACCCACCTCTGCCAACTTTCCAAAAGGGGGATATTTGGGGGGCATTTGTACTTTCCTGGCTTGTTGGGGTCTCGAGAGAGGCCTTCAGTACATCAGGTGTGGTCAGATGTGATAATTTTTTATGATTTGCACTATAGCTTGTAGACCAAATAATTTCCAAAAACTGTTGAGTTATTTTTATCAAAGATATGTAGCAGTATAAATTGTGGCCAAAATTTATGAAGAAAAATTAATAATCTGCAAAATGTTATTACAGAAACTAAGAAAAAAATTTTTTTTAAAAATTTTCAGTCCCTTTTTTCATCCATGGCGCAAAAAATAAAAAACCCAGAGGTGATCGAATACCACCAAAAGAAAGCTCTATTTGTATGAAAAAAGGACAAAAAAAATCATTTGGGTACAGTGTTGCATGATGAGTAATTGTCATTCAAAGTGTGAGAGCGCTGAAAGCTGAAAATTGGTCTGGTGTGTGTGTTTTTTTGGGTTTTTTTTGTATGTGGATGATTGCACTAATTATTTTTAATAAAAAAAGCCCTGTTTTTTTTTTTTTTCTCCCAACCCCCCGGTGCAGAGCGCGGACTGGGAGCTGTGTGTGTAAACACACAGCTCCCGGTCCCGTCAGGGGAGACATGCTGATCTTCCGTTCATACAATATATCCGTGCTTTCCCCTAGTAAGTCCACCCCCCCCCCCCCCCCATACAGTTAGAACATACTTAACCCCTTCCCCACCCCCTAGTGTTAACCCCTTCACTGCCAGTGGCATTTTTATAGTAATCCAATGCATTTTTATAGCACTGATTGCTATAAAAATCCCAATGCTCCCAAAAATGTGTCCGAAGTGTCCGCCATAATGTCGCAGTACTGAAAAACATCACTGATCGCCGCCATTACTAGTAAAAAAAAATATTAATAAAAATGCCATAAAACTATCCCCTATTTTGTAAACGCTATAACTTTTGCACAAACCAATCAATAAACGCTTATTGCGTTATTTTTCGTAAAAAAAAAAAAAAAAAACTCAGGGCAGCTTTTCACTGTGGTCCAAGCTGTCATTACTGTGTGTCTAAAACGCCTCGGAACCAATCAGATTAATTTTAAAAACAAAACACTGCCCTGTATTTGTTTGTTTTTGTTCTGTGTGTCTCTTTACCTCCCAGAAACATGAAACCAGTTTAAAAACTAAAGTGAAACTAGAGGCACATTATGATTGATTTTTAATCATTTTTAAAAGGAATCCAAGGTATTTGTGTGAAAAATCTCGCGCCAATGTGGGGGAGGGGTGGGAAAATAAAATAGAATAGAAAAGCTGCTCCCTAAATAAATCAATTGGATTGAATTATAATAAATGTGTGCATGGAATAGGGGCGCTAAAAGAAAATAAATAGGTGGATCGATACAACCTATCCCAATATAGACATAAATCCTTGTTACAAATAATATTACAAATTGTGCAATGTGCATATAAAATCAATGATAATGACAACACCTGCAGTGAAAAGGTGTGCAACCATATATGAGTGAAATATGATATAATTGGACAATATACAATACACAGTGAGATATAAAGTGACCATAAATAATGTTAAAGTGCTCCGTGCTCAAAAAGTCCTTGTGGTAGGTTCCACCTTCACCAATGGGACACCTCAAGTGGGGATGGATGGCTCCTTACCAGATGATGTCGACCTAATCTAAGGTCAATAGAGCCTGGGTATCACCACCTTTCGCATGGGGGATTCCAATGTGGTTTAACGAGTAATGCGGATGTCATAAGAAAAAAGGAAGAACAGCTCCCATAGTGTAAAACTATTTATTACGATATAAAAAACAAATACACAGTGCCAAGTGGCCCCTTACTTGAATGGGTGCCCGTATCCCGGCACTGAGGCTGTTTTTTATATCGTAATAAATAGTTTTACACTATGGGAGCTGTTCTTCCTTTTTTCTTATGACATCCGCATTACTCGTTAAACCACATTGGAATCCCCCATGCGAAAGGTGGTGATACCCAGGCTCTATTGACCTTAGATTAGGTCGACATCATCTGGTAAGGAGCCATCCATCCCCACTTGAGGTGTCCCATTGGTGAAGGTGGAACCTACCACAAGGACTTTTTGAGCACGGAGCACTTTAACATTATTTATGGTCACTTTATATCTCACTGTGTATTGTATTTTGTCCAATTATATCATATTTCACTCCTATATGGTTGCACACCTTTTCACTGCAGGTGTTGTCATTATCATTGATTTTATATGCACATTGCACAATTTGTAATATTATTTGTAACAAGGATTTATGTCTATATTGGGATAGGTTGTATCGATCCACCTATTTATTTTCTTTTAGCGCCCCTATTCCATGCACACATTTAAAAGGAATCCGTTAACTATTATGCCTCTATACCAGTGATATGCAATTAGCGGACCTCCAGCTGTTGCAGAACTTCAAGTCCCATGAGGCATAGCAAGACACTGACTGCCACAAGCATGACACCCAGAGGCATGATGGGACTTGTAGTTTTGCAACAGCTGGAGGTCCGCTAATTGCATATCCCCGCTCTATACCCTGTGAACAGTCATTTCAGCAAAAAAATATTTTCCTTTAGTGATCCTTTAAATGCTAGAACTGTCTGCACTGATGGTTACTTTTACATTCTGTCATATTTTGATATTTGACATGTTCACTCACTGAGTATGTAACTCTGACAGTGTATGTCATTTGGACCACACTTTCTTGGTTTGTAAGGATTCCAAATAAAACATCTGTTATAACGTTGTTATTTTATATATACAGAAATTAGAGGCATTGGTTGAGCTCAGCGCCACCTGGTATGTGTGTTAGTGTGTGTGTCCTTTATATTGATCCAATACCCTTGGCTTTCTATTCCAGCAAAGTGTTTAATAATTTCAGGTTTTTCAGCTGTATTTGGATAAATATGAGATAGACTTTGGTTGTTGTTTTCCTTTTTCCTACTCAAATGCTGCTGATAATGTCTAGCTCTTTGAGTGGATTGCCTTGTTTTTTACTGTGACAGTTATACTTTTTGGATCCCAGCTCTACGATTAGAATGTGATGTTTACACTCCAAATCCCATCCTATGCAGCCTTTTTTTCTGCTCTGGGGCAACCATCTAAGCACCAGGTTGAGAGTCACTGGAGCCGATTAACCCTTTATACACACAGTAGCTTCCATGTTTTATGGGTAATTTCACCTTTCAGTTCCTGCAGTTCTGACAAGAAAATGACTTTATCACTTGCTGCTGTGCCCAGACAAGGATATCAAGAAGTTTACAAAGTGGTAGCTCCCTTTAAAGGGAAACCTTTTTAATTTTATTATTTTAAAGGGCGTTTTATAGATACATTTTAATGATTTTGTAAATATTGTTGCAAAAAAATACAAAACTGAAAATGGCAACAGTAAGGCCCCTTTTACATGGGGCAGTGGAGGTGCGCTGGCGGTATAGCAAAATTGCCACGAGTTGCGGCCGCTAGCGGTGCGGTTTAAATCCCCCGCTAGCGTGCGTGAAAATGTTAATACCGCCCGCAATGCGCCTCTATAGAGGCGCATTGCGGGCGGTATTGCCGCGGTCTCCCATTGTTTTCAATGGGAAGGAGCGGTATACATGCCGCTTCTCACCGCTCCAAAGATGCTGCTGACAGGAGATTTTTTTTCTCTCCCGCCAGCGCATCGCCTCAGTGTGAAAGCCCTCGGGCTTTCACATTGAGGTTGCTGGGGCAGGAGTTTTTCAGGCGGTATAGCCGTGCTATTTTTAGTGCTGTACCGCCTGAAAAACTCAATGTGAAAGGGGTCTAAAATAGCATGAAACATGCAAGGTTTGCCTAGAGCAGTGGTTCTCAACCTCAGTCCTCAAGTACCCCCAACAGGCATGTTTTGGGAATTTTTCTTAGATAAAATAGCTGTCCAAAATACCAAACCATTGACTTTGATTTAAAGCACCTGTGCAAGATAAAGGAAAACCTGCAAACGTGGCCTGTTGGGGCTACTATAAAGCAGACCTTCAGTCATTTTTCCATCTATTAAATCCTCTACCCTTGTTTTAAGTTTGAATAGTAAAACCTTTCTTTCTGCCAGTAAATGCCTTATACAGCCCACTTACGGTTTCTTGTCTGGTAAAAAAGCCCAGGCTTATAACATCATGTCTCTCTCTGTCTTAAGAGAGCCAATGAGAGCTGGAGGTGTGCCTCTGTGTGTAAATTCAGAAAGTGATGTGGCAGCTTCAGCTTCCCACAGTTAAAATGAATGCAGCCAGACTTAGTGGAGGGAGATTTCTGCAGCATATTTGGCAAGTACAGAATCGCAGTATATATAAAATAATATGAAAAGTGAGTGAGTGGAAAAAAAAACGTATATAGCGCAACACATGCAAACTGAATCGCCTCTGGGCGATGAATCGATTCCATGCGTAAAGCCGCTTTGACCTCAGAAGAGATGAGTTTTTCAATCCTTCTCCTGAAGGCCAAGTGGTTCACCTCCGATCCAATGGTGGTTGGTAGATCGTTTCACAGACAAGGTCCCTGGACTGCAAATCTTCGATCTCCTTTGGACTTGTATCTGGCAAGGATTTTGATTGGTGGATCGCAGAACACGATTGGGGTTGTGAGCTTTTATTTTTTCGCATTGATATTGGGGGGGGCGTTTCCTTGAATACACTTGTGCATTAGGCAGAGTGCCTTGAAAGTGATTCTGTCTTTTACTGGCAAGCAATGAAGGGATCTCGGTGAAGGTGAGATTGATTCCCATGTTTTTTTGCCGGTCACTAATCGAGCGGCAGTATTTTGAACAACTTGCAGACGAGTGATTTGGTATTTGGGGAGTCCAAGATAGAGGGCATTTGCATAGTCAAGTCTGGAATTGTAATTGTTCCCACCACAACTGCAATGTCTTTTTTCGGGATAAAGGGGGGTGAGTCTGCGTAGTAGGCGCAGCAGATGGTGCGATCTGCTGACTACTGACCCCATTTGTGCATCCATTGTCATGTGGGTGTCCAAAAATGACTCAGACCCAGAATGGGCGGGGGTGTCCATTTTGTCGCGGGATGATTTTTCCGGTTGGCGTGAACGGGAGAAGTTCTGTTTTCGAACCGTTGAGTTTAACCACTTAAGGACCGCCGCATGTACATTTACGTCGGCAGAATGGCACCGACAGGCACATCAATGTATATATATATACGTTGGTGCCTTGGGGGGGGATCGGGGGTCCCCCCCCCCCCTGTACATGCGACGGTCCGCACGGCTGCAGGAGCGATCCGACGAGGGGGCGGCTATTCATTTTTGTCTGCCCCCTCCGGATCACTCTCAGCCAATGCGCGTGCCCGCCCGCCCTGTCACTTCCTCCTCCTGTGTAAACACAGGAAGGAGGAAGCGATGTGATCTCTCCCTCGGCGGTTTTTTTCAACCACCGCTGAGGAGAGATCACAACACAAGTAAGTCCTGCACCAACAGTACACTTACACACAGACACATAAACACATTTAACCCCCGCGATCGCCAGTGCTGTTTTTGTTCCGTGGACCAGGACGGAAACCTGTTTGAAACGGATCTAAATGATCTTGTAGCTGTCGTACAAATTTTCTCCATTACCTTGGAGAAGACATTTAGACCTGTTATGGGTCGACTGTTATTAGGATCTTTGGGGTCGAGGGTGTTTTTTTTTTTTTTTTTGGTTTTATTATACATTGTTTCAGCAAAGTGTGCACCGTGCCCTCCTTGGAACAATTGGTTTATGAGCTGTGTGATGGCTGGTGCCAATATATCGTCACGTTCTTTCAGCAGTTTAGTGGGGATGATATCATAGGGCGCTGTGCTGTTTCGCAGAGAACCGATGATATTTTTAGTGGCATCGATGGAAATGGGTTTAAGGGAGACGTTGATTGTGGTGGTTTTATGTGGGTATTCTATTTGGGGAAGGGTTGATGATGGTTGTATTTTGCTGAATACTTTCACTGATTTTTATTTATTTATATATATATATATATATATATATATATATATATATATTATATATATATTTTTTCAATTTTATTAATGAAATAATCCGATAATTTGTTGCAAACTTCTTGTGAATCAGATTTGGGAGCCTCTAAACAAGTTGGGTTCATAGTCTGAGTGACCAGCTTGAAGAGTTTGTGGGGGCGGTTTAGGGCATTTACGATGATGTTGGAAAAGTGTTCTTTATGGCCAATAAAAAAAAAAATGTCTTTGTGGTATTTCTTGGTTATTATCTTATAGATGATGTGGTTTTCCTCTGACGAGCTTCTTTTCCAAGCAGCTTTCACTTTTCTACGCTCTTGCTTTAGCAACGACAGTTGGTTATTAAACCAGCTGGAGTTGTTTTTCCTGATGCATGTTTTGCTTTTTGGTGCTACTAAGTCAGCTGACTGTAGTAGCGCCTTGTTGATGGCGTAAAGTGTTTCAGTGGCTGTTTGCTGTTGTTGGATTGTTTTTATTTTGTTCCCTAATGTAGTTTTGAAGAGTTCCGAGTGGAGCTTCTTCTGAAATCTAGTCCAGTAAGTTGTCACTGGTTTTATAGTTTTATGTGAGGGGCGTTTTTGGTAATTGTGAATTTAATGGCATCTGTCCATGGTTGCGGCTCATTTTCCAGGATATCGATTTCCAAATCTTGTTTGAAAATGAGATCGAGCATATGACCTGAGGTATGAATGGGCCCATGTACTATTTGCTGCAGACCTAATCCTTCCACATCCACAACTGCGCAATTGTCGATTAGTGTCGAATCGCAAAAAAATGGCCTGGTCATTGGGCAGCCAATTCCTCCTGGCTGAAGTGGTTAAAAGCCAAAAAAAAAGATATCTTGGATCTTTTTGACCCCAGATCTCTTAATAAAGGGGACCTGTCATGCTTATTCTTTTAGATTGTCCTCTTGTATTTTATTGTATTATAACTGTATTGTCTCCCTTTTTAAATTGTAAAGCGCTGCAAAAAACTGTTGGCACTATATAAATCCTGTATAATAAGGGATGTTTACATTCCTTGTAATGGGAATAAAAGTGATCCCAAAAAATTAATGGACAATGTAAAAATGAAAGCTTCCTATTCCTCCGAGTGTGCGTGCAGAAGCGAACACATAAGTCACACCCACATATGTAAACTGTGTTTAAACCACACATGTGATGTATCACGGCGATTGTTTCAGTGTGAAAAAATATTGTAACAACTGATATATATATATATATATATATCTCACACACAGACCAAAAGTTTGGACACACCATTCCATGACTATGAAAATTGTAGATTCACACTGAAGGCATCAAAACTATGAATTAACACATGTGGAATTATATACATAACAAAAAAAGTGTGAAACAACTGAAAATATGTCATATTTTAGGTTCTTCAAAGTAGCCACCTTTTGCTTTGATTACTGCTTTGCACACTCTTGGCATTCTCTTGATGAGCTTCAAGAGGTAGTCACCTGAAATGGTCTTCTAACAGTCTTGAAGGAGTTCCCAGAGATGCTTAGCACTTGTTGGCCCTTTTGCCTTCACTCTGCGGTCCAGCTCACCCCCCAAACCATCTCGATTGGGTTCAGGTTCAGTGACTGTGGAGGCCAGGTCATCTGGCGCAGCACCCCATCACTCTCCTACTTGGTCAAATAGCCCTTGCACAGCCTGGAGGTGTGTTTGGGGTCATTGTCCTGTTGAAAAATAAACAATGGTCCAACTAAACGCAAACCGGATGGAATAGCAGGGCGGACTGTGAGGGGCCGGCTAGCAGGCAAAGAGCTGACTGAGTGGGCGGAGAGCAGAGCAGTCCTCTGGTATGTATTGTAAAACATGCCACTAATGGAGGAGAGCTACTCCCCCGCCGCTGCCTAGTTCATCAGCGCTCGGGAACATAACAGCTTTCATTTGTGTTCCCCGCCGCGCCTCGTCATGTATAGCCCCTTGTCCGGGACTTTGATAGACAGGATTGGACAGGTGATCTGTCTATCAAATTGCCCGGACAAGGGGGAGGGGCTATACATTGGGGACACAAGGCTGCATTTTAAAAAAAATATCGGAATTTGGTATCGGCGAATACAGGAAAAAAAACGTTTGGTACTTGTACTCGGTCCTAAAAAAGTGGTATCGGAACAACCCTAGCCCAAACAAGTCTCTTCTGCTTGTTGCCTTTCTTTAGCAGTGGTTTCCTAGCAGATATTCTACCATGAAGGCCTGATTCACACAGTCTCCTCTTAACAGTTGTTCTAGAGATGTGTCTGCTGCAAAAGGTGGCTACTTTGAATGACATATTTTCAGTTGTTTCACACTTTATGTAGAATTCCACATGTGTTAATTCATAGTTTTGATGCCTCCAATGTGACTCTACAATTTTCATAGTCGTGAAAATAAAGAAAACTCTTTGAATGAGAAGGTGTCTCCAAACTTTTTGTCTGTAATATATATTATATAACGCTTATTATATAGAGCTTCCTGCTAAATATAAATAATAAAAAAATTATATATATATATATATATATATATATATATATATATATATATATATATATATATATATATATATATATATATATATATATATATATATATATACACATACACATACACTTTTATTTTTAGTTTTTGTTACTTTAACCACTTCCCGCCCGGCCAATAGGCGATTTACGGCCGGGAAGTGGTTATGAAATCGTGACTAGCCGTTTTCAAACGGCTTAGCACGATTTCAATGCCGCGCGCGCGCCCGTAGGGGCGCGCAGCGCGGCGATCCGTGATGCGGGGTGTCAGTCTGACCCTGCACAGACGCGAGTACAGGAGAGCCGATCAGCGGCTCTCCTGACGGGGGGTTCGCGCTGATTGTTTATCAGCACAGCCCCCCCCTCGGATCGCCACACTAGACCACCAGGGTACTTACAAAAAAAAAAAGGACAAAAAAAAAAGGGCAGTAAAAAAATGCCAATCAGTGCCCACACATGGGCACTGATTGGCAACAGGTGATCCATCAGTGCCACCCCAGTGTCTGTCAGTGCCAATCCATGCCCAGTGCCCGCCTATGAGTGCCCACCTGTGCCGCCTATGAGTGCCCACCTGTGCCGCCTATGAGTGCCCACCTGTGCCGCCTATGAGTGCCCACCTGTGCCCCATACCAGCGCCGCCTATCGGTGCCCATCAGTGCTACCTCATCGGTGCCAATCAGTGCCACCTCATCGGTGCCCATCAGTGCCACCATATCAGTGCCCGTAATTGAAAGAGAAAACATACTCATTTACAAAAAAATTAACAGAAAAAAATAAAAACTTTATTTTTTTTTCAAAATCTTCGCTCTATTTTTAGTTGTTGCGCAAAAAAAAAAAAACGCAGAGGTGATCAAATACCACCAAAAGAAAGCTCTATTTGTGGGGAAAAAAGGACGCCAATTTTGTTTGGGTGCAGTGTAGCACGACCGCGCAATTGTCATTCAAATTGCGACAGTGCTGAAAGCTGAAAATTGGCTTGGGCGGGAAGGTGCGTAAGTGCCTGGTATGGAAGTGGTTAAACAAAAGGCAAAACTTTTGCAGGCTGACAACATTATTCTTGGGTGCAGCTGCTGAACACCTGTGCATCCTTGTGCAGGTAAAAAGACCCTCGGTGTATTGATTTATATGCCCAGTGTGAAGGCCTATGTGAAAGAAATGGGGGAGGGAGATCTTTGTTTTGTATAGGGGAGTTTTCTACAGGTCCATGAGGACTTATTTTAGGTGTGTGTTTAGTCTAGGAACAGGGTCACTTTAAAGGAGAACTACGCTGCATCTGAGCAGAAACCAAAAATGCAATTTATCACTTTTTTATATATATTTAAATGCAGAACACCCCCAGCATTTCTGGCTGTGGCCAGGGCAGATGACATAGCATTTACTTCCTAAAATCCATCTGTCTTTAGACCATGCAGGCAGGAAGGTTTGCTCAGAGCAAACCCATCCTCTTCTGAAGAGACCTGGGGTGTATAAAATCATTTGCCTAGGTCTGGAAGCCAGGAAATAACTCAAGAAATGTAAAAAAAAAAAAAGTGGTGTGTGTGTGTATATGTGTGTGTGTGTGTATATATATAATTAGGGTTGTCCAGATACCGGTATCGGGACCGATACCGAGTATTTGCGGGAGTACTTGTACTCGCCCAAATGCTCCCGATACCTAAATAGAATACTTTTTTTGTATTTATCAACATGTTCTGTAAAAATTCTTTGAGTTTTTTACTACTGCGTGACAAGAAAATAAAACATTTTTATTCATTTTTACTCATTTTTATTCTTTTATAATGTCTTGAGTTGGAGTTCTTCATAATTCTAAAGAAAATATCCTTAGTCTGTATTAGAGGTCGACCGATATATCGGCCGATATTTTGCGTTTTTTAATTAATCTGCATCGGCCGATTTGTGCTGTAAGAAAGCCGATTTTGTTTTTTGTTTTTTTTAACTTCAGCAGCGCGACTTGCAAAAAGCTTCTGTAATAGAAGTCAATGCAAGTTGGCTGAAGTTTCCCGTGGAGGAGACTCTGGGCAGCCTGCCAAGTTTTGAGAAAAGATATACAATGTTGCTACTTATCAATTAACTGAACTCGTGTAGGAGAGTTCTCAGTTTAACCATTTAAAGGCTAAATCTTTTTTGACACTTGGTGCTTACAAGTAAAAATCCTGTATTTTCCTGGAAAATCACTCGGAACCCCCAAACATTATATATATTTTTAGCAGAGACCCTAAGAAATAAAATAGCGATTGCTGCAATATTTAATGTTACACGGTATTTGCGCAGCAGTCTTTCAAACGCATTTTTTTGGGAAAAAATATGCTTTAACAAATAAAAAAACTAAACAGTAAAGTTAGCCTATTTTTTTTCGTCCAAAAGTTTTCATTACCTGTTTTTGTGTATTGGATTTATAAATATATATTAAATAATATATATTTTTTATATCTAAATTACACCTACAAGTGCACCGATTGGAGGCATGTTGTGTTTAAATGTAAGAAATGTTCTGTATTACTTAGCAGGGCAATAATGGAACTTCCGCTTTTCCGAATCCCCCCCCCCTCCTCTGGTGTCACATTTGGTACCTTTCAGGGGGAAGGGGGGGGCAGATACCTGCGTAATCCCAGGTATTTGCTCCCTCTTCCGGGCATAGATCACTGCGGTGACCTTCACCACATCTGGTGCTCAATCCGCCCCAGCTTTCTTCTGGGAGACGCACAGGTCCCAGAAGACAGCAGGGACCAGTGGGATTGCGCAGCGCGTCTTGCGCATGCACAGTAGGGAACCAGGAAGTGAAGCCCGCAAGGCTTCACTTCCTGATTCCCTTACGGAAGATGGTGGCCGAAGCACCCGAGGGAGAGATTGGCTTCGGGTGCCAGCATTGTGGCCACCCACGACAGGTAAGTGTCCATATATTAAAAGTCAACAGCTGCAGTATTTGTAGCTGCTGACTTTTATTTATTTTTTCCGCAGAACTCCGCTGCCTAAACACTGGACCATCATTCTAGCAGCGCTATTTGGCTGCTAGCGGGGTGCTTATATCCCAGCTAGTGGCTGATTAAGGGGTTAAATGCTCCCATGTAGCACCACTGCAGAAGCGCTTTGCAGGTGTTCATCTCAATGAGCAGGAGTGGTGGAGGAGCCTCTCCAAAGATGCTGCTTGCAGGACTTTTCTTTAATGTCCTGCCAGCGCACCGCCTCAATGTAAAAAGTAACTCGGGCTTTCAGACTGAGACTGCAGGGGAGCAGTTTTGCAGGCACTTTACAGGTGCTATTTTTAGCCCAAAAGTGCCTAAAAACGACAGTGTGAAAGGGGTCTAACTGTTAGATTTTATGAGATGAAGGGGGGGAGGGGGGGAATCGGCCTAACATATCTGGCCAAAAAAAATCGGCATCATAAATCGGCTATCGGCCGCCGCGATTTCTGAATATCGGCATCGGCCAGAGAAAAACCCATATCGGTCGACCTCTAGTCTGTATTGTGGTTTGAAAACTGTCACATGACATTTAAAAAAAAGTATCGGTATTCGGTATCGGCAAGTACATGGAAAAAAAGTATCGGTACTTGTACTCGGTCCTAAAAAAGTGGTATCGGGACAACCCTAATATATATAATCTCTGTTTCCTAGTGATAATGGCATAAAGATTAAAAATAATCCTTGTTGATTTTTAACTGTGTTTTAGGAAAGAAATGCATGATCTGGACACATTCTTGCCCTCCTCTCTGTAAACTGACCACAGTTTATCATGGCTGCGGAGCCTTGACGCTGTAGTCAGTTTACATGCCGCTGTCTCTGCTCTCCCCCCCCCAACTCTCCTTCTCACCCTGCCTGTCAGCTTAAAAGTCTGTGTGAGCGGTCTCCCCCCCCCCCCCCCTTCCTTTTCTGCTGCTGTTAGAAGTAAACTAAACTTCTAAAAAAAAATCACTGCCAGCCCCTCTTGTTTAAGTTGACATCCTGCACTGTAATTGACTCCTGGCTGCTCTAATCACCCGTACACGCGATTCAAACATCGTACGAAAACTTGTTCCCAGGAGGAATCGTACGCTAATCGGATCGTTGGTACAGAGCTTTTCGAGAGCCGATCCCTACAATTCGTACGATTTTTATTCGATCTGTCAAGCAAGGAAGTTTTCCTTGTACAATGCCAGATCGTACTGATTAGTCAGCACAGTTGTCGTCCGAAAATACAAATACATTATAACGCACCATAGAAATAGTGCAGCGCAAACAATACAGTGTGATGTCTCTAATGGTGTTTCTCATACACCATATAACAAAACCTGTGTAAATAACAAAAACAAAGTAAAGGTGATATATTACACCAATTAATACGTGCATAAAATATCTTAATAAGTGTCCATAAAATATTCTGTGCTGTAGATCCAATAATCCAATTGATCTAATAGGAATCCACCAGAGTGCAAATGTGATGAGAATTGATCCAATAGTTGTGATCTATTTAAGATCCACCAGGGTGCAAACTGGATGAGATGGTAAACAGTGCTCCCACCACCAAATGGGTATTCTACTATTACCTCCAAGAACGACCACTGTTTTACCAGATGGTCATACTGCGCATGAATATCCAACAGGAAGCCCGGGACAAGGATGTTGTGGAGTCCTCACATGTCAGGCATAATATTGTCAAAACAAAGAGAGAAGAGACAAACATCTAAGAGCTTCCATAAAAACCAGGGATTTATTGCAGCATGAAGAGTACAGCTTACTCACATTTGGTGAGGAAATAACAGGCATCAACGAAATCAAAGGGACCGGACGGGAAGGTTACTACAGGATGAGGTTCAGACCATGAACGAGCGACTGTGCAGGTAATTGCTGTCCCCGGACGCGTTGCGTAAAAATTACTTCTTCAGCAGGGCAGGAATTCAAACAGTCGCGCGCCATCTTAAATACGCCGCTTGACCCGGAAAGGAAACGTCACATGAGACGCAGTGACGTGCAGGGTTCAACTCAGCGTCATAAGAGGTGCTAGCAGCTTCAAACGTGGTGACGCGGTACGGCACGTCTCCGCGTCATCTCACGTTGCAACAACTTTATTGTCCCGCAACAAGGCGGTCAGGTCAACATAGAAAATAATACTAAGTTGTCGCCATCTAGCGGATAAAAAGTATAAACACATAAAAATTAAATAACAGTGCTCGGTCAGATCGGAACCTCTTTGGTATACATACTTACAAAAATCGTATCATTTTAATGTTACATTTATTAATAAAAATTATAGAACGCAAGTGGAATAGAGGATCTACATATAAATTGCGTTCCATTTCCATAAATCTAAATTAAAATTTAAAATTATAAGATTAAATAAAATAAAATAAAAATTAGAAAGATTAGAGACCCCCTTTATGTTAAAAACGGTATAGCGTCCTTAGAAAATAAAAAAGACGTGGTAATACGCCCTGCAGGCAAAGGGGGGGGGGTTGGTAGTGATGTCAAAGGAGTATTATAAGGGGGAAATGAATCGCCTCCTAAGTGATACTGACACCTACAAATTATTGAAAACTGATCCGATTTTTGAATACAAAGGTGAATTAGCAGTCCTAGTTAAAAAGGGGCTAAAAAGAAAGATTCTTTCTAAAAAAGAGGCAGAATTCTTAGACCCCAGTGCGTGTAGAACACCTTTTGTATACTTTTTACCGAAGGTACATAAAAATGCCACTCATCCACCCGGAAGACCTATAGTCAATGGCATTGAGTCTGTATCTTCGAGATTGGGCCAATACATTGACTTCTTCTTGAAACCCATTGTCTCTAAGACTAAATCGTATCTTAGAGATACTAAACACTGTATACAAACCCTTGAACCCTTGACCAGTACATCAAATAGTCTCCTTGTTACTGCAGATGTTAGCTCTTTATACACCATTATAGGACATGCCGATGCAATCTCGGCTGTCAAATGGGGTTTGGCACAATCTGACCTGTCGACCAAGCATAACAAGTTCCTTCTTCAGTGCTTGGAATTTTGTTTGACTAAAAATTATTTTTGGTACGGTAGAAATTATTATTTACAAGTAATGGGTGTCGCAATGGGGGCCAAATTTGCCCCCAGTGTTGCCAACCTTTTTATGGCACTATGGGAAGAAGAGGCCATCTTTAAAGATCCTCCCATACAGCTAAAATGCTATAAAAGATACATCGATGACCTACTCATGATTTGGGAAGGCGATTTATCTAGTTTGGAACATTTTATGTTGAATTTAAATAACAACTCTCATAACATCACTCTCACTTGGAATATGGATGTAGAGAAAATATCCTTTCTAGACCTTGAGATCTATAAAGTTGGAGAATCTTTCAATACCCGTAATTACTTTAAGCCTTCCGACAGGAATGGCTTCATACCCCTGGATAGTTGTCACCACAAAAATTGGTTGTGCAACATTCCAAGGGGGCAATTTATTCGTCTCAGAAATTGCACGTCTGATACAGAATTTTTTTCTCAATCTAAAAATTTAATGGGTAAATTTCATCAAAAAGGATATGATCGAGATATCATCTCCAACGAATTAGCACGAGTTGGCAATCTTAACAGAGCCGACCTAGTAGCTGATTCGATAAAATCTAATAAAGCAGAGAGTTTTGAATTTAAAATTATCTTGGACTATAATGTTCAATACAGACAATTCGAGAAGATTGTCACCAAACATTGGGAGGTTTTGAAAAAGGATAAAACCCTGGGGCCTCTTCTCCCTCCACGTCCACGTTTTATATACAAAAAAGCCCCGACTGTAAGGGATGTAGTAGCCCCTGGAGTCATTGACCCACCGGTCTTTAAAGAAAACAGAATTTTTTCCTTTCTTTCAGGCTTTTATGCTTGTGGTAGATGTTCAGCTTGTAAACAATGTAAACACAATGTGAAGAAGCGTAAAAACTTTACTTCCTTCTCCACTGGCAAAAGCTATATCATTAAAAATCTCATTACTTGTCAAACAGTTGGTGTAGTCTACATGCTGGAATGTGATTGCGGATTCCAGTATGTAGGCCGCACATCACGTGCCTTATCGGTCCGTGTAGGAGAACACGTAAGCAATATCACGTTGGGAAAACGGTCCCACAGTGTTTCCAAGCATTTCCGTCAATATCACAATAGGAATCCTAGATGCTTGAAATTTTGGGGCCTTGAAAGGGTGGATAAGCACTGGAGGGGTGGAAATTACATCCGTCAAATTAGCAAAAGAGAGTCCTTCTGGATATATGAGACCAAAGTGCTCACTCCAGAAGGCCTCAATGTTGAATTTGACCTAAATTGTTTTATATCTAACAAATAATGTTTTTTATTTTATTTAATCTTATAATTTTAAATTTTAATTTAGATTTATGGAAATGGAACGCAATTTATATGTAGATCCTCTATTCCACTTGCGTTCTATAATTTTTATTAATAAATGTAACATTAAAATGATACGATTTTTGTAAGTATGTATACCAAAGAGGTTCCGATCTGACCGAGCACTGTTATTTAATTTTTATGTGTTTATACTTTTTATCCGCTAGATGGCGACAACTTAGTATTTTCTATGTTGACCTGACCGCCTTGTTGCGGGACAATAAAGTTGTTGCAACGTGAGATGACGCGGAGACGTGCCGTACCGCGTCACCACGTTTGAAGCTGCTAGCACCTCTTATGACGCTGAGTTGAACCCTGCACGTCACTGCGTCTCATGTGACGTTTCCTTTCCGGGTCAAGCGGCGTATTTAAGATGGCGCGCGACTGTTTGAATTCCTGCCCTGCTGAAGAAGTAATTTTTACGCAACGCGTCCGGGGACAGCAATTACCTGCACAGTCGCTCGTTCATGGTCTGAACCTCATCCTGTAGTAACCTTCCCGTCCGGTCCCTTTGATTTCGTTGATGCCTGTTATTTCCTCACCAAATGTGAGTAAGCTGTACTCTTCATGCTGCAATAAATCCCTGGTTTTTATGGAAGCTCTTAGATGTTTGTCTCTTCTCTCTTTGTTTTGACAATATTATGCCTGACATGTGAGGACTCCACAACATCCTTGTCCCGGGCTTCCTGTTGGATATTCATGCGCAGTATGACCATCTGGTAAAACAGTGGTCGTTCTTGGAGGTAATAGTAGAATACCCATTTGGTGGTGGGAGCACTGTTTACCATCTCATCCAGTTTGCACCCTGGTGGATCTTAAATAGATCACAACTATTGGATCAATTCTCATCACATTTGCACTCTGGTGGATTCCTATTAGATCAATTGGATTATTGGATCTACAGCACAGAATATTTTATGGACACTTATTAAGATATTTTATGCACGTATTAATTGGTGTAATATATCACCTTTACTTTGTTTTTGTTATTTACACAGGTTTTGTTATATGGTGTATGAGAAACACCATTAGAGACATCACACTGTATTGTTTGCGCTGCACTATTTCTATGTTGTATCTACTTTGGGAATTTTGTGAAAGTTTCTTTGTGTTCAGCTAGCATTCATAGAAAATTTAACCTTGGAGTTATTTTTCACTATTAATTTTATATATATTTCTTTTTTCCTCATCATTTTGCGCTGATTGCACCCCCCTTTTTTTCTACATTATAACGCACGACATCACTTCTGATTTTTTTTTTTTTTTTTCGTACGAGAATTTTCGTGAATTTAGTAACCTATTCAGTTTCTACTTGCGACTATTAAGCAGAAAAAGTCGGACAATCTATCGTCTGATTTTTGGCTTGTGTGTACAGGCCATAGGAGTCCGATTCAGGGCTACAACGGGAGGGGCCAAGTGGCCAGAACGGTGGTCATGTGACCCCCAGGCTGATGTCAGAGGCAGATCTCAGGCCCTCCCACTGTAGCTCTAGATCGGAGTATTAGAGCGGCTGGGAGTCATGTGACCGTCCTGACGTTACATGACAAAAAGGTATTAAGAGGCTTTGTTTAAAACAATTGCATAGTCCAGGATAGCTAATTAAATAGGGGGGGGGGGGCAATCCTTTAACATAAACTGCTGTAAATTAACTTTTCTGTAAAGTGTTTTTAATCGCTTTTTACCTCTTTCACAGAAATTCCAGATGAGAATGGCAAATCACAGAAAATACTAAATGACGATAAAGCTTTCCTCCTTAAAAAGCTCAAGAAAAAGAAGAAAAAGAAGCATAGAGATGATTTAAGAGTAAGGCGGCTGAAAATGTACAACAAAGAGGTCCAGACTCTGTGTGCTGGACTAACCCGCATTAATCAGGAAGCCCTAGACCAAGCCAGTGTGGGAGTAGAAACGAAGCAGGAGTCCTGCAGATACCTAAAAGATGAACAGCTTTGCCGATCAGACCTTGGAACTGAAGAATACAGAGTTCCTCAGGAGGTCCAGATGCCCTTTGCATCTCATCAAGAGCACTGTATCCGTACCAGTATCATAAAAACAGAATCTCGCTTCAGCAGACTAATGCATGAAGAGAACCAGTCAAATGGTGGAGCCCCAGTTTTACATGCTTACATGGATGAACTTTCCTTTTTGTCTCCTATGGAGATGGAGAGATTTGCAGAGGAGTTCCTGGAAAAGACATTTAATGAAAATGACAAGAATGCATCTTACTATGCATTGGCCATAGTGCATGGTGCAGCTGCTTACTTGCCAGACTTTCTGGACTACTTTGCTTTTAACTTTCCAAATACACCAGTTAAAATGGAGCTCATTGGCAAGAAAGACATCGAAACAACAACAATTGCAAACTTTCATGCACAGGTGTGTTGAGCATATAATTTAGAAATTGTTTGAAATATGTCATTTAAATTGTTCAAAGCTTAAGTGTGAGGGTCATAATTTGAATGGCTTGTTGCACATCTGTCTGGTTATTTGGTTAGTCTGCAGGACAGGATAGTTAGCCAGTGTGCCTGAAGGAAAAGCAGCTGGAGCTATTTTAGAGATTTTGGATCCTGTTCTGATTGGCTTTAAAAGGGTTTATATTTAATTTTATTAATTTTTTTTATTTAAGAGCTACTAAATAAACTAGTTTAGGAATCTGCATTTACCAATTGTCAGTATTCTATAGTATATTGTGATTCTTTAATAGAAGTGACAATAATGCCTCGTAAACACGATCAGTTTTCCCGACGGCGAAACTGTGAGGGAGAGCCTTGGGCCGGGAATCCCAGCTGTGTGTATGCTCCTCGCAGTTTTTCAGACGGGAAAACGGCCCTAAAACCGCCGGACAAAAAAAAGAGAACCAGGAATTTTGCCGGTGTGTTTTTTGGCAGTTCTATGGGAAAAACTCTGATGGAGCATACACACGGCCGGGATTCCCATCGTAGTTTTCCCGCCGGGGAAAAACTGCCGTGTGTAGGCGAAAAACTGAACCGAGCAGGTTCTCGGCTTTCCGACGGGAACTTTTCCCATCTGAAATCCCATACGCGTGTACGAGGCATAAGGCTTTATGTACACTTCAGCTAGTAAATGGATGTTTAGGAACAGTTGGGCTTTTTTTTCAGCTACTCCTGAAATCTCTGTTATCTTATATGAGTACATTTACAGTCATTTCGAGACAGTTGGGGTTAGAAGCATTTTTTTTTTTTAAAGCAAAAAAAGCGTTCAGGAAGGATGTTGAGGCCTTTGAAATGCCAAATGCCTGTAAGAGCGATAAATCGCATTTAGCCATGTTTTGTTGTACAGGCGTAATTTTTGATTATTTGTTTTTAAACGTTGGTTACTATCAAGTTAAATCGTTCACGAAAGGTTGTAAAACATCCCGTGTACAATGAGCCTACGTGTTCCTAGAATCAATTTAGTGATGATTCTGGTACATTTGTTCTAATTTAGGCCCCTAACTAAAATTATAAGGAAAACTACAAACTCTGCCGTGTCATATGGATATGCAAGAGCATTTTTATAAAAATAAATTGTCATCCTGTTACGTAACCATTGTTGCAACTCTAAATAACTTCCTAAAGGAAGATTTGGAAGTTCGGGCTCATGCACGCCTCAGCTCAAATGCTAGATAGATATTAAACTTGTACCTCCTTTTGCCACCTCTAAACCCTCCTCCATGTTGGCCTACGTGTCTATGCATGTATAGTACTGCAACCACTTGCCGATGCCCCAGAGCAGATTTACTGCTGCAAATCAGCCGCACTGTGCAGGATCATATATGCAACACTTCTACTGTGATTTGTCACAGCAGAAGCTGATAAGCAGGTGTTGGGGCAATAGATGTCTGCCAGCATCCGCCAGTCATATGGAAGTGACACAGTACAGAGCTCTGTCTATGTAAACAAGGCAGATCTCTATTCGGGGAAGAGATGGACTTTCTTTCCCTTTAAAAAGAATGCAAGTAATAAAATCCATCACTTTTCCATTAGTAAAAACACCAAGCACAGTACACAAACTCTGGTTGAGGCACACATTTAACCCTTTAATTGCCCTTGGTTTAACCCCTTCCTAGCCAGTGTCATTAGTACAGTGCTTACTTTTAGCACTGATCACTGTATTAGTGTCTCTGGTTTCCACACCCGAGACCTTGTAACACTAACGAGTCACATGACACCAGGAATGAAATGACTAATTGGGCCCAATTTGGAAATTTTCTCTTAGGGGTGTGCTCACCTTTGTTACCAGCAGTTTAGACATTAATGGCTGTGTGAGTTATTTTGAGGGGACAGAACTTGTAATTGTTATCCAAGCTGTACACTCACTACTTTACATTGTAGCACAGTGCCATTTCTTCAGTGTTTTCATATGAAAAGATATAATAAAATATTTACAGATTACATTTTTTTTTCAAAATTGTTTTTTTTTTTTTAAGTGCAAAAATAAAAAATCCAGTGCTGATCAAATGCCACCAAATGAAAGCTCTATTTGTGGGGGAGGGGGAAAAGCTACAAATTTGTATTGGGTACAATGTTGCATGACCATGCAATTGTATTTTAACCACTTGTCCACCGCCCACTGTCAAATGATGGCGGGCGGTGGACTCCATTGTTCTGACAGCACGTCATGACGTGCTGTCTCTTTAAAGCCGAGGGCGCGCCGCTCTGCTGGGATCCCGGTTACGAGTGCCCGGCGGCAACGATCGCCGCCGGGCACATGCGATTGCCCAGTAACTGAGCGGGGACGTGGAGCTCTGTATGTAAACACAGAGCTCCACGTCCTGTCAGGGAGAGAGGAGACCGTTGCTGTGTCCATTGTACATAGGGACACAATCGGTCACCTCCCCCAGTCACCCCCCCTCCCCCTACAGTTAGAACACTCATAGGACACACATTTAACCCCTTCCCCGCCCCCTAGTGGTTAACCCCTTCACTGCCAGTCACATTTATACAGTAATCAATGCATATTTATAGCATTGTTCACTGTATAAATGTAAATGGTCCCAAAAGTGTCCGAAGTGTTCACCATAACGTAGCAGTCCCAATTAAAAAAACGCAGATCGCCGCCATTAATAGTAAAAAAATAAAAATGCCATAAACTATCCCCTATTTTGTAAACACTATAAATTTTGCGCAAACCAATCGATAAACGCTTATTGCATTTTTTTTTTTTTTTTTTTACCAAAAATATGTAGAAGAATACGTATCGGCCTAAACTGAGGAAAAAAATATATTTTTTTATATATTTTTTGCGGATATTTATTATAGCAAAAAGTAAAAAATATTGCTTTTTTTTTTTTTTTTTTTTTTTTTTTTTTTTTTCAAAATTGTCGATCTATTTTTGTTTATAGCGCAAAAAATAAAAACCGCAGAGGTGATCAAATACCACCAAAAGAAAGCTCTATTTGTGGGAAAAAAAGGACGCCAATTTTGTTTGGGAGCCACGTCGCACGACCGCGCAATTGTCAGTTAAAGCGACGCAGTGCCGGAAGCTTACATTTCGTCTGGGCAGGAAGGGGGTGTAGGTGCACAGTAGGCAAGTGGTTAAAGTTTAACACCATGACAAATTGTAAAAAAAAAAAAATGGCCTGGTCATGAAGGGGGGTAAATTGTCAAGTGGATAAAGTCATGTTCAGGAGAGGAGCTTTTGATCATAAACCATACACTGAATGAATGAATGAATGAAAAACTTATATAGCGCAGCACATGCGAAGCAAATCGCCTCTGGGCGCTTGATGTTCCTGTCTCCTTTGAGATCAAAAGAGATGCGTCTTAATCTTTCTCCTGAAGACTAGATAGTTCTCCTCCAGCCGAATACTCGCTGGTAAGGCGTTCCATAGTCTGGGACCCTGGACAGCGAATCTCCTGTCTCCTTTGGACTTGAATCTGGCTTTTGGTATCTGAAGCCGATTTTGATTGGTGGATCGTAGAATACGATTGGGATTGTGAACTTGTAATTTTTCGCATAGATAATGGGGAGCATTCCCATGGATACATCTATGCGTTAGACAGAGAGCTTTAAAGGAGATTCTGTCTCTAACTGGAAGCCAGTGAAGGGATCTCAGTGAAGGTGAGATTGATTCCCAGGGTTTTTTCCCAGTCACAAGTCTGGCGGCCGTATTTTGAACGACTTGAAGACGAGCGATCTGGTACTTGGGGAGTCCGAGGTAAAGGGCATTTGCATAGTCCAGTCTGGAATTTACAATCGCTCCCACCACGACCGCTAAGTCTTTCTTGGGAATAAAAGGCGTGAGTCTGCGTAGTAGGCGCAGCAGATGGTGAGATCCGCTGACTACTGACCCTATTTGTGCGTTCATTGTCATGTCGGAGTCAAAGATGACCCCAAGACTTTTGACTTTGGCGCTAGGGGTGATAATTTTGCCCAGAATGGGCGGCGGGATCCAAGTTGGTGTCGATAGATTCCTACGCTTGGCGTGAAACAGAAGAAGTTCTGTTTTTGCTCCGTTGAGTTTGAGATAACTCTTTGTCATCCAGTCCTCTATCAGAGAGAGGCATGTCTCTAGATTGAGGTGGTGATCCTTTTTATTGCAAATGCGGAAGTACAGTTGCGTGTCATCTGCATAGGAGTGATATAGCAGTTTTTGGCTGCTGATGATTTCGAAAAGAGGACGCACATAGATGTTGAATAACATCGGCGACAGGGGAGATCCTTGAGGGACCCCGCACGATAATGTGCGTTGTTCAGAAGTGAAGGGTCCTAGCTTCACTATTTGCGATCTGTTTTCCAAAAAAGAGGAGAACCAGGATAGATCGCGTTCTGCGACTTTAGCTACTTTAGCCAGCCGAGTCAGCAACAGCTTGTGATCTACTGTATCAAAGGCTGCGCTTAGGTCCAGCAGAACCAGAAGAGATGATTCTCCTTCGTCTGCGGCCTCGAGAACGTCGTCCCATATCTTAAGCAATGCAGTTTCCGTCCCGTGTCCGGGACGGAATCCTGATTGAAATGGGTCGAGTAAGTTGTGGGTGTCTAGATGCTGTTGCAGCTGCTGTACCACTGCTTTCTCCATTACCTTGGAGAGAACATTTAGGCCTGTTATGGGGCGCCAGTTGAGTGGATCCTTAGGATCCAGGGTGGCTTTCTTCAGGATGGGTTGAATGAAGCCCTCCTTCAACTGGGAGGGCATTATGCCCTCCTTGAAGGATTGGTTGACAAGCTGCGTGACAGGAGGTGCCAAGATGTCGGCGCATTCCTTCAGCAGTTTAGTGGGGATAATATCATTTGGCGCAGTGCTGTTGCGCAGAGTGCCGATGATATTTTTAGTGGTCTGAATGGAGATGGGTTCCAGCTTGAACTCACCTAACTGTGGTGACTTACTGCCGGTGCAGTGTAATCGACTCCGGGGGGGGCTGGAAGAGCGATTGTTTTGCTGAATGCCTTGCCGGATTGCCTCAATTTTGGTAATGAAGCAATCCGCTAACTCATCGCAAAATTCTTGTGAATCCAAGTTGGGGGCCACAAGACATCCTGGATTCATGGTCTGGGTGACCAGCTTGAAGAGTTCGCGGGGGCGATTTAGGGCACCGTTGATAGCCTCCGAAAAGTAATTCTTCTTGGCTTCAAAGATTTGTTTGTAGTATTTTCTAGTTATTACCTTGTAGATCGAGAGGTTCTCATCTGAAGAGTTTCTTTTCCAGGCTGCCTCTGCCCTTCTGCGCTCTTGCTTCAGTAACGCCAGCTGGTTGTTGAACCAGCCGGAGTTATTTTTCCTGATCTGGGTCTTTCGTTTAGGCGCTATCAAGTCAGCTGACTGCAATAGTGCTGTGTTTATGGCCACCAATGTTTCTTCCGCTGTTTGGTGCGGCTGAATTGTGTTTATTTTTTCCCCTAATGTGGCTTTGAAAAGCTCAGAGTGGAGCTTCTTCTGACATCTAGTCCAGTGTGTTGTCACTGGATTTGATGTTTTTGTTAAGGGGGGGAAATCGGAAATAATGAATTTAATTGCATGGTGATCTGTCCATGGCAATGGTTCATTTTCCAAGATTTTTATTTCCAGATCTTGTCTGAAAATAAGATCGAGCGTATGACCTGAAGCATGTGTGGGCCCACATACTAGTTGCTGAAGCCCTAATCCTTCTAGGTGGTCGATGCAGGCGTCAGCAATGGGGTCCTGCGGGGAGTTGGCCCAGAGATTGAAGTCCCCGAGCAGCAAAAGGTGTCTGCTATTCAGGGTGTAGGTGGAGACAAAATCCGTCAAAGATGGGAGCAGCTGCGACTTGGGGCCAGGTGGCCTATAGCAGAGTAGAATCTGGACGGTCTCCTGGCCGTTTACTTGCAGTTGGAGAGTAAGGGTTTCCATGAATGGAAGAGGGTTTTGGAGGCTTGGTTTTGTGATCGCAAGACGTGTCTTATGAATCACCGCCAATCCCCCTCCTCTTTGCCCTATTCTATTTTCCGTTATAATACGGTAGTTTTCTGGCACCAATTCTCCAAGAATGGTGTTACAGTCGGCTGTGAGCCAGCTCTCTGTGATAAAGAGGCAGTCTAAGTCATGTTGCAATAAGAAATCGTGAATTTCTAATCGGTGTTTTACTGCCGATCTAGTGTTAATCAAAGCACATGATATGTGCTTTGGCTGTGGTAACTGCCTGCGATTTTTTGAAGTCGATCGTCGCTCGATCCTCAAAAGTCGCAGATTTCCTAGGGTCTTTTTGGTAGCGGCCGACAGAATTGCGGCAAATCGCTCCAGATCCCAAATGTTCTCCGCCGAGTATTGCCGATTAACCATGGCAGGAGTGGGGGGGTGGATTCTCGAGGATAACCGAATCCTCAGATCCTGGCTTGGTCCAGAGGAAGGCAAAAAACCCTGACCACGCTGAGCCAATATGCTGTGGTAGGGAAAAAATTCCTTCCTGACCCCTAAATAGGCGATCGGGTTATAGCCCTGGATCAAGTAATAAACGAATATGAGCAGGGGGAGATAGGGCTGGATGGAGCAAGCTGGCCACCAACCTGACAGCAGGATCCAGGCTGGGGGGGTACCAGGCTAAGGAGATCACTGTCTGTGCTGCCAGGGGGGCTGAGAAGGATGATCAGGGGCGAGGGGACTCTGCAAGGGTGAGTGAAAAGTAATTAGGTGGGGAGCGGCACGCCGCTAGGCCGCGGATGAAGCCGCGGCCTTTCCTGAGTCGCGGCTGCCGCTGCAGTGATGTGGAGAAGCAGTGATGGTGATGTGGAGATGCTTCTGGGGTGAGGTGGGGGATTTCTGGCCTGTAGCAGCGTGTGGGGATCGGCGCGGCGGTAGGCCGCAAGTGAAGCCGCGGTCTTTCCTAGATCGCGGCGCCCGCGATTCCCCACAGGCTGGCGCGGTTCTCGGGAAAAGCACCCGGGGGAGCAACCGCGGAGGGGAAGAAGGAGCAGGGGAGCAGGGGAGAGCCGTGGGGCATGGATGTTTGTGGCGGCTGTCCTCAAAAGGACGGCCGTCAATGGTCCCAGCGAGGCTCTTACCTGGAGTGAAGAGAATCCAGGGGAGGGCTGGATCACTGAACCGGAGGTAACCGGGGGTACCCAGGGACCCAGGGAGAGGTAAATTGTAGATAGTGGCAGCCAAGACAGGGGAGACAGGGAGGTGGAAGCCCCTGCTTGCCTGCGAGGCCTGGAGCCGCACAGTGGGAGGACCCTGCCTGGCTGAGCTATCCCTGAGAGAGAGACTCGTTGGAGAGCGTCCTTACTCTCTCAATACCTGACACTGAACTGATGGCAATGGACCCAGATTCCCATACACTGGGTAAAGGAGGGAAATGCATATAACGGGCTTCCTCCATCAATGCTAAAAAGCACAGATGGACAAATCTCCCGCTGCAGATATTGTATTCTGACAGCCGGCTGTGAAAATACCATAACCATGCATTATTTTGACCGTTTTTTTTCAATTCAGTCTAAGGATGTTAAGTGGGAATGTGCCAACAGGGCTATTCACAAAGCATATTTTATCTGCTTCCTGGTGACCCTGCTGAAACTTGCTTCATGTACTAGTCAGTGTAGCCCAGCAGGCATGTGATCAGATTAGTAGGTAATAGAACAGTATAAACTTTGCGTACAGTAGTGGGCACGCCCATGAACAATGCTTAGATTAACTGAATTGACTGCTTGCCAATTTTTTTTTTTGCTTCGAATAAAGATCACGATTCTCACGGCATAACATCTTTCACATTATACAAAAAAAATGGGCTAACTTTTTTTTTTTTTTTTTTTTTTTTTACTAGTAATAGCGGCGATCTGCGACTTATTTTAATTTTTTCGTGACTGTGACATTATGGCGGATTGGCGTTTATACAGTGATCAGTGCTGTAAAAATGCACTGATTACTGTAATGGAGGGGGCACTAGGAGGTGATCAGGGGGTTACTTGCGTTCCCGTGTGTGTTTCTAACTTTAGGGGGATGGGACTGACCTAGCAGAAATGACAGATCGTGGTTCCTAGCTATTAGGAATCCTTCCTCACAAAACAGAGTTGCCTGTATGTGTACACACGCACGCGCGCGCACATGTACGTGTCCCGGTTCTGCCTCTCATGCCCACGATCGCTTGCTGGCATTCACAAGTGTGTATTTTTTCTAGCAAAAATGATTTTAACTTGTAAACCTCAAATCTCAAAGTCTCTGTCCTTAAGTGGTTAAAGAGAACCGCCACCCCTGCAAAAAGTTAGAAGCCAGCAGCTACACATACTGCAGCTGCTGACTTTTAATAATGGGATACTTGCCTGTCCTGCAGTCCATCAGCTGTCGGATGCTGGTAAGGGAACCTACCATTGCAGGTAAGGGAACCCAGTAGTGTAGCATTACGGCTTCACGCCTGGCCCGGCAGCGGGAGGAGGAGGGAGCTGAGCCACTGATGTAATACGCTGCGGCCTGGACTCCCAGAAGTGGGGACAAGATTCCTGTCGGATACCTGGCCTATGCATTATGGTGAAACTTTTGGCAGTTACAGGCTCTCCTGTTTTACTCACTTGAGCCCCATATTTCCCTCGGAGATGCGATCACCCTCTCTGCATGGGGTCCTGGCTCTTGATTGGATAAGAGCGCTTCCCCTTGGGGGTTATGTGATGCGAGGAAGAGCTGCTGAGGGAACCCAGAAGAGGACGATTGGGGGCCACTCTGTGCAAAACGAGCTGCATAGTGGAGGTAAGTATGACCTGTTTGTAAACTTTTGCGTTTTCGTTTTTTAAAATAACAATCACTTTACGTTGAATCTGTTTAAAAAAATTTGAAGTGTAGCTCTAGCCCAATTTTTTTTTTTTTTTTTTAAGCTTTTTGGATAGCATAGAGAAGGGTTAACACCCCTGTAACCATTGTATCCTTATAGTGCAGCGCTATATATCCTATAAAATTGTTTCTATAAAACGCCAATAAATCGAAAAACTCAATGCAATATTTCCTATATTCAATTCTTGTATAAGTGTTTAAAACCATAGTACAATGTGTGTGTGTGTGTGTGTGTGTGTGTGTAAAAAAAAATATATATATATATATATATATATATATATATATATATATATATATATATATATATATATATATACATCTATACACACACATTTTTTTTTTTTTTTTTTTTTTGCTGCCTGTTCAGAAGCTTTCATCCACCATATGGATTTTGAAAATTTTGGGTTGTTGCGGAAGCAAGGATTGGTGATAAAGCATCACTGGGACACCTTTTTCCAATAAATCTTACAGTAGTGAATGTCCCTTCCTAGGGGTAGATTTCCTCTCGCTTCCTGTTGTCTTCCTCCAGTTGTAAGTAGGAGTCGGGTGTTTGTAACTAGGGGACCGCCTGTATATTGTTTCTTTAATTTGAAAAATACTAGTCTTTTACTATAGCTTTACTTGCAGGCTAAACATGAGAAATCCCAATAGATTTTCTTTTCCAGGTAAATGGAATGATTAGGAAAATCTTCCCTGCTGACTATCCTATTCTGACAGCTATCACCTGTAGTTGTCAGAATGGTTTCTGCACTTGATTGATTGCAGTCACTGTTCAGCTGCCAATTTTCCATCTGGTTCTTTTGAAAAGGACAGTTTGAAAAATCTACTTTTGTTTAGCTGGGTGGTACCAATAGGGCCACCCACAGCTTCAATCACTGGCTAACTATTGAATCAGATTTGTTTTGTTTGAATAGAACAAAGCAAACTGCATAACTAAAAAAAAAAAACTTTTGTAGTTTATTCCTTGGACCAGGATTATACACAAGAGTCTAAAAGCAGCTTGTTTTGTTCAAAATAACTTGCAAAGAACACTTGGTGCCGATTCACACAGGGGCAACCTGACTTGCAGCGCGACTTTGCAAGGTGACTTGGCGCAACTTACAACGTGACTTAAAGTTGCCTTTAGGACAGGCGACTTTGGCTGTGGCCTATCACAGAATAATTGGCTCTGTGGGAGGGAGGGGTTTGCCTGAGAACTATTTTGTTTTCCTGTAAAGTTGCTTCAGTTAAGACACTGATCTGACTTTGGAGGCAAATTCTATTGAAATCAATGGGTATAAGTTGCCTTGAAGTAGTACAGGAACCTTTTCTGAAGTCGGAGCGACTTCAGTAGTGTATATTAAGACGGCTCTCATTTACTTCCATTGAATTTCTCATGTCACACAACTTGGGGCGACACAAGTCGGATCCCAAGTCACTGTAGTGTGAACCGGCACTAAAGGAACAGATTGGGGGAAGTTTACTAAAACTGGAACATAGCGTCTGTTGTAGCTCTGCATAGAAACCAATCCACTTCCAAGTTTTATTGAAAAAGCTGAAGTCAGAAGCTGATTGGCTACAATGCACAACTGCACCAGATTTGGAGTGCTCCAGTTTTAGTAAATCTCGCCTGTTTTAAGGCTTCATTCACACAGGTGCATAGAACCATTACTCTGTACAGAGCGTTATGTATGTAATACTTTGTAATGACGACATGATTTCAGTGAAACCTTTGTCATTTCTAAGTGCACAAATTGCAACCCTCCACATGTGCATGAAGTTTAACGGTGCATTAACATATACTGTACAACCCAAGCCTTGCTATCTTTACCGCTTTCGGGCAGACATTTGGTTTACAACTGATAATTAAACATCTGCCAGTACAGTACATACAGGGTTACTTGTGGTAAACATGACTCCCCTGCCTCTTTTTTTTTTTTTTTTTTTAACATTTATCCACAAATACAGTGTATGCAGCAATTTTTAAATATGTATTCTCAAACGTGCAACCAATATAAAGTAGGTGTTCTCTGAATTTGCTCTGCAAAGGTGGAAATAGACTTCCATGCACTGGAAGCAGATCAATTGGGTTGACCTGTCTGTTTTTTAGGTGGACACGACCGGACTACCCATTGTTCTCTCTGGGGAACCAAATGTAAACTGACGTGTCTGTTTACACCCGCCTGTATCTGATCCGATCTCTTCCACCAAAAGCATACGAATGGGGACGTTTCCCATCTGGCGATCACATGACAGTTAGATAGAAATGGACAGGCAATCGGTTTTTCATTGGTCTGCCCCATAGAGAACGTCGGGCTGTGTCCGCTCTGCATCAGCGGAGCGCATCCACTTGATTGCGTCCACCTTGTGTGAAAGGGACCTAAAGCTGGGTTCACATACATGCGGTTTCAGTGCAGTTCTGTTCACGGGTTTAGGTGCAAATTTTTACCTAAAATTGTACCAGAGTTGAACCCAAAATCACAAAGGACCCTCTTTCAAACCGCAACGTGGTCGCCCGCACATGTGTAAACCAGCTCTGTTGAAAAATTGGTCCAATTCACATGTTCTGCGAATTGGATAGGGTTAAATACGCAGCAAATTTGCATATATGTGAACCGATCCTTAGTGATAACTCATACCAGTGCAATGCAACAACCAGTAAAATTCCAGTGGTAGTTCCCGCATCGCACAGAACTTGCAGGCAGTTCACATTGCCATATGCGAACCACTGCAGGTGTCAATAGAAAGTTAATGACGCCTACAGATTGGTTCGCATATTGCAGTGTGCACTGTGAATTCTGACAGGAATCTGATCTGATTCTGGTGCGGACAAAAGAGGGTCCTGCAGGCTTTTGGTCCGAATTTGCTGCAAATTCAGCCATATAATCAGTTCACGCTCATGTGAGTGAGTTCTATGCAATGCAGGAATTACTATGTATGGCCAGCATTAGATATCCGTTACCATCTTTTGGAGTTTTTATATGTTTGTTTTTTAAAAGAAACCATGCAACCTAAACTGAAGGAACAATTCCAATAAATGACCTGCTTTTTATAGCCTCTGGTCTTATGCTATACCTTGTATGCACATCGTTTGCAGAGAAGTATGGCCAAAGGTATTTTGGCTCTACTGCAGTTCATTCTGCACTCTTGTTACCCATTTTCAGCCAACAGCTAAAGCCTCACCATCACTCAGCCGGTCCAGGCTCGCTAAAGAGTCTGACCATATGGTCTGGATTCACCCAGATGCCTGGACCAGCATTTGGCTCAGCCTCTCAGTGATCTATTGACAGGCTGAGCCAGTCCCTCCTGCCCTCTCCACAACCCAGTGCTCCAGTGAGCGCTGAAAGGGCAGAGCAGAGAGCCGGTTACTGACCGTCACGGCTCTCTGTTCAGAGTGGAAGGTGAGATGGGACACCTGAAAACCAGAACGGTCCAGAATTAGTTTTCTCGTCTGTTAAGTTGTGTTTTCAAGGTAATATACTTTAGGGCTGCGCATCTTCACCGGTCTCACGATTCAATGCGATTACGATTATCAAGGCCACGATTCGAGTCGCTTCCGTGATGCATCACGATTGCAGCGCAAGTGCGCATGGCTTTCATCAAAAAAAGTACTCCATTTTTTTTTTATGTTTTAAAAAAAACAAAAACACAATAACACTTCCTGAATGTAGCAAAGTCTAAACACAGCGGACATGCTACAGGAGATGGTCAGAGACTGTGGACATGCTACAGGAGATGGTCAGACTGTGGACATGCTACAGGAGATGGTCAGAGACTGCGGACATGCTACAGGAGATGGTCAGAGACTGCGGACATGCTACAGGAGATGGTCAGAGACTGCGGACATGCTACAGGAGATGGTCAGAGACTGCGGACATGCTACAGGAGATGGTCAGAGACTGCGGACATGCTACAGGAGATGGTCAGAGACTGCGGACATGCTACAGGAGATGGTCAGAGACTGCGGACATGCTACAGGAGATGGTCAGAGACTGCGGACATGCTACAGGAGATGGTCTATATTTCTCCTCCATACAGCTCAGTCCCTGCCTGCAGTGACAATGACTTGTCACAGGTGACAGTACATCAGATTCCACTACATGCCCGTACCCCGTGTCCCCGGATCACAGCACCCCCCTCCTCCTCTGTACTTACATGCTGCTCTGCACAGAGGATGATTAGAGGGAACTTGCAGCCTTGTACTGAGATGGGCGATCTGCCAGCTCACCATCCCCCGATCTCCATTCCAGCTCTTCATTCCCTCTCCCTCTCCCTCCCTCCACTGTCAGCCGGGAATTCTCAGCTCTCCGTCAGCCCCGCTCACTGACTAGAACTTCAGATTAGTAAAGGATAGTGTTTGTATATGCCGCGCTAACGTGACTGACTGCACGGCTCGCCTATCTCCTATGTCCACTCGGCACTTACGTCTCTCCTGGCTGACGTCAGGAGAGACGTAAGTGCCGAGTGGACATAGGAGATAGGCGAGCCGTGCAGTCAGTCAGCGTGGCATATACAGACACTATCATCTACTAATCTGAAGTTCTAGTCGGTGGGCAGGGCTGACGCCAGGAGAGACGAAGCAGAGTGGACCGTAGGAGACAGGCGGGCCGGGCAGTAACACGAGCGATGTAAACAAAGGCACCATAGAACGGATCGCTCTCCCGGGAGGGGCGGGGGTGGGGCTAGGCATCGATTTTTCACGGTCGCATGCATCGGGTACACCCGAATCGCGATGCAGCGATTATATTTGATACCCCTAATATACTTGCAATGTGCAAAAAAAACGCCTCAGTCATTGTACTTTTCTTAATACAAAATGTCACCTGTACGCTCTTGTCCCAAAAGACCAGGAGAACTGTTTGTATGAACCATGCAAGTCTTCCTATTTTTAACAATTGCTAGTGGTTATATACGTTTTTGGAAAAGTGTATGTGTATCATTTTTATAAGCTGAAATTCTTGTCATACAAGAAACCATAAGTTACTGCTGGTATGTGTAAGCAACTGATTGACATATTATTGAACTTTTAAAGTGGAACTAAAGTCAAAGTAAATTATTGTACTGTTGAACAAGTCGCTCCCCTACTCAGTCGAGCAAGTCTTCCTTGGCGGATGCTTTTGGCCTCCAGGAGATCTGGCGGGGGAAACATCCAGAGGATAGGACATACTCGTGTGTCTCGGCGTCGCATAGATCTGGGTCTCGCATTGACTTAATGTTTAGGTCGGTTTCTGCCCTGTCTCATGTCGGGCGGTTTCTTATCTCCCGGCCGGTCTTTCGGACCATTCACCGCTGGAGCTGGGCCTGACTCTGGGTACCTCCCGCGAGCCGGGGTGTTGGAGGCTTGGGGCCCATTGGATAGATAATCCTCAAGTCCAGGAATTGGTTGAGCCCAGGCTGATGGAATACTGGGCGACGAACGAAGGGTCTGCTTCCCTTGGTGTGATCTGGGAGGCGGGCAAGGCTCATGCTCGAGGTGAATACATCTCCTCTATTAAAACAGTGCGGGCTGGGTTTGCGGCCCGGGCCACCCAATTGGAGCAGAACGAGGGGGAGGCGTTGGAGCTCTTTTCAGGACATCCCACGCCCGAAAATTATTCTACCCTGGCTCAGGCGAGGAGGGAGTTGAAGCTTCACTACGTATCGCTGGTACACTCTGATACGAGACAGCTGGCCGCCAAGCTTTTTGAGTCAGGGGATAAGAATGGCAAGCTCCTGGCCAACTTGGTGGCAGAGCCCACGCTTCAGACAGTAATCCCTAAAATCCAGTCTTCCACTGGTGACCCAGTTACTGACCCCGAAGGTATACTTAATGAATTTCACCTCTTCTACAGCAACCTGTACGATGACCCTTTATCTGGCTCGGCCGTTGCCGGGCTGGAGTTGCTGGGGGGGGGGGGGGGATCACCTTACCTCTCCTTTCTGAGGAGGACAGGGCGGAGCTAGACAAACCCCTATTACGCCAAGAAATAGAACATGCAATTTACTCCTTGCCTAACGACAAATCTCCGGGTCCTGATGGTCTACCCGGGGACTGGTATAAAACACATGCTGCTCTACTGGTCCCTAAACTAACTCAGTTGTTTGCAGATTGCCTCGAATCTGGTTTCCAGATAGTATGTATCAGGCTCATATAGTGTTGCTGCCCAAACCAGGGAAGGATCCCGATTGCTGCTCCTCCTATAGACCCATTTCGTTGCTGAACTACGACCTCAAAATACTTACTAAAGTACTAGCCTTATAACAGTAACAGACTTATGAAGGTGCTACCGTCCCTAGTCAACATAGATCAGACCGGCTTCATGCCCGGCAAGTCCACGGACATAAATCTTAGACGTGTCTTTACCCACCTCCAGCTCCCATCTGAAGAGAGTGCCTCCCGGGTTTTAGTTAGCCTTGATATCGAAAAAGCTTTCGATACAGTTAGATGGTCCTACATTTTTATTTTTTTTTGTCTCTTCCCTTTTACACAATGTCACTTGGGGGTGGGGGGATAAAGAGGAGTAAATTACAAAACAAGAAGTAGCTTAATAGGAACACGAGAGTGAATGAAAGTAGAAGACACTACTATTGTATCACAAGTTCTTAAAATCAATTCAGATACACACTTGCACCTTGGCCCTCGGGCCTCTTAAGAGAACCAGATAGAAGTAACTAAGTTGAAGAGAAATAGGTTAGTTTAACACTTGCACATATAGTTTAACACTATGATCACAAGGCCCCTTGCAAGGGGAGGGTAAGGGTCAATATACCGTATTTATCGGCGTATACCGCGCACTTTTTTGCCCTGAAAATCAGGGCAAAATCGTGGGTGCGCGGTATACGCCGATAGCCGCTTTCCCGTGCCGAGTTTCAAATACTGCGCCGGCATATACCGAGCGCAGTACACTCGGGTATAGTCGGGCAGACTATAGTCGGGTACGTCCTGGACGTACAGGACGTGAGCACGAGAGTAGCCGAGCCTGCCCGACTATTCACGAGTGTACTGCGCCTGCATATACCGAGCGCAGTACACTTGGGTATAGTCGGGCAGGCTCGGCTCCTTTCGCGCTCACGTCCTGTACGTCCAGGACGTCAGCGCGAGAGGAGCCGAGTCTGCCCGACTATACCCGAGTGTACTGCGCTCGGTATATGCCGGCGGAGTATTTGAAACTAGGCGCAGGAAAAGCGAGGAGGACGGCGCGAGGACACCGGACCCGACGAAGAGGACACCCGAAGCCGCAGACTGACGCCGGACCGGACGAAGAGGACACCCGAAGCCGCCGATGGACGCCGCACAAGACACCAAAACTGTAAGTACAAAAAACTTTTTTTCCACAGGAATGGCGGCAACTTTAGGGGTGCGCGCTATACGCGGGAGTGCGCTATACCCCGATAAATACGGGTAAGAATTAAACACATATGCTTCCTGCTTTTTTTTTGTCAAGCCCAGTAAGTCAAGAGAGTACAGGGTTAGAACACCTACACCTCAGTGGAAAAGGGAGGAAGGGCAACAAGGGGAGTGAAAAGGAGGAGAGAGAATTAATTATAATTATATTTTTTCTGTGTTTTTTTTTTTTTTTTTCCTCCATTTTTTCTTTTGACGGATGGGGGGGGGGGGCTAAAAACGACAGGCATTCATGGGAAATGTAATTTCGGATTATTTTTTTTAACAAGATAAATATAATGGTGTACCTAACAAAAGATGAGAATGTATAATCTTGTATGAATTGTAACGAGCAAAATAAAAATAAAATAAAAATGTTGATTATAAAAAAAGATGGTCCTACATGATGCAGGTTCTGGAGAGTTTTGGCCCTACTTTCCAGAAATGGATTGGTTTACTTTACAGGGCCCCTACGGCACGTATCAAATTAAATGGCAGGCTCTCGCCCTCCTCGATTAGGAGGGGGATGAGGCATGGGTGTCCTTTGTCCCCTGCGTTGTTTGCCCTGGTTATGGAGCCTCTGGCTGAGGCCTTGCGAGGGTCGAGCGAGGTATCTTGCATACGGGTTGGTTCGGTGGTCCAGAAACTGGCATTGTACGCAGATGATTTAAACCTCTTCCTCAGGGACCCCCGTCCCTCGCTAGCCGGGGCACTTCAGCTCCTGGATTGTTTTGCGTCCCTTTCTGGCCTCCGAGCCAACTGGAGCAAATCGCTCGTCCTGCCTATAGACCCTGAGGCCCCTGCAATGGGCTGACTCTATTAGATACCTAGGGATCAACATCTCTTCTAATACCCAGGATCTTCTTAAGCTTAATTTGTCCCCGGCGCTGCAGTGGTGTACATCAAAATTGAAGGCTTGGTCGAACCTCCCATTATCTCTTATAGGGAGAATTAACTTAATTAAAATGAAGCTCCTACCAGTCCTGTTGTATGTTTTACGGCACTCTCCGGTCTGGATATCAAAATCTTTCTTCCAGCAGCTAGACTCCTCGGTGGCCTCCTTGTGGCAATCGCGACCGGCCAGATTCAGTACAAAGATTCTGCGCAGGTCGTGGACACAGGGGGGACTTGCCTGCCCTGACTTCCACACATACTACTTAGCGGCAATGCTCACCCATGCACACAACTGGCTGGTGTCGGATGACACCAATACGTCAGTCGTCCTGGAGGCAGCTCACCTGGGGTCCTTTGAGGCCCTTCGCAATGCCCTTTATAGGGGTGTGGGGGGTTCTCCTGTGCTTCCAACAACGGCTATGAAAACGATTATTAAAGCATGGCATGTGGTAGTGATCAAACCTAATTTGGCGAAGGCCAGGTGGTCCCCCAATACGCCACTCTGGTGTAACCCACGGCTACGGGAATTCCACTCTCTGCAGGATCCAGGGTTGTGGGCTGGTAGGGGCATCAGATATTTGAGGGACATATGTGATGAGCTGGGTCTATTTACATTTGATAGGCTTAAAAATAAATTCCAGCTTCCGAACTCATTCTTCTTCAGGTTCCTGCAGCTTCGCCATGCCTTTAATTCATAGTTTAGATCACCCCGGCTTCGGCTGGAACTCGATGACTTGGAAGTTCTCCTGGTTAAGGTCGATCTCCCCAAGCCACTATCCCAAATTTATCGTGCACTCCTGCCATCTATTCAGGTAGGGCTAGATGGCCTCCGTGATACGTGGCGGGCGGAGGTGTGAGAGCTGGATGGTGAAGATTGGGAAGATATGTGGGACTATCCACTCCAGCAGCTGGTTGCTACTAGGGACAAATTGATCCAATTCAAGATTCTCCATAGGATCTATTATACGCCCCAGCGCCTGCATCGCATCTACCCGACCCTGTCGGCCAGCTGCTGGAGATGCTCTGGTACCCCAGCAGATTTTGCGCACATATTTTGGGATTGCCCCCAAATTAGCGATTATTGGAGAGAAGTGACTCAATTTATTCAGTTTAACCACCATCCCTATTCCCCTAACACTTAGTGTTTGCATCCTCGGCCTGGTGGAGCAATTGGCACTTGCTAAGGCTACACACTCTCATAGGTATCCTTCTTTTCTATGCAAGGAAAGCCATAGTCCTGAAGTGGAAGTCAATTACCCCTCCCCTCCCCCCCCCCCCCACCCTGACTGCATGGAAGCGGTTGGTCAATGCAACCGTGCCCCTCTATAAGGCGACGTATCTGTCTCGAGGATGCCCTAACAAATACCAAAAAGTCTGGCATCTGTGGATAAACTCAGAATCCACAACAGACGACCAGCTCCCTGGGGAATAGCTCAGGTAGACTACGCTGGTACCTACCTGTAACACTCAGTGTTGAGACCCATACTCCGAGCTGGTTAAGGGAGGCAATACATAGATGAGGTGACAGTCGTAATTAATCCCAAGGGCCCCTGTAGCTACTCGCTCAATCACTGAGGACTGGGAGGAGAGTCGACAAAATGCAATAGCTCCTTGTGTACTCCTGACATGTGCAACCTGAGAGGGTTCTAGGCAGTGTGCAGTCAGGCGTGCCTAGTGTAATGGTGTGAAGACTGATTGTTCTGTTATTTTTCTTGTTTTTTGTTTTTCTACTCTGTTCTTCTTCTTCTTTTTTTTTTATTTTTTTTTATTTTATTTTTTTGTGCACGTCGCTACGTGCAATGTTTGGCCGGGGTATGGCCCTATGGCCCTGTTTTGTAACTCAAGTCTTTAAAATTACCTTAATAAAAACAATTTACAAAAAAAAAAAAAAAAAATTATTGTACTGTTATAGGAACCTCCTAGAAGTGTTAATTGTGATTAAGCAATAGCCTGAGAACAAAAGTTTTTCCTTGACAGATAAAAATTAAATAAAAAATACAATCTTTACAATGTTTATTGATTCGGTTATCCATTCCTCCTAGGTCAGCAGAACCTACTGCTGTGGCACATACAGAGCAGGTCCAATGAGACAAATCAGCCTGGTTGGAGCAGTTGATGAAGAAGTTGGAGATTTTTTTCCAGAGTTCCTAGACATGTTGGAAGAGTCTCCATTTTTAAAGGTTAGTTTGACGTGCACCTCATATCTGATTTAACCCGATTGATGGCCTTATATTTTTAGAGAGTAACTCCACTTTTGTGGGGGTGAAAAAATGGCAAATAAAGAAAAAATAATATAGTGTATACAATTGCGACTCAAGTCATATTGTAAATTAATGTTATTAAAAATGACCTTTCCTTTTCAATCTGCAGGCGCTGTAATTTTCTGAGAATGCATTGCAATATGGCCACCTGGAGTTGTTCTGTACATAGAGTGTGTACTGACTACCCCTAGAAACATTTCCTGCTTGTGTAATTGCTTCTTTTTTTTTTTTTCTCAACAAAAATTGAGTTACTCTTTAGGTTTTCCATATGTTTTTATTTATTGATGGGAAGGTGGGGAAAAAGTGTGTGAAATATGTTATATATTTTACAAATATATTCTTTATATATCAAAGATTTGAGACTTAATGTAAAGTCTTAAATTGCATGTTGTCTCAGCTGAAAACAAGCGATTCCTGCAATACATTTCATGTTACACTGTAGATCTCAATGCACCTCTCAAACAATTGAAATATGAATTTCTGCCACTAGGGGGCACTGCAGGGGAAATGGTTTAGTTTGCTTGTGGATTTCATCTTGTACCTCCTACAGTTTAGTGATTTTTTGGTATACAGTGGATGATAGTTTCTGTCCTCTCAGGCTTTAATTGATGGCTAGAGGGCAAATTTTATCTTTATAACCTTCCCCACCATCACCGCATCATTGTGTACCTATAGTCTGGTCAGTAAATTGGTATTGATTTTCCTCCCCTGCTGCAAATTTACAAATATTGTTAGAAGAAATATTTATTTTACAAATGCTACAATAACAAAACACATCTTTTGTGTGCCAGAAGTGCCCTAAAGACAATATACAAATACTTTATGCAGTTAAATGAGGTGGACCAGAATGGATGAAAATGTGAGTAGCTTTTTTTCCCTCCTGAATGAGTTCTCATTCCAGAAACACTCCGCTGCTTCTGGATTATTACAAAGTGTTTCTTCACCAGTAGCATCTTCAAGTAAGGAAGTGATTCAAACCAATTCAATTTCTAAAACGACTGCACACTTATTTATATAATATATATAAATATAAATATATATATATATATATATATATATATTCTATACATTTTTCCGAAAACTTTCATTATTCCCCCGAAGGCAAATAACTTAAAAAAAATGCAGTGGGTGTTTTTTTTTTTGTTTTTTTTTTTTCACGCTCCTGCGTGGTTTTATCATTTTCTGGAAAGATTACATTACATCTTTAGTTGTTACTGAACCCCACCGTTTCAGTATGACCAAGATGTGACCCTGTTGTTCGTTCGATTTTAGTACGGCACCAGAGACCCCCCCCCCCCCCCCCCTCTGACCAAAGATGCACGCAGAGACAAATTCAGAGAGTGATCTAACATCATATATTTATTCATGGTTTATATAAGATTTCTACAAGCATTACAAAGGTCAACCTGGTCACACATCAGGTGCAAGCTTTAATATGTCAGAGTACATAAACAATACACTGAAATGCGTAACCAGAACAGAACTTTGTCTGCAAACTACAAAACCATAAGATAACCAAAAGGTCATAGACTTTTTCCCAAATAAAGATATGTGTGTGCGAGGAACAATATGCAGAAGATATGACTTGAACAATTATTCACAAAATGGATACTTCTAAAATGGAGTCACAATGGCTCATATTCCTTCAGTTACCTTGAATTTGGCTCATTTACTATATTTGTTTTCAGTTGCATGCTGTCCTGTGTTGCCAGTATTGTAAATAGAGCTGTTAATAGACCAACTAGTTTCTAGAGACCTTGCTACCAAACCATTATTGAACCACGTGCCCACTGGGCACTTGTACCCCTTTCCTAACCAGACCAATTTTCAGCTTTCAGTGCTCTCACATATTGAATGACAATTACTCAGTCACACTGTACCTTTTATGAATTTTTTTTTTAATTTATTTTATTCACACCGCTTTCTTTTGGTGGCATTTAATCACCACTGTTTGTTTTTTTTGTTTTGTTTTTTACAGAGATACCACTGGGTTTTTTTTTTTTTGCGCTATACATTAAGGACAGAAATTTTGTTTGGTACAATTTAGCAAATTAGGATGAGCACTGAGTTGGCACGGGTGAGCACGAATTGGGATGAGCATGTATGGGCACAGATCAGCGCTGTGGGCATCAAACATCCAACCCACAGCTCTGCTGTACCGATCAGTGTGGGGAAAGGGGAGAAGCTGAACCGGGCATGCTCCTGTTTGACAAGTGATCGCTCCGTCATTGGACATAGTGATCACGTGATAAAGAGCCGCTCTCCTTGGCCTTTTACCCCGATCCGTGATGCACCGGGTCCAGAGAAACCGGCCATTTCGGACACTCCCGGTGTGCGTTACTTCGGGAGGATGTCCCTGGGCCCCCTCCCAGAACTAGCTGACTGCGCTGTAGCTGTCTTTCGACTATGGCCTGGTTGGCAAGTGGTTAAGTCATCGTCCTACCCTCTGACTCTTTGATGCAAACATTAAACTAAGCAGTGGCTGGACTTTTGTTGCCCACATCTCCTTTTAAGACTGACCAGAGTCCGTTTGAATCTCAGCCGGTTGAGCAGGAGCTGGCTGAGATTCAAGCCATGTATAGGCAGGTTGAATGTACCAAGTTGATCGATCAAGAAATTCAGTCTATGGCCTGCTTTAGACTTTTTTTTTTTTTTCCTTACCTGCTCATTTAAATTGCAGATTACCCTCAACATACAGTATCTGTCAACCCAGTGTAACATCTAATGCGAGCCATCCAAAATGCTCATTAGTCGGTGACCCTGTTGAGCAATGACAAGCCTCTGTTGAGCTCCTTTATTCTGGGACAGGGTCCCAAAACAAAGTTTCTACATTGGTCCGCAAGATCGTGGCACTGTATGGTGATGTTTTAAAGTGTTGTACTGGATAAGGAGATTGGGACCAGGGGGGTGGGTGAGTTGACCTTTCTATTTTGTGAAAAGGTAAACTAACCCTTCAACTATATACTGTTTTTGCCATTAGACCACCACATATGGCAGACTTTGCTGTTGTCATTAAGCTGGACATTTTATAGATGGTCAACTCCTATCCACAGATTGATTAGTGGTTCCAAATTAATAACTACTGCAGTAGGGAACAGAAACAAAATACTCTGCATCTTTCCAAATACAGTACAGACCAAAAGTTTGGACACACCTGCTCATTCTTTATTTTCATGACTATGAAAATTGTAGAGTCACACTGGAGGCATCAAAACTATGAATTAACACGTGGAATTATATACATAACAAAAAAAGTGTGAAACAACTGAAAATATATTTCATATTCTAGGTTCTTCAAAGTAGCCACCTTTTTGCAGCAGACACATCTCTAGAACAACTGTTAAGAGGAGACTGTGTGAATCAGGCCTTCATGGTAGAATATCTGCTAGGAAACCACTGCTAAAGAAAGGCAACAAGCAGAAAAGACTTGTTTGGGCTAAAGAACACAAGGAATGAACATTAGACCAGTGGAAATCTGTGCTTTGGTCTGATGAGTCCAAACTTGAGATCTTTGGTTCCAACCACCGTGTCTTTGTGCGACGCAGAAAAGGTGAACGGATGGCCTCTACATGCCTGGTTCCCACCGTGAAGCATGGAGGAGGAGGTGTGATGGTAATATGACCTGGCCTCCACAGTCACCGGACATGAACCCAATCGAGATGGTTTGGGGTGAGCTGGACTGCAGAGTGAAGGCAAAAGGGCCAACAAGTGCCAAGCATCTCTCGGATCTCCTTCAAGACTGTTGGAAGACCATTTCAGGTGACTACCTCTTGAAGCTCATCAAGAGAATGCTAAGAGTGTGCAAAGCAGTAATCAAAGCAAAAGGTGGCTACTTTGAAAAACCTAGAATATGACTTATTTTCAGTTATTTCACACTTTTTTGTTATGTATATAATTCCACATGTGTTAATTCATAGTTTTGATGCCTTCAGTGTGAATCTTCAATTTTTATAGTCCTAAAAATAAAGAAAACTCTTTGAATGAGAATGTGTGTCCAAACTTTTGGTCTGTACTGTAACTGTTCTGCTTTATTATGATGCAATTGAAGGTTTTTATACACATGATTAGGTAGGTATCACATTTAATATTACAATTGTAAGTTTATGGTAACATAGGCAGGCTAATTCTAATCAGGACTCGAAAGAATGCAAACGCACTGAAAACATTATTGGTGCCGTGTGCAATACATACAGAATAGAATACAATTGCATACGGAACTTACAAATTTCCTATACATCATTTTGCTGTGTTTTTTCATTTGGAATGTAATAGCAGCCAATTGGCAACCTTTGCATGTGTCGCAGAAGAGAAATAATTTGGGACATGCCTGGAAATCCACAGCAAGGAGTTGAGCATGTGCAGAAGAGTACTTTTCAATAATAGAATCAAAATGAGAAAAATGTATTGCTGGCAATTAAATGACTGAACTAGGTGTACTTCTGGTGCCTGGGTAACTTGGGCTGAAATCTTACATGAAACTGGATGAGATTTTATTTGGTGCAAATATTATATTTGGTCATCCCACACAGTATTTTGAACTATTGTGTGATGAACCATTTACATGGTAGAAAACTTCAAAGCTTTTTAAAATGTCCCATGTATGACACCACTTTTTTAATTATTATTTTAAAGCTGCTTGTGAGAATTCAAAATTTTGCAATGTCATCTTTATGTTTTACAGATGACTTTGCCATGGGGGACAATGTCTACACTTAAACTTCAGTGCAGATCACAAAGCGATGATGGCCCAATTCTGTGGGTGAGGCCAGGAGAGCAAATGATCCCCACGGCAGACATGCCAAAATCCCCATTTAAACGTCGAAGGTAAGGGGGTGCGTGTTTTGTGATCATCAATTCTGTTAAAGGGCTTTCTACATTAAATATAGATTTGGCTTCTTTCACACTAGTTTTAGTGGCGCTTTTCTGCCCCTGTTAGCAGCCAAGGAAAGGGTTAAATGTGCCTGTGTTGCAGCGCTACCCTTTGCAGGTGCTTATGCAGCGATGCCTATTCGCCAGTGTATACACCACTCCCAAACTGCCCCAAAGATGCTGGTTGCGGGACTCTTTCTCCTGTCCTGCAAGCACACTGCCCCAGTGTAAAAGCATGCAGGCTTTCACACTGAGGCATGAGAGACACTTTTTTTTTTTGGTGCTATTTTTAGCGCTAAAATGCCTGAAAAGCGCCTTAGTGTGAAAGGGGTCTTAGGAATGCAATCCTGCTTCATAACAGTTGGATGAATGTGTACCTCCCTTAGATTTACTATGTCCACAGTGTAATATTTAAGTTTGACTTCCCCTATTCTCCTTTTTTGTGTGTGTGTGTGTTAGAGCTGCACGATTAATCGTTATAAGATCGCAATCTTGATTCACCCCACCCCCCGCGATCTCCACGATGGATTAGTGTGATTTTCTGATCTCCCCACGGAACCAGCGTGGAATGCAAATGGCGGATATCGGAAACTGACATTGGTCAGTGATGCCAATGTACCACCGCGTTTCTTGGCCGGGAAACGAAACATGCAGAGCAGTGAGTGCGCACTGTGTGAGTGCACACACCAGCAACAAAGTGGAGCCTGTGAGCCGACCTAAAATACGGCAATCACTGTCCCTTATTATGAATATAACCACAGTCTGAGTCAGCTACCCATATTATAAATATTACCACAGTCAGCTACCCAGAGTCTGGGGTAGCTGACTCAGACTGTGGTAATATTCATAATATATTGTAAGGTGCAGTGCCAGTGGTTGCCGTTTTTTTACGTCCACTCCTCACATGCCCCCCTTTTAATAGCCTGACAGTCAGACAGGCTATTAAAGAGGGGCGGACTTAAAATACTGGCAACCACTGGCACTGTACCTTATAATATATTATGAATATTACCACAGTCCGCTACCCAGAGTCTGGGGTAGCCGACTGTGCTAATATTTATAATATTGATAGCTGACTCAGACTGTGGTAATATTGAAAATTAAAAATGTTTTTGAGAATCATGAGAGAATCGAGATCTTCATTCTAAGCAAAAGAATTGTGATTCTCATTTTTCCCAGAATCGTGTGTGTGTGTGTATGTATGTGTGTGTGTGTGTATGTATGTGTGTGTGTGTGTGTGTGTGTGTGTATGTATGTGTGTGTGTGTGTGTGTGTGTGTGTGTATGTGTGTGTGTGTATATATATATATATATATATATATATATGACTGAGGGGAAATGCTTTTTCATTTAAATCCCCTATATTTGATTGTGTAAAGGGGGAAGATTAATTTTAATATTTAATTCAGAGTCCTACATTGAGTTTACAGGTGAGTAGGTTGCATTCAACTTATGTCCTTTTTCTTCTTTTTTTTTTGTTGCAGATCGATGAATGAGATAAAGAACTTGCAATATCTGCCTCGTGCTAGTGAGCCTAGAGAGGTCCTCTTTGAAGACAGAACAAGGGCACATGCAGATCATGTTGGCCAAGGTTTTGACTGGGAGAGTACAGCAGCTGTAGGGGTTTTGAAGGCCGTGCAGTTTGGAGAATGGTAAGATCATTTAGACCATGAAAGCTGCATATTTGGATATTCATATTCTGTCATTATCCAAAAAAGTATCAACTGTTCTTCCAATACAGCACATGTTCTTCTGCATAAATGGTTATAAAAAATAGAGTTTAAAAAATCTGCATGAACATATTCATTTTGAATAAGTAAAGACTTTGTTATACCCATTCTGTATTTTATTAACTGTAATTGTTAACAATGGTATGTGTCTGATATGGACTCGGCTACACCATAGTAAAAACACAAACTTGCAGAACAGTCTTGTTGACTTTTTATTTTTTTTCATTTATTGCCAGGAGTGATCAACCCCGCATAACCAAAGATGTGATCTGCTTTCATGCAGAAGACTTCTCTCAAGTTGTGCAGAGGCTACAGCTAGATCTCCATGAGCCTCCTGTGTCCCAGGTAAAGTTTTAAGACCTGTACGTGATGCTTTTCCATGGATAGTACTGTTATTTAAAAGTGGTTCCTTTCCTTAAAATTGTGGGGAGAAAATTTTAGAAATGCGTAAGCTGGGCAATGGTGACCATGCAAATTGAGGAAACCTTATGGATGTTCATTCTCTGGTTATTAGTCAGTTGGTTTCTTTCCCTGACTAATTGTTGCTGCTGTTGTTTCTCCTGCTTCCCAGGGATGGTGATTTTTAGGGGTATAGATTTTTGTTCACACACTTGAAGTGGAAATGCAGGCAAAACCTTTTTTCTTTATCTTTCATTAAGGTTCAGAAGGAATTCTAAGTCAAGTGGGTTAGGTTTTGACATGCGGGAGATTGGGCACTGACAGACAAAAGTTGTTAGTCAGCCAGATATAACCCACTCTCATCATGCTTTACATTCTTGCTAATCCTAGGTGAATGGCATATTTTATCTCCTTTTGAGCAAAGCAAACCCATTTTACTAGATTTTTATTTATTTTTTTAAATTGGCAGTGTGGTGTGTAGGCCAGAGTGCTTTACAGGCCTGCCAGCATATCCTGTGCCTGAAGACTCCATGAGGCGTATGTACACCTGCGGGAAAGACTCTGAAATGTGATATACATTAGAGTCCTGTACTAACACTCTCCTGTAGTTGCTGTTTTGCTGCCACATGGTGCTCTCCTGACCACCAGGGCAGCAAGTTATTGGGCCTTGTTCCACCTTTTAATGGAGCTGGGCCTGTGATTGTTCCTCATGCTATTTCCCCTCTAGGGGTTAATGCTTGGAGACTGGTGCTTTGACTCTTTATTGTTACAGGGCTGGTACTGTTTTTAACTTCTTTCACATACAACCAGCCCAGTTCTACCTTGCAGCTGTTGGGAACATGCTCGGTGGAATGCCACTGAGTTACTTGGGCCCATGTGCACATGCCCAGCCTGCTGCCGATTTGAGACAGTCTGGTGCTTGAACAATAGATATTCTTGTACTATTCTGACCTAGGCCCCACAATCTGTAGCAGTTGCCAGGGCTCGCATAATTATGCAGATTCCCACAACCTCCGCAAACCTGACGGGTTTTTTCCTTGCTCTGGCTTTACAGTGACAGTCGGCTGTAAAATCATCCCAACCCATAGTGTTTTTTTTTTTTAATACCCATATAGTGAGTGTCTGAACTGTTTACATACTGCAGTATGTCGGATCATAAGCACACAGTAAGTGGTTCTGCAGGCCTTTCCAGGTCACAATCCACTGATCGCTTCGGGATGGTTTGCAGTGTCCCTGATAAAGGACCTAATGCCGACAGCCTGGATCATTATCTCCTGATTCAGGCTTCAGGCCCCTCCAACCTGATTTGCCCCACCCCTGCATTATCCTTGGAAGTCTGTAGTCCTGTCTGATTTTATGCAAAAGATCACTTCAGTGATCGCAGACTCAGATGTAAAGTACTTCTATGCCATCTCCTCCCAGTGCCTGTATGAAACAAAAAGACGCACCTGGTGAATGAGTCTCTAGTTGATCCCCCACACCCATTTGTCTGGTGCTAGCCCAGCTCACATGCTGTGTAATATGAGGAAATGATTCAGAACGGCTGCACATCCAATAATCCTTTTATTGAAGCTTCATATGACAGGTGGTTGACAGATGGAGCAGGAGACATAGGTAGATGTGTTTCGCACAAAGTTGGCACTTGGTCATCCTTCTCTGAATCTACAGCCTCTGCTTTTTGGGATCAAGATTGTGAGCATTCAAGTGATTTCTTACCAAACTGTACTATCCAAAGTAGATGTGGTACTTGGACCTCAGACTCCTAGCAGACTTATGGGCCCTGTCATATTGCCCAAATCTTTTGTCCAATGAACTGTTTCCCACCCTTGCGGACTTTAAGCAGTGTGGCTGTGAAAACCTGGAGCCTATCTATCTTTCTAATACTACATTCCTACAAGCTAAAAACTAGCCATTTGAGCCCCTTATGCTCTCAGCAGCTGGTTCTGAGGGACCCAATGTTTATACCTGGTGTTCTCCATTTAATACAAGTGAAACTTCATGGGAGAAATTAAAGAAATGGGCAAACAGGCAGGATTTTTAATGCAGAAGAGACATTCTGGCTCTTCTGCATTACTGTTACTAATCTGTCTTATCTTATCTTTGGCAATGCTAAGCTCACTGAACTCCTGGGCACGCACAGGAGTGACATAAACTAGACACAGCCAATAAATGTGGCCAATAATTGATACCTGAAAGCAGGCTGCCCGAACATGCAGCATCTCAGAGCTCCCCGCCAATTGCTGACATCGCAGGACTGAAAAATTGGCTTCCCTATGCACACAAGTAAGCAGGATGGAGAAATCCTTGCTGGGACATTGTACGAAGACAGTTGGCATACACTGATCAGAGGCTACAGCCACTAATGCGAGAAGTTTTTCCTGATGGACTTCTGTTGAACAGGGATGTTCATACACTGATAAAAATTTGGCCTATCCCTACTGAATCGCCTGAATTTTGATCCATCTATGACTTCCCAAGCCCAAGGGAAGCTGTCCCCATGTATCTAGTCTCTCTAGTTCAAGATCCATTAACACCTGCAGTGTCACTCCTCCTCATGGACCCATTGCCAACAGCTTGAACAGTTACCCTGTGCTTAAGGCTGCATTCACACCTAAGCGTAGGCGATTTGCAGCGTTTTTTGCCGCGACAAAACGCTGCGTTTTTTACTGCGGTTTTGTACAGGTCATTGGCACCAATGGGAAAACGCCCAAGCCGCCCGATTCGCGTGACAAAAAAGGAAAAAAGGGTCCGGGACTTGTTTGAGCTTCAGGCGTTCGGCGTTTGTTCGGCGTTTTGCAGTGGAGATGTGAACCATCTCCATAGAGAATAATGTTATTTTTCCCCTCTATCGTCTTTGAGCGTCGTGCTTCAGGCGACAAAACGCTCAGGTGTAAATGCAGCCTAAGTGCTTAAAACACTTCTTAGATTTTAGTGTAAAGTAAAGCACTGACTACTACTGTTGCAAGGCACCAGCAATTAAACATTCTATTGACAAAGGTTTGGTAAACTTTCCAGATCCTCGTTTCTTTATTGGCCCCTATATTGCAACCTGTTATGAATGTGATGACTGTCTTTCAGATTGGACCACATGTTGACAACCCACAATATTTAGTTGATGGGTTAATTGATATTGCCAGATTTCCCAGTTTAGTTAACCTGTATATATTTAGAGAGCTCTTTGGTTTGAAATGCTGTTCTGCAGAACAGCAATGAGTTTTTGCTGTGAATGCCTTTTGAGGCCCTGTACACATGATCAGACATGTCCGAGGAAACATGTCCGACGGACCGCTTTCATCGGACAAGGCTGAAGTGGTCTGTTGGTCTGATGTGCGTACACACCATCGGACCAAAATCCCCTCGGACCAGAACGCGGTGACGTAGAACACAACGACGTGATGAAAAAACGAAGTTCAATGCTTCCAAGCATGCGTCGACTTGATTCTGAGCATGCGCGGGATTTTGGTCCGATGATTTTGTGTACTAACCATCGAACATGTCCGACAGACAGGTTTCTAAGCATGTTTGGAAACTTTTGTCTGCTGGAAAACGGTCCGATAGGCTGAACACACGATCGAACATGTCCGCTGAAACTGGTCCCCAGACCAGTTTCAGCGGACATGTTCGATCGTGTCTACGCGGCCTTAGAGTGAACGTCTCTTTAGAGACACTCATTAAAAACAAATTGATGGGAATAACATACTCATTTGTTCTAGCTAAGGAAGCCCAGTGCCTGGTTTAAGCTGATGCTATTTCAGATGTGACTTGAGTTGGGGTTAATCGCATGAGAATGATCATCATATTGCTTCCAATGGTGCCTGTTCACATCATTGCAGCGGAGCTGGGATGTGATTAGGCAAATGGCCCTGTGCTATTTTGGTGCGATTTGGCTGCATTTAATAGGAAGACCACACCCAAAACCCAACCAAATTTACAATACAGAATCAAATTGCATTAGTGTGAACTAAGCCAAGTCTAGTACTAAAAATATTAGAGCTCTACGATTTGGTCTGTCTTCTGCACGCAGCGTTCCAAGAGGAGACCAAATTCTACTACAGACCTCTAAAACTTGACTTTCTGTCATTGTAGTAAAAGGCTGGTCACTATTTAGACAAATGGACCCACCTGACAGAGAGCCAAGTTATCTTTGATCTGGTAGCTCAGGAATACAGCTCTGGGGTTGGGGAAAATTCTTCCTCCCTATGCCTTGAAAGATCCTGTAGGGCTGAAGAGGAGTGCCCTTTGTCTTGGGACTTGGACGTCATACTAATCCTGTCTTCTGTTCAACACTCTGGAACTCGATTTGGTCATCTCTACAGTGGCTGACAAGTTGCCTCAGCCTGTAATGTTTGGACCATGATCAACCTGAAAATATCCTGTGGACTCTTCAGATTTCATCAAGAGCCCAAATGCTGTTTATCACCTTGCTTCAGTCACTGACTTGACATGGCTGTCAAAGCCCAGATTTGGAGGGACAGTCCTTTTTTTGATTCGGTAATTCTCATGCTGTTAAAAGCTAGGAAGTCTACCATTGCATATGAAAAGCATACTTTGCCTTGTGCAAAAAGGATTTTTTTTTTTTTCTTTTTAAGAATCGCCCCATACCATTAAAGGACAAATCTTGTCCCTTTGAGATTCTATTCTAAAGACCGTTCATCTGCTATTGGTTTGTACATGGATCCTCTATGCAACCACTGGTGGCATTTGGATTTGGTTCTGTTGGCTCTTCAAAGAATGCCTTTTGAAACTTTTTCAGGGACATTCCTCTTTCCACACTTATATAAACTAAGTTGCATTCTTTGTTGCCATTACCTCTGCAAGGCATTTTTCTAATCTTGTAGCCTTTCCTTGTAATTTGTCTTTGTATTTTTAACGAACACATAAGTGATGAGACCTAGGTCATCCTTCCTCAAGAAGGTAGTTTTATCTTTTCACCTCATCTCAATAAGGACAGTGTCTTCCTGTCTCCTGCCCAGCTTAACTACATCAGAAAGTAATGAAAAACTAAAGTAAAAAAATGACTTTTTGGCATCTTAAAGTGGTTCTAATAGCTTAAGGTTTATTACCTTCATGCAGTCTATGCATGAAGGTAAAAATTCCTCTCAGTGCAGGCCCAGCCAACCCCTGGGCCTGGGAAAATGGCTGTACGAAGGTATGTACAGCGAAAAAAAAAAAAACTATCATTGTTAAGTGAAGACAATGTAATGTTAGAAAAATGTTTTAGGGTGAACCCCCGTTTTAATATGTCTGTGTCTAGACCTATACGTTTTAATGTTTCTATGTTTTTTTTTAATGAAAAACGCATTATGTGAATCCAGCTTTAAACTGTTGTTTTTTCTGCTGATACTGTTCTCTTTTTTATTAAAAAAAAAAATAATTTTCCTTTTTTTTTTTTTCTTTTCTTTTTAGTGTGTTCAGTGGGTGGATGAAGCAAAGCTAAACCAACTGCGGCGGGAGGGAATCCGGTATGCACGCATTCAGTTGTGTGACAACGACATCTATTTTATCCCTCGCAATGTTATTCACCAGTTCAAAACCGTATCGGCGGTGTGCAGTTTGGCATGGCACATAAGACTGAAGCAGTACAGCTACAATAAAGAAGGGGGGCAGCCTGCAGAAAAGGACCACAACTCCACTGAGGCTCTTCCAGAAACTCGGTCCACCAGTATAAAAATAGAACCAGAGGAGACTCCCCTCTCTCTAACAACACAAGGACCTTTTGTAGCACCAACTCCTTCCACACAAACAAAAACCCTTAACACTCACCAGTCAGATTTGTAAATATAATATTTGGAAATTTTTTATTTTGTATTCTATTTTGTTTCTTAAGCCTATTTTTAAAATTTTGATGTGAAGTTATAGTTTTATAACGGACTGACTTCATTCCTGTAATTTCCAATTACTCCATACCAGTTTCATGACTTTCAATACGAACAGCAGCAAACCATAAGTGAGATGGCTTGATGTTAAGAAGAGCAATGTTACCTTTGTAAAGGTTATAACCTTGGAGAGTCGTAATGGCAGATCTTTCAATCTTGTGAACCTTTTCAAAGGCATGGGCTTAAATGAGAAGCACTTTTACCTATCACTTATTCTATGGCTATTTTACTTTCATAACAGACTTGGATGTACATGGTTTCCTTCCAAATTTGCGGTGAGATTGAATTCATGACTTGTGAGAAGATGGACTATTGATTGAGCCTGTGTTTCCTGTGTGTGTGTGTGTGTGTGTGTGTGTGTGTGTGTTTTTTGTTTTTCCTTCTTTGTAAATGGCACAACTCGTTTGAATTTCATACACAGGCTTTGTTTGTATAGGTTTATTTTTTATGCAGATTTTATTTGGTACTATAGTTTCCAACACATGTAACTGTCCCAGCTTTTTTTTTGTCCCCCCCCCCCCTTTAGGAAAATACTGGTTGGCACAAAGCCATAATCCTGTATTTTACTTTTTATTTTTGTATGTATTTATTTTTATATGCCTGCAGTTTTTAATTTATGATGATCATCAAATGAATCAAGGATGCACTAGTAGATTTCCAGCACTTAAGGCATTCACCCCCCCCCCCCTTTTTTTTTCACTTGTTTAATTTGAATGAATATTTTCAAACCAGGATTTACTTAATCCTGCTTCAGGCAACAATTTGCTCAGTGCAGTGTTTTTTATTCAAAGTCAGGTAAATCCGTTCATGTGCTGAAGTTAAATAGGAGATTTATCAGATTTTTTTTACTATATTGATGTAAATTTCAATAGTTATTTAATAGTCATTAGTGACATGATCACTGTAGCCAAGATAGAAATGGTTTCTGGACTTGCTTTTAATGTTATGCTTCTTAATTAACAAAATTATTCCATAATATTCTAAGCATTTTTTTTATTAAGATTGTTGTATGGTTAGTGTGAATGTGTGCAGATTGGTGGTTAAGAAGCAATTGTCTACTTGATGGCCAGAATTTCCATGTATTTAGATTTGGCAATGTCTACTAACCAATAAAATGTGATGTCTGCAGTTTTACAGTCCTCAGGAAATGGGTGGTTTTGAATCACACCAATTGATTTCAATTTGGGTCATATATGGGTCTTGCTGAGGCCATATTGCTTGAGCAATTAAAATAGAAGTTCTGAGTAATGGGAGACTATGAGGCATAATTCTAGTCCTCTAGACCAGTGGTTCTCAACCTGAGGTCGAATGACAATTTGCCAGGGGTCACCGAATCCTGGGCTGTTCCTGAAGCCCACGCTGCCCTTCCAGCCTTTTCACGGCTGCCCAGCTGGGCTGTTCCTGGAGCCCATGGCTGCCCACTCATTCCCTCGCAGCTACCCATTCAGTTCACGGAATGGCTGGGGGGCAGAGACTAGAGGTCAGCCGACTGGTGAGGAATGTAAAGAGGGAGGGACTGGAGAAGACCTTATCTCCTGATTTCGGTATAGGTGTCACTGCTATAAAGCCGCGTACACGCGATCGGTTCAAACCGATGAAAACGGACTGAAGTTTGTTTTCATCGGTCCAAACCGATCGTGTGTAGGCCCCATCGGTCCGTTATTCTTTCGGTCCAAAAACAGATGGCGTGCTTTAAAATCAAACCGATGGACAGCTAACCGATAGGTCAAAACCGATCGTTGGTACGCACGAGCATCGGTTAAAAATCCATGCATGCTCAGAATCAAGTCGACGCATGCTTGGAAGCATTCAACTTCATTTTTTTTTCATCACGTCGTCGTGTTTTACGTCACTGCATTCTGACATGATCGGTTCATGAACTGATGGTGTGTAGGCACATCAGTCCATCAGTCGGCTTCATCGGTGAACCGATGAAAACGGTCCGTCGGACCGTTCTTAACGGATGGACCGATCGTGTGTACAGGGCTTAAGACCTCACAAAGTCGGAGACACAGTGAAGTTAGAGACCCAGTGAGTAACACTACCTGTGATTGTAGTTGCCATTAAAAGTCCCCACTACAGTTCTCGGATCACCTAAGTTGGTTGATCAGAACTCCCCCCAGCACTGCCATTCATCCCATACCCCCCCACCACCAAACGAGTAAGGCAAGGAATAAAAATAGAGAATACATGGAAGGGAGAGCAAAAGAGGGGTAAGAACAAAGAAAAAGGGAGAGAAAGAATAAGACGGAACAAGAAAGATGGCTAGAGAGAGGGATGTGGGGGGAAAAAAAACAAGAAATTAGCATAGAGAGAAATAAAAGTGAAAGAAGAACAAAGAGTGGTACATCCTAAAATAATAAGGGGTTTCAAAAATGAACGAGTGGAAGGGAGTGCCTAATGTTTGAGGATAAGGGGCGCAAATTACCTGTCTTGCCTTGGGTGCTGATAACCCACACTGCAAAAATAATTTTACTGTTGGGGTCCCCACACCTTGTGAAATTTTATCAAGGGGCCACGGCACTAGTAAGGTTGAGAACCACTGCTCTAGACGGTTCTCAACAATCCCTGACCTCTCCAAAACGGACATTAGGCCCATACTTCTAAAACTGAAGGAAGTGTCAGTATTGCCTTATACATAGGAAGTCTATTTTTATTTTAAACCTAGTGTAGAAAGTAAAGGAGTGTTTAGTTACTTTGCGTAACATGTTCACCAACTGTCCTTCATTTTAGTTACATATGGGGCAATCTGTAAACTCAGAATTAATGCCTGTTAAACTTGCAGAGATTTTATTTTTAATGCTAGAATGTCAGCACCCCTGCTTGTGAGTTTACAGTGCACCAATATGAAAGTAAAACCAAGTGGTGTGTATGAAAGATGACGCTTGGGTACCGCTATTACCAGATACCGCTATTACTATCTGCTAGTAGTTTATAATTCATCTGTATTTTGACACAGAATTTTTATTGGCAATATGTAATACAGCGAGTCAACTCTGTGGCATTATGTAAGCAGTGACATCAGTTTGGCTCTAGAGTCATCGGCATGTAATGTGGAGGGGTCTTTAAGCTTCACTGAGTCATTTGAATTGTTATCATGTAATGCAGTAGGTCCACTTTTGGCTCCATTGAGTCTCCTGTGTGACATTATATAATGCGGTGGGGTAATGTTATCCCTAGGGTTCTGAAAGCTGGCAAATCTAAATCTAGGTTTGGGTTAGTCTCTTTTTTTAAGCACGCAGTGCAGTGGAATTTCAAGTTGGTGATGGGTTTATTTTAAATGATGTAATGATGAATATCGTTTGACCTTGCCAGGTTTTGGGAGATTAAATAGGATTCCCTCAAATGGGGAAGAATTTTAAATCTGTTAACAGATACTCCGTTAAAAACCAAGCCAAGATTAATGTCCCCATACAGAAAGACCTAGCAGAATGTTAAAAAGAAACAAACTTACTTGTATTGCATTAATACACAAACTAAAAAATGCAATAAAAAGTGCAAGAAATACCCAGATTTTAGTGTTACTCTTGTGTGTGCTATTTTTATTTAAACTTGCACTTCTGTTTCACCGGTTAAAAACTATGAATCACTAAAGATACCATGATTTTTCTGATAAATTGGCCTGCTGTATGCACTTAAAAGTCCAAATGCTTTGGAATCTTGAAACAAACTTCCAGCAGTTTTGGAAGGGCTGATGACAAACTCTGAATTTGTAAGCATACATGTCAAAAACCTCTTGCAATACAATACAATGCAAGTCAAGTGAGCCACTCTGCTGTATCATTTTAAGTTGCCAGTGGCATTCACTGGAAAGTTGATATGATTGTATACCAGATGAAGCCAAATAGATTTTAAGCATATGGTTCTCAAATTTATCTTTATTTTCATTTTAGAATTAAATGGATTATTGTAAACACTTTTGGTGTCTGACTTTTTGTTTTCTCCTATGCATGTGCTGTTCATAAACGGACCTTTTTATTGATTGGTTACAAACGGACTTAAAACCCATCTTCAGGCTAAATGGAGGTTTAAAAAGCAGCTCTGCAATACTTGTCTTAAATCATGGGCTGCCCTATGCAGTACTTTTTCGTTGCCACAAGATGTCCTTAGTCTTCTGAGTTAAAAGAAAGCCAGGGTCCAAAACCTGGAATATGGACAAAAAGCTATGAATGCAGAATGTCCTTGTTCTGCTTCAGCATGACAATGCAATGTACTGATTAAAAAGGCAGCCTGCTCTGCATCATCCAGGACCATCCACTGCTTTGAAACCAATACAGAATAAGAGGACCCCAGTCAGGGCCAGATTAAGAACATCATGGGCTGGTGCTGAGGATTTTGGTGAGGCCTTTTATAAATAATAAATAAATGTGTGGGAATCGCAGCGCAGCAATGGAGGGCCCAGTCTGAAAATTTAAGTGTACCCTAATGCAGTGTTTTTCAACTCCAGTCCTCAAGGCACACCAACAGGTCATGTTTTCAGGATTTCCATTATTTTGCACAGGTGATTTGATCAGTTTCACTGCCTTAGTAATCACCACAGCCATTTCATCTGAGGGAAATCCTGAAAACTTGACCTGTTGGTGTGCCTTGAGGACTGGAGTTGAAAAACACTGCCCTAATGTGCTAATATGCTGTACATACATTGTGCCATAACCTACCCCAGGGCCTCTAAAAAGTAGTAATGTCAGGAAAGTTTACTACCGCTTTAATATCGCAGGATCCGAGAAACCTCTCATGGGGCCCCCTACTGACCCAGTGGCCCTTGGGCAGTGCATAGTTGCCAACAGAGCTTTTTTTCTCAGAAAATAGGTGCAGGAACTCAACCATGACCCGTTCAGATTTCACAAACCGTAGAAGGGTCTTAAAGGGACATTAAATACCAGAATTGCATTACATACAGAGTTCATGGGGTTACACACAGAGTGCAGAGCTGTCACTTGTAAACACAGAAACCAGGCTTCTGTGTTTACAGGTGATTGTGGTGAGCAGGCACCAAAGGGTCTGAGCCAGAGGTGGTGGAACTCAGTTCCCCTGAGTTCCCCCAGAAAAAAAGCCCTGGTTGCCAACATTTAAAAAATATTTTCAGGGACACTTTTTTTTTCACAGGTGTTCTATTTAGAGTAGCTGAGATCCCCTATGTTCCTCTGTACATCACAGTAGTAATCACAAAACTAAATAAGTTCTAATAATGGGACAGAACAAATATGAGAACTGAGATTTCCATTAGTTGAACTAACAAAAGTGTGTCCATTCTAGAGCTGGTAACATTGAGGGTTTTCAGTATCATTTATAGAACTGTTCTTGCGGGTAAGCGACATAGGGGAGGAGTGCGGATGGTATATAAGTGGGAAGTATGTGCAGGTGAGGGAGAGGAATATGGAGGGTCTAACATTGGGCATTATGTACAGGAGAAGAGTGCAAAGGATACGGCAAAAGGCACAATGTACAGGAGAGGAGTGTGGAGGGTATGATGGGCACTATGTGTAGGAGAGAAGTGTGGAGGGTATGACAGTGGGCAGTATTTACAGGAGAGGAGTGTGGAGGGTATGATAGTGGGCACTATGTATAGGAGAGGAGTGTGGAGGGTGCGACAGTGGGCACTATGTACAGGAGAGGAATGGGTAGTGTATGATAGTGGGCAGTATGTACAGGAGAGGAGTGTGGAGGGGATTCAGTGAGCAGTATGTACAGGAGGAGTGTGGGGGTATGACAGAGGGTAGTATGTACCCGAGAGAAGTGTGGAGGGTATGATGGGGCAGTATGTACAGGAGAGGAGTGTGAAGGGTATGACAGTGGGCAGTATGTACAGGAGAGGAATGGGGATGGTATGATAGTGGGCACTATGTATAGGAGAGGAGTGTGGAGGGTGCGACAGTGGGCACTATGTACAGGAGAGAAGTGTATGACAGCAGGCACCATGTACAGGAGAGGAGTGTGGGGGGTATGACAGTGGGTGCTCTGTATAGGAGAGGAGTGTGGAGGATATGACAGTGGGCACTATGTACAGGAGAGGAGCGTGGAGAGTATGACAGTGAGCACTATGTACAGGATTGGAAGGATGTTTAGGGACTGCGTAGTGGTTAAGTGGGTCATACATGGATTGAAATTACACCAATTATGCAAAGACCAGCCATAGTTGATCTATGGGCTAGCTGGTTCTACACAAGTCAATCTATTAATCGACTTGAGTACAACCAGCCTGTTTTTCCCAAAACAATCAGTGCTGCCAGCTATAGTTAGCAGCACTAATCATTGTACTCACTGGCAGAACACAATAACACTACAGGAGGGATTCCCCCATCTACAGGTCAGCATGTGAGAGGGTGTGTGGGCACAGGCTGGGGAGAGATATACCAGTCAGTGGCTGGGTAGGCACTGGCTAGTATCGGAGCCAGATACACACAGGTTACATACGTCGCGATCGTTGGAGCGAGAGCAATAATTCTAGCACTAGACATGTTTTAAAGCATCGCTTAGGATACCAAAAAAAATCGTGCTAACTTTAGTGTTTTTTTTTTAATGAATGAAACAGTTTATTTCCAAAAAAACACCTTTGAAAAATTGCTGAGCAAACACCGTGCTAGAGCTGCACAATTGATTGTTAAAAAAATTGTGATCTCGATTCAACCCCCCTGACATCTCCAATGCAGAGTTTGCTGATTCTTTCATATAACAAGTGGAGAAACTTTCAGCTGTCAAAAGAAAATATCTGGGCAGTCTGCCAAGTTCTTAGCAGGAAATATTGTAACTAACGCTTTCTTCTTAGATCAAATGGATAAACTTCTGTGTGTAAAGAAAATATCCAGGCAGTCTGCTAAGTTTGTAACAACATGAAACATTGTAACCAACTTCCTTCTTAGATCAAACTTCTGTGTGTAAATGCAAGAAATGTAACCACTAAAGTCCAACACTTGTTTCCTAAACCCAAAGCAATGGGCCAGATTCACATACACTTAATATTGCGCTGCGTAATCGAAATATTCTACGCTGCCGTATTTTACCAGGCTCTACACCGAATCCTGGTAGATTTTTGCCCGTACACTATGGCGGCGTAGTCTATTTCTCGCCGCGTAATCGAAGTGCGCGATTAGGGGGCGTGAAGCATTTAAATTAAGCGCGTCCCCGCGGCGATCCAACTGTGCATGCCTCGTTCAGAAATTTCCCGTCGTGCATTGCGCAAAATCACGTCGTTACGTCATTCGTTGTTTGACTAGCGTCGTTTACGAACATTCCTATTCCCGGACGACTTACGTAAAAAATAATAAAAGATGTCGGAAAACTTAAATTCGACGCGGGAACGACGGCCATACTTAACATGGGCTGTCTAATATTAGAGCAGCAAAAAGCTGGTATAGTTTTGCGCAGCGAAAAGATGACTAAAGATGCCGTAAGATTGCGATTGAAGATTGTAATTTCGGGGATCGCCGGCAAAAGCTCATTTGCATACCCCGACGCAGAAAACGACGGGAAGTCCACCCAGTGGCCGCAATTTTATTGCAGCGTAGATCCGAAGGCGTACGAACACGTAATCCAGTCGAATTGAAGCCCGCAGCAGTCTATTCATGGTTTGAGGTTTTCGACTAGCTAGAAAACGCGCGTAATTTGAAATTACTCCAGTCTAACACCAGTTAGATGGGCGTAATGGCTCTCTGAATCTGGCCCAATATTTTTTGCTAGAAAATTACTTTGCAGAGACAAAAATGCCAATTGCTGCAATATTTTATGTCACACTGCATTTGCCTAATTCAATGAATAATAAAAACCATAAAAACAAAACAGTAAAGTTCATTTTTTTTTCATTTTAATGTGAAAGATGATGTTATGCTGCACGAATCGTGATCTATCTTCTAAGCAAAAAAATTGCAATTCTCATTTTAGCCAGAATCGTGCAGCTCTATACCGTGCAACATAAAAGGTTGCAAAGACCACCATAGAGTAATTTTCTAGCAAAAAACAAATGATTTTTTTTTTTTTTTCCTCAGTCTGCTGCAGTGTGTCAGCTTGTATTTATAATGGTCGCTCTGTATGTAGCTTCTGACAGGCTGTGCAAGCAGGCCCGTATCTCCGGAACCATAAATGATAGCCATCCCATATTTTGACCGGTTGTGGGGTAGATCTTCAACTGCCTACCCCCCAAATGTGGGGTTTCTGTGACCTCTGGTCGTCAAGCTACAACCCCCGACGTCAATTTTTTTTCCAACAGCCCCTATGTTAATCCGGCCCTGCCCCCAGTGTATCATGTACCTGGCAGAATACATCTGAAAAAGGTGTATAGAATGGGAGAACAAAATTTTGACTGTGGAAGTGGGACGCCTGGAGCATAACGTTGGGCTTTTAAAGGGAAAAAAAAAGGATTGCAGCCCTTCCTTCCTGCTCTGGTACGCTTCTCCTTTTCCCTCAAAACTCAGGTCTGTGTGGAGCCTTGGTCTCATCATACAGTGCAGGGTTATTGTATGTGGTGGCTGTGCAGGTACATCCACATGCAAGAATGGCTTACAGAGGAAGCTGTGCTTGACTAGTCTCATAAATTGAGGGAGCCTGCTGAAGCAGGGAGTCAGGTAAGTAAAACAGCCTGTTCTGCATGCAACCGCTGGACTAGGCTTTAAAGCAAACTACAGTTGGGCTTACACATTTACATACCCCCTGACAGCATTTGTAGGATGTGGTTAATGTTTTCTTTTACCTGTCCTCAGACTATGGACATTTTTATTTATTTACATAGCATTAACAGGCATTACATTGTAAAACAAGCTTTCAGTGATCCATATAGCTGTGTATACTGTAGGGTTGCCCCGATGTAGGGTTGCCCCGATTCCACTTTAAGACTGAATACCAGTACCGATACTCCCCCCCCCCCCCCCCCCAAGTACTCGCCGATGCAGACTACCAATACTTTTGTTATTTTTTTTTTTTTTTTAAGTGGTTGTAAAGCCCCGTTTTAGGATGCATTAAGGTGAAAAAACCTTGCACTGTCGAGCCCCCGTTTTACTTACCTGAGCCCCGAATTTCAGTGGACGTGATCTCACGTCGTTCTCCCCACAGCTTCTTAGCCCTTCATTGGATAGATTGAGAGCAGTGCAGCCATTGGCTCCCGCTGCTGTCAATAAAATCCAATAACGTGGCGCTGGGGGACGAGTCATACACTTGTCGGCTATGTACACCGAGTGTATGACATGGGAGCACACCTGCAAGGTATCCCCCTCCAGAGGGGTTTATCTATTGCGGGGAGGAGCCACGAGAGCCGCCGTGGGACCCCAGGAGAGGATAATCGGGGCCACTGCAAAACGTACTGCACAGTGGCGGCAAGTATGACGTGTTTTTTTTTTTTAATTAAATGTGAACCTAAAGTATCACTTTAACAGTGGCACTAATACGCAGCACTGATGAGGTGTGGACTGTGACAGTTTTTTTTAATTTCTTTTTTACTTCTTGTGTGTGTGTGTGTGTGTGTGTGTGTGTGTATACATATATATATATATATATATATATATATATATATATATATATATATATATATATAATGTATTTCATATTTACAATGCTTTCTTTTTTTGGGGGAGTGGACAGTTTAGGTCGGTTCCCCCCCTTGTTTTTAGATGTTGACTAAACTATACAGTAACCAAGCCTTGATGAAGCGGCTATAGATTATAACTGCAAAAAACATGTCGGCCATCATTTGCTCTTATGCAATATACACTGTATGTGTATCACTGTCGTTTATCTCTGGGGATTCGTTTTTATGTATGATACATATTTTCCTTTTGTATACCTGTTGTGGTTTATAATTCTTCTATTTTTTTTTTGTATCTCTGTCTTTACACATATGTTTGGAGTTTACCGTTTAACACCCACTTTACTACTTATTTTCTAATATTCAATTGCAAGATTGCTACCATGGGAACACACCAAGTACACATATCAAACTTCAATATTGTGCATAACATGCTTAGGAATTATCAAGGCATTAAGGTCTACCTCTTTATCCTAAAAGGGGTGTAACTTCTCATTTCATGAATCCAGGACATATCAAGTCTGGAGATGCTACATATCATAGAGACTCCCCTCCAATGTACAGTATATACCTAAAAAAAAAAAATGGTCTTGCTAGAATTTTTTTTATCATGGACCTCTAAGTAATGTCGTGATACTGGGTGCTTAGGGAAACCAGTAAGTATATTGGTGATATGCTCGTTTAACCTAACACGGAGAGGTCGTTTCGTCCTGCCCACGTACTGCAGTCCACAAGGGCACTGCGGTAAGTAAACGACGTGGAGCATGTAATGAAAGAAGCGATCTCAAATTCAGCTCCAGTACTTGAAGAAGTAAACTTATTAGTATGCCTATGTGTACACCCACTGACCGAACACACCCTACACCTCCTACCTTGGTAGAAACCTACCAGATAGTCAAAAAAACTTCTCTTAGTAGAAGGGGGAATCAAGAATATTAGGTGCCACCCTCCCTCTCAGAGATGGTGCACCTTTATAAATTACCTGTGGTCTCTCAGGTAAAAATGCCTTGAGGACCTGGTCATTTGTAAGTATGTGCCTGGGGGCATACTTAGCACCTGTAGCGATTTCCCTGTCCTGCCTGAAGAACTGATTGTTGAACCAGAAATAACTCAGAGAATCTGCAAAGGAAGACAACTCCAGGATGTAAGTAATCTGTTCATCAAACAGTTCTGAGTCTCGTCTCATAAAATATTCCACAGCAAGCAAACCCAGATTATGTGGGATGACAGTGTATAAAGATTTGACATGAGCCGTCACCAACCACATATTGGTTCTTGGAGTATGTTCAGTAAGAATATTAATGACGTGACGGGAGTCTCTAAGATGCAAAGGCATCTTACCGACCAGCAGCTGTAGGAAGAAGTCAATATATCTGCCCATCCGGGATGTGATGGAATCGATACCACTAATTATCGGACGTCTCAGGGGGCAGGTCGGATGCTTATATATTTTATGAAGGTAGTAAATCACCGGTGTACGAGGTGATACAGGCACCTAGTACTCCCTTTCTTTTTTATTTAATATCCCTAAATCAGCCCCCCTTTGAACCAGATCTAATAGTTATTTTTTTATATAGAGCCTTAGGATCTGTGGGGGGGGGGGTGTAGGTATTCCGATCACTCGGGATCCTATACATTTCTGTGAGATAATCTTTCTTGTCCAAAACTATAACCCCCCCCCCCCCCCTCCCTTATCTGCTGGCCTGATAACTAACCCTTGTTAACACATAGGGAGTCCAGCCAGACTAATAAGGCCTTATCAGTATGCACCTTCTTAATGGGTAACAGATTTAAGTCTCTAAGGACCACATCTCTAAATACTTTCGAGGCAAACAAGGAGAGAGGCGCCTCTGGGTGCAGTATTTTAAATGCAAATTTATTTACAAAGCCAAAGGTAAGAAAACCACTCACATTTAGGTGGTGATATACAGGCATATCAAATGTTTCTCCAGAAGGGAGGGGTGGCTGTCATCTGGTGCGCTCATTCATCCACTTTGTGTCCACTGGTGTAGCGCTGTGTGATGAGGAGTCAGTCCTGTTTCCCTTGGTGTTGCTGGGTGGGTGCAGTGGATGAGACAATCCTCAGTAAACGCAGCGGCGTGCAGCAGGAACAGCGGGCGATGGATGGTGACGTCACCAGGCAAGCGACGTGTTTCCAAATGCTAGGCAGAGAGTGACACGGCTGCCGCATTCCTTTCTCAAGCTGATCAAATCAGATCAGCTTGAGAAAGGAATGCGGTGACGTCGCCATCCATCGCCCACTGTTCCTGCTGCACGCCGCTGCGTTTACTGAGGATTGTTTCATCCACTGCACCCACCCACCCACCAACACCAAGGGAAACAGGACAGACTCCTCATCACACAGCGCTACACCAGTGGACACAAAGTGGATGAATGAGCCCACCAGATGACAGCCACCCCTCCCTTCTGGAGAAACCTTTGATATGCCTGTATATCACCACCTAAATGTGAGTGTTTTTCTTACCTTTTGGCTTTGTAAATAAATTTGCTTTTAAAATACGGCACCCAGAGGCGCCTCTCTCCTTGTTTGCCTTTCTAGATTTGGAACTTGGTTTCTGTTCCCCACTGACGGCAGCCCTGAGTGCATATCCCCATCAACAAAAAACATTTTATTCCCAAACCCCTTTTTAACAGCCTGAACTGTTTTTATTTTTAGACTTACTTGGACCTTTTTTTGTATATATCACGCTGTTAGGATATATATATATTTTTCTCTGATTTTGCGCACAATTTACTTGTTATATCTAAATACTTTCGAGGCTGCCAGCTTTCGCAGCTAATTGTGCCATTCCAGGGACTCTACTGTGTAATCAAAAGCTTTTGAACTACATTGCCCAGAGAGAGATTCCCAGATGGAAAAGAGCTGCATTTTCTCAGGCTGTACAGAACATAACTTTTTGCCATGAGGGAAACCAGAGAGTGCACATCACTATACCAGTGTCTACCATCCCTACTGCATATCAGTATCCTGAGAGAGATTTAGAGTGCTGAGTTTACCATCACCTGAGTGCAGAGTAGGGAGTGGACTAATCGTTGTGTGTGACTGGATGGTGAGCTGGTGCTGTGGGGATTTATTATCGGCTGCTAGAGAGACTAATCACTTTTAGGAGCTGACAATACAGCCATCTAGTAGCATTATTGCTGCCTGCAGGCTCGACTGGTACTATTCTCATGTGCACCACAACTGGGCCCCAATGCTAGCCAGCTGAAGCATTAGTACTAAACACTGCCACTTTATAGCTACTACACAGAAACCTTTACCTTTTAGTTATGACAAGAGGCACCTCTCAGTGAACATTGCACCATATCCTAGCCATTTTAAAGTTCTCTCTCAACTATTTCTGATGTTATTCACATAGTAGTTAATGCTTATATGCACTGTTGCTGGCTCCAGATTATGGGTTGATTCTGGGCTAGTGTACAGAACTCTATTACAAGTTACTTAGGCAAAGTGATTATATTGTCTAGCAGACTGTATTAGAACCTATCTTCTGTATGCTCATTTATGGTGAAACCGCAATTCATTCTGAACATTACCAATACAATTTACCACTAAACGGTCTTGTTTTGATTTCTTAGTGTTAAGAGTTAAAGGTATATTTATCCGTATTCATATAAGTGCTTGTAATTATTTGTATTCAATCCATTGTATCAGAGGAGCTAAGGTTCTTGGAGTCGAGGTGCAGAACAGAGCCCAAATTACCAAGCGGGTCCTTTTGAAAGTAGCGCTGCACATGGGGGTTTCTTGTCTGGGATATCTCTGTTCTGCAAGCAAGTTAACAGGACAACAAGCCAGGGACTGCCACCATGAACACTACTGCAACCACCCAGTGGTGCCAAGTGCAAAATGACTGGCTGGAGGCAAGTGTGGTGGCCAATTTTTCCAGAGACACTTGGCTAGAAAAACAGATCAGCCAAGCAGTAATGGCATTCGTTCCTAATCAGAGTGTTTAGTAGGATGCTAGTGGTTCCTTGATCTGGTTTTAAGTCCAGTATAGAGTGTATAAAGGGAATCCTTGCCTGCCCTTAAAGGGCTAGTCTGCAGATCACTAACAAGAAGTCGGGCAACTCATCAGAAGGAGCCTCTCTGCCAGCACATTTAGCCATGATAGGACCTGAACTAATTGCTGCTTTGGGAGACTTAATGCTCAAAGAATAATCCAGCGATGAGGGCTCCTGAGATGGCAACTTAGGACCAGAGCTCCTCTCAGCACTGACTAAACAGCATTAAGAACGGATTAAGACTTCCTTTCTACCCGCAAATAACGAGTAAAGCTAGCTGACATTCCCGGGCACATATCTATGCCAGGAAAACATTTTAAAATAGACAAAGGAACATCACAAGAAGAGGGTGGATAAGCAGAACTTTTCCAAGATGGCTGCTTTACCTCAGATAAGCTCACAGAAAGATGCTGAGTCTTCCACTGCTGACAGGCAGGGCACGGCTTCTATGTCTCATGCATCCTACCCTCAAACACAAGGCTCTGCTTCTGGTTCCAATATAGTTTCCAATGAACAAAAAGCTTTAGCGCCCCTGTGGATTCCATGTCTTTAACTCCATTAGAAATTGCTACACACACATCTGACCCCTCAATTATAAGGAATGAACAGGCTCTTGATGTGACTTTCAATGTATCTCAATTGTTCACAGCAATCTCTGAAATGTTGGAGAAAGGTTTAGCACAAAATGCTGACAGGATTACTGGGGAAATTAAAGCGGACTTTCAGACCCTTGGACATAGAATTGAACACATTGAGCAAAAGTTAGACATCACTATAAATAAAACCAACCAGAACACAGACCATTTACAATTTATGCAGGACCAACTAGAATCTGCACAAGCGAGGATCGACGATCTCGAGAATCGCTCTAGAAGAGATAACTTCAGAATTAGAGGGTTATCAGAATCCACCCTTGATGTACATACGGCTGTTTAGGATATCATAAAAAATCTGATGTGTGAAAGGGGCTCCTGCGCTGTTGGAGAATACAGCTAGGGGGCACTGCGTGCAGATGCCTGGTAGTCTGTCCTAGAACAGAAAATAAGTGATAAGTGAAAAAATATTGGTGTCTGCGCTGTGCTAGGGGTATGTGCCACAATAGTGCATGAACCAGGGAGAGGGTCCTAGGAACTAGGTGAATAATGAACAAGTGTAAACAACTATGGATACCCCCCATAAAACGTTATGACATCCAGACATCAAATGATTTCACGAATAAGAGTGGAATAATGAATAGTCTGTGGTACAAGTCCAAAAAAAATGTAATAACATTTTTTTAATAAAAAAAATTCTGTGAGTGAAAGGCCCAGAGCAGAAAGAAAACTTCCAACAGAGAAATGATGCAGATGGAGGCTTCGGTGCAGACACCCCTAGTGCTCTCTAACCGGTTCTGGCTATGTGCAGATAGCCGGAAGGTGTGCTCTGGGCATTTCACTCACAGAATTTTTTTTTTTTGGACTTGTACCACAGACTATTCATTATTCCACTCTTATCACTTGTTTACACTTGTTCATTATTTACCTAGTTCCTAGGACCCTCCCCCTGGTTCGTGCACTATTGTGGCACATACCCCTAGCACAGCGCAGACACCAATATTTTTTTACATAAGAAATCTGATACCTTCTATCCCAGCCCATATACTAGAACTGGACTGTGTACATAGGTCTCTGGGACCCATCAGAAAGGATGGCCTGCCACGGGATGTAGTGGTTAAGCCGCATTATTATTCTGTCAAGGAGGAAGAAATGAAAAATTCCCGCCGACTAAGACAAATACAATACCAGGATACATCTATTCAAATATTTTCAGATATCTCTCCTTACACTATACAGAGAAGAAGATCCTTAAAACCACTTTTATCTGCTTTTTATCAAAAAAGATATAAAATATAGATGGGAATTCCCATTTGCTCTGAAATTCTCCTTTAATGGCAAACAATATGCAGTGCATTCTTTCCAAGAATGTGAACAATTGTTGCTGGACTTGAAAATCATCTCTGTGGAACCTGACATGGACACTACACCTGCTCAACAAGGCTCTAGTAAACGTCAATCCCCCATAAGTCCAACTTTCTCTAATTGGAACAGGGTCAAACCAAGAAAAGTTTGAGATAATCTCTTTACCTGAAGAAAAAAGGCACCTTCTTTCAATCTCTTTTTTTGCTCCTTCCAGAACTTCCTATACTCAAATGGTCTGGACTCCAACCTCAGGAAGTAGTCACGATTAACTAACCCCCCCCCCCCCCCACTTTTTTTATGTTCCTTCTAGAACTTCCTATACTCCAACCTCAGGGAGTAGTCATGATTAATAAAACTCCCCCCTTTTTTTTATTTTTTATTATTAACTATTGACTTATGTAAGATTTATAATTTAATAGGTTGCTGAATCTGTTCTACTAGCTTTTTTTTTTGCTCTTTATAAATTGCTGTCACTGGTCGGCACTGGGGCATTGGGACTCCATCTACCTCTTAGACCGGCTTCCTTTTTTTAGCCACTCTGAGGGGTGGGTAATTAGCCCTTAACATGGGCTATACTTATGGAAATTTTTTGAATGAGGGGAGGGGGGTCTTGTTCTTCCCCTTATTCTGGGCTTAGTTTAGGCCTTCAATTACTTTGTGCTTTGCTAATGTTATATGTTATTTTTCTTTCTCTGTCTTTTTTGTCCCCTTTTCTCTTTCAGCCTACCTGCCAATGAAAGGTTTTTATAAGGTACTCTTACTGTTAACGATCTCATTACTGGTGAATTATCCTATCTTGCTCATGATTTTTCTCATACTGAGTTTGGTAGGGTATGGAGGCTTGCATGTTGATTTTCTCAATTGGCACCATGGCGGGTACTAAAAGTAACTCTCCTTCCCTTTAGGTTATTACTCATAACACACAGGGGTTGAACTCCCCAATGAAGAGACGCAAGGCTTTTCAGGAATACTGCTCTCGTCATATAGATGTAGTGTTCCTACAGGAGACTCATTTGCGGCAGAGATACTCCCTTTCGTTTCTACATGCTCACTTCCCAGTATTTTATTTGGCAAGTGCCGAGAATAAGACCAGAGGAGTTGCCATCTTGTTCTCCAAACATTGTAATTTCAATTTTCAGAAGGAGTGTGTGGATCCTTTTGGTGAAAGGCACGATTGATGGACGGTTGTACACTTTTATATCCTACTATGCTCCCAATAGGGGTCAAAAGCGGTTCTTTATTCAAATGTTTGAGAATCTTCAGCCACTTATGGATGGGGTTATAGTTATAGGAGGAGACTCCAACATAGCCTTTGATTCGGGTCTAGATAAATCTAAACCTTTAAAAACAAAATGAATCCGCCCCACCAAGGCCAGTACACAAATTGCCCGTATGTTTTTCCAATTCAGAATGACTGATATACAGTATGGAGGGAACTAAACCCTAAGGAAAATGATTTTACACACTTTTTTAACTCACACAAATCTTATTCACGCATAGACCATATAATGACATCTACACAACACATTCCTTCGGCCCTTACTTCTTCTATTATAGATGTTGCATGGTCAGACCACTCTATGGTTCTATTAGATTTGCGACGTGAAGATTATAGTCAAAGAGTATCTCATTGGACTCCAAACCAATCTATACTTCAAGATCCTATTGTAGTAGCTGATATCAAACAAGCTTTGAAGGAGTATTTTGATCTTAATGACAGGGAGGAAATATCTCCAGAAACATTATGGGCCGCTGATGAAGTTAAAATCAGGGGTAAATTGATACAGGTTGCTGCTAGACAGAAGAGGATGAGGGGCTTGGAGGTGGAAAAATTGGAGAGAGAATTTATGGACTTGAGTAAAAAAAAATAAAAAAGACCCGTCTGGAGTTCCAATCCCCAAGTTAGACGCTGCTAGGATAGCCCTGAACCTAGCTCTCACCGTGAAAGCTAATAGTTCTATCAAATGGACTGGAGCCAGATTCTATCAATTGAGAGACAAGATAGGTCCCATGTTGGCCCACAAATTGTCCCCTAGACTTCGATCCAGGAATCTCCCCAAAATTAAACAGGCCGATGGCTCTTTTACCTTGAATCCTCAGCATATAATAAAGGCTTTCCAGAATTTGTATTCTAACCTATATCAGCTGGAAGGTCTTTCTACTCCCACTAGAGTGCAAGAGTTTCTAGATAGCTTACATTTACCCAAATTGGCTGAGGTTCATAGAGAGGAAATGGAAGCTCCCATATCTGTGACTGAAGTGTCTGAAGACATTCAGGCATTAAAAAATTGAAAAGCACCAGGACCTGACAGATTTTCTTCTTCATACTATAAATAATTTTCGGATATCGTGACCCCCTATCTCACTAGGTTCTACAATTTCTTGACTGCAGGTATCCCATTAGGTAATCAGCTTAACATGGCATATATATCTGTAATACCTAAACCTAATAAGGATACCAGCCAGATTGAAAATTATAGACCAATCTCACTGTTTAATATTGATCTGAAGATTTTGACCAAGATCCTAGCTAACAGATTGAACACTTTTATTGGTCAATATATACATAAAGACCAAGTGGGATTTATCCCTGGTGGGCAGGGTCCAGATCAGGTTAGAAGAGCAGTGGATATTATTTCGATAATGCAATCTAATTGGGTAGGTTTACACAAACAGGAAGGTATGCTACTTTCATTGGACCATCAGAAGGCCTTTGATTTGGTCTCATGGCCATACTTGTTTTCGGTTCTGAAGCGCTGGGGTTTTGGTTCAAAGATTTTAGGTATTCTATCTGCTCTATACTCCAGAAGTTAAATTAGACTGCAGGGACTTTTTTCGGATTCCATTAATATTTCTAGGGGGACGCGTCAGGGTTGCCCCTTGTCTCCCCTGTTGTTTGCTATTATAATGGAATCTTTGGCGGTAGCTATCAGGAGTAATCCGAACATCAGGGGAGTCCAGTGTAATCGAGACAATCACAAATGTGCATTGTTTGCAGATGACCTCTTGTTATTTATTACCTCTCCAATTTCCTCTTTATCTGAGATTTCCTCTTTACTTAATATATTTTCCACAGTCTCAGGTCTCAAGTTTAATATGACTAAATCCAGAGGTTTTAACATATCACTACCAGCTTCTTTAGTCTCTTATATACAAAAGAAATACAAATTTAGCTGGAGTACCTCCTCCATCAAATACTTAGGTATTAATCTTACGTCTTAGGCCCTGTACACACGATCAGACCGGTCCAATGAGACTGGTCTGACGGACCGTTTTCATCAGACAACTCTGAAATTGTCTGATGGTCTGATGTGCATACACACCATCGGACCAAAAATCCGATCAGACCAGAACGCGGTGACACAACGACGTGATGAAAAAAATGAGGTTCAATGCTTCCAAGCATGCGTCGACTTGATTCTGAGCATGCGCGGGTTTTTGGTCCGATGCTTTTGTGTACTAACCATCGAATCTGTCCGTCGGACAGATTTTAAAGCAGGTTTTAAAACTTTGGTCCGACGGACAACGGTCCGATAGGCCGTACACACCATCGAACTGGTCCGATGAAACTGGTCTGCAGACCAGTTTCATCGGACCGGTCTGATCGTGTGTACGCGGCCTAAGTTTGAAGACCTACAGTGCCTTACGAAAGTATTCGGCCCCCTTGAACTTTGCAACCTTTTGCCACATTTCAGGCTTCAAACATAAAGATATAAAACTGTAATTGTAATTGTTTGTGAAGAATCAACAAGTGGGACACAATCATGAAGTGGAACAAAATTTATTGTAAGTCGCTTGGGGTATGTCTCTATCAGTTTTGCACATCGAGAGACTGAAATGTTTGCCCATTCCTCCTTGCAAAACAGCTTGAGCTCAGTGAGGTTGGATGGAGAGCGTTTGTGAACAGCAGTTTTCAGATTCTCGATTGGATTCAGGTCTGGACTTTGACTTTCTAACACGTGGATATGTTTATTTGTGAACCATTCCATTGTAGATTTTGCTTTATGTTTTGGATCATTGTCTTGTTGGAAGACACAGCTCCGTCCCAGTCTCAGGTCTTTTGCAGACTCCCATCAGGTTTTCTTCCAGAATGGTCCTGTATTTGGCTCCATCCATCTTCCCATCAATTTTAACCATCTTCCATGTCCCTGCTGAGGAAAAGCAGGCCCAAACCATGATGCTGCCACCACCATGTTTAAGGCCTCGTACACACGATCAAATCTGTCTGCTGGAAACGGTCTGCTAGACCGTTTCAGCAGACAGATTCGATCGTGTGTACGGGCAAACAGACGGATTTGGCCACCCGACAGATTTCAAAGCATGCTTTGAAATCTGTCGGCTGGGAACCTGTCCGCCCGACATGTCTGCTGGTTAGTACGCTAACCAGCAGACATGTCTTCTCGCACACGCGCCGAACGGTTTTGACGCATGCGCGAAAGTGTTTTACTTCCTGGTGCGGTGACATGGCTTCGTCAACGTCACCGCCACGTCACCGACACGTCAGCGCGCTGTCTGCTGGCGGGGATTTTGGTTTGCTCGTGTGTACACGCGAGCAAACCAAAATCCCAGCAGACAGATCTGTTCAAATCAGTCGGTCCGACCGATTTGAACAGACACATTTAATCGTGTTTACGAGGCCTGACAGTGGGGATGGTGTGTTCAGGGTGATGAGCTGTGTTTCTTTTACGCCAAACAAAACGTTTCATCTGACCAGAGCACCTTCTTCCACATGTTTGGTGTGTCTCCCAGGTGGCTTGTGGCAAACTTTAAACAACACTTTTTATGGATATGTTTAAGAAATGGCTTTCTTCTTGCCACTCTTCCATAAAGCCCAGATTTGTGCAGTATACGACTGATTGTTGTCCTATGAACAGAGTCTCCCACCTCAGCTGTAGATCTCTGCAGTTCATCCAGAGTGATCATGGGCCTCTTGGCTGCATCTCTGATCAGTCTTCTCCGTGTATGAGCTGAAAGTTTAGAGGGACGGCCAGGTCTTCGTAGATTTGCAGTGGTCTGATACTCCTTCCATTTCAATATAATCGCTTGCACAGTGCTCCTTGGGATGTTTAAAGCTTGGGAAATCTTTTTGTATCCAAATCCAGCTTTAAACTTCTCCACAACAGTATCTCTGACCTGCCTGGTGTGTTCCTTGTTCTTCATGATGCTCTCTGCGCTTTAAACGGACCTCTGAGACTATCACACTGCAGGTGCATTTATACAGAGACTTTGATTACACACTGGTGGATTCTATTTATCATCATTAGTCCTTTAGGTCAACATTGGATCATTCAGAGATCCTCACTGAACTTCTGGAGAGAGTTTGCTGTACTGAAAGTAAAGGGGCTGAATAATTTTGCACACCCAATTTTTCAGTTTTTTATTTGTTAAAAAAGTTCCACTTCATGATTGTGTCCCACTTGTTGTTGATTCTTCACAAAAAATTACAGTTTTATATCTTTGTGTTTGAAGCCTGAAATGTGGTAAAAGGTCGCAAAGTTCAGGGGGGGCCGAATACTTTCGCAAGGCACTGTATATCAAGCTAACTATCCTCCTATGTACAAGAAATTGGTAGAAGATCTTGGTGTCTGGGACTCTCACAATATTGGATAGGCAGGATTAATTCAGTCAAGATGACTCTACTCTAATCTCACAACACAAGGTGGGTTAGGACTCCCAAACCTTTTATGGTATTACCAGGCTTCTAGACTTGCGCAGTTGTCAGACTTGTACCTCAAAATCGAACAACCGGACTGGATATCTATTGAAAATCAGGTTTCACCCACCTTCTCACTGGAAAGCTTATTATTGTGCCCTTCCAAAAGCAGGCCTCCTATTTTGTCTCCAACTCTTTCACAATCCTTAGCATTTTGGGATTCAATTCGGGGTCTTCCTTCCTTGATCTCTAAGCTTCAACCTCAGGCTAATTTATTTAAGGACCCGGTATTTTCCTTAGATGTTGATATAGAAAACTTCAAATGGTGGCGTGACAAGGGGGTGTACCGCATTGGACACTTTCTTTCTCGCTCTGGTCCCCTTTCCATGGAATATTTCAATGACAAATTTGGTCTTCCTCCTACAGAAAGATCTAGATTCTGTAAAATCTCTAACTTCACCCATAAACTATGAGATTGTAATACTATGGCTGGAGGTTTCACGCCTTACGAACTTAGATGTGAACAGGCCAAGGAGAGGTATGATTTTGGTAATATATGAGTCACTAGCCTCCAAAACTAATAAACTACCGTAAATGCTAGCCTGGAAAAATGATACCCAAAATGACTGGGATTTAAAGGATTGGTTTGATAACTTCTCTAGATCACTAAAAAGGCATTCTTAACATATCACTTGTGGAAGCAAGTATCATTTTTTACAAGATGGTATCTAGTTCCCACAAAAATAGCCTCAATGTATCCCACCTCCTCCCCTCTATGTTTTAGAGGCTGTCAGGGTTTAGGAACAATGATTCATATTTGGTGGGAATGTCCCAAGATCCGTGAGTTCTGAAACAAAGTATTTCATATCATTCGAAAAGTCACTGGTTTTGCCATACATCAATCTCCAGCGATTGCCTTACTTAACAGCTTTATTCCGCAAGTTTCCAGGGATACCAGAAAACTGATTCTTTTTATTCTAACGGGTGCTAGAATCACCATTGTCAAAGCGTGGAAAGAACCAACAGTTTCTATTTTAGTAATGAAAAGAAAAGTTTCTTGGATAATGAAACAAGAAAAATAATCAATTCATTTTTAGATGAAAACATAAAATGTAAAGCTATCTGGGAACCTTGGGCTCGCTTTTTGGGTGTTACTTTATACCCTTTGTAATTAGCAGTATCGATCGCTGTGTATTGAAGTATACATTGAGCAGGTAGGCCTTCTTTCTTTTCTCCCCTTCGTTTTTCTTTTTTTCTCTCTTTCTTTTTACTATATCTATTTTTTCTCTCTTTACGTTTTGTCGATTCTCTGAAGATACATAACTTGGTTCTGTACTGAGTTATGGTATAACTTTCACATGTTTTCAACAATTTAAAGTTCTTAGGGTTAGTACATTAAAGCAGTTGCAATGATTTAAAAATAGAATGTGCATCACTTCTAGTTCACAGGTTAATCCTGACATTGAAAAATATTTTTTGCAAATACTTGACCCTCCTCTTCTTTATTATCTATACCGGGGGTCACATAATGTTTAATTGAGAGTTGGGTGGGGGGGGGGGGCTTCCTATTCTTTCAGACACAGTTAGATCCCTTTGGGGGTGTCTGGGGGGGTTGGGTGGTCTCCTCACAATACAATGTTTATGAACATGAAATAGCTGATTACCTCTTGTGTAGCGATACTAATATGCTTCAATATAGTACCGGTATGAGGAGGGCGATGGGGTGATAGGAGGAGATTTCCTCTTCTCCGCATTTTTTTTTCCTTTTATCCTCTCCTCACATTTAATTTTTGCAATTGCTATTGTTTATGTTTTAGTATCAGATCTGTGTGGATATTTCTTTCCTTGGAATAAGTTCTTGCTTTTGACTTAATACATTTCAATTTCACTGTATATTTTATATATTGTAACTTTATCCTACAGTTTATATTGTAATGACTCTATTTTATTTGAAATAAACACAAACTTGAATGAAAAAAAAAAAGAATAATCCAGCATATACTGGGTCTGGGTACCAGAAATGAAGTTGTTTCAGGGAAATGGGCAGTGCCTGCCGCTGGAGAGAGTTTTGAGAAATGGCTGGAGCAAGCCATGCAAACCTTAAATAAATGGGACATTCCCAAGGCCCAGAAAAAAACCAAAGGATCACCGAGAGCTTAAGGGGGCATGCCTCAGAAGCTATTTGGAACCAGAAACTTTCAAACAGAACTGTGCTACCTATGACTTCTTAAGTATCCTGGAAGATGTATTCGAGAGAACAAAAAAGGCCTCCAACCTTGCCAGTTTTAACATATACCTACTAGAAAGAGGGGGAGAAGCTATCTGATTATATGATATGTTTACAAGATAATGCATCAGGTGTTGCCAAAAAAATGTATAGATCCCAGCTCAGTAGACGGTTCAGACACATTTTTAAGGGGAGCTCATCCTTTAGATCAGGGATCTCCAAACTGTGGCCCGGGGCCAGATGCGGACCTTTGCTTGCCTTTATCAGGCCCTTGGGGCACTGTTCCTCTCACTGATACTAAATGCTATTCTCTCTCAGACACCAATGATGGGACACTATACTTCCCACTGACACCAATGATGGGACACTATTCTTCCCACTGACACCAATGACGGGACACTATTCTTCCCACTGACACCAATGACGGGGACACTATTCTTCCCACTGACACCAATGATGGGACACTATTCCACTGACACCAATGAAAGGGCATTATTCCACTGACACCAATGATGGGGCACTATTCCTTCTACTGACACCAATGATGGGGCACTATTCCTTCCACTGACACCAATGATGGGGCACTATTTCACTGACACCAATGAAAGGGCACTATTCTTTCCACTGACACCAATGAGGGGGACGCAATTCCACTGACACCAATGATGGGACACTATTCCTTCCACTGACACCAATGATGGGACACTTTTCCTCCCACTGACACCAATTTCTGTCCCCCCTCAAGCCTGAAGGACAGTAAACTGGCCTTTTGTTTAGAAAGTATGGAGACCCCTGCTTTAGATCCTATCGTGATTCAGTTAAACTTCGAGGAGGTGGTGGAATTTTGAAGTACACTGAATTAATCAGGATTATGCGAGCAAGGAAGCCATGCTGGAGAGCAAGAAAAGCCAAATAATAACCTGTTGCTTTGTCCTGAAAATCCGATCGTATTTACAAGGTTTAGAGTGTTGGAGGGGACCGAAGTAAACATCCCTTCCATCTCTAAACCTCTGTACTCAGCTGATGATTAATTGGCAAAGACTCTTCCTTCCACAGTGCCTCCCCTGGTCTTAATTTCCTTAATTTCCTCCTTGGATTAGATCTTCTGTGCCTTTTCCTTGGTCAACATATCCAGACTCTCTGCTGTGTTTTCCTGTGAAAGACTTTTTGCTTGGCTGACTTCCCTTCTGGTTCCTGATCCTGTTTGCTGCACCGACTTTGCTGATTTCTGGACTCCTGTGTCTCTGGCTTGTTCTGACTACCTGTCCTGGTTATAATTGTAGGTTTATGTATCTCGCCCATACAGACTTTCAGGACAGTTTGATTCCTGAACTTCAACTCCCTGATTGGTCCCTTACCTCAGATGCATTAACTATTAACCAGGCGTTTGCATCATTATGGGCCAGATTCAGCAAGACTTGCGCTGGAGTAATTCGATATGCGCCGCGTAACTGTGAAGATGCGCGTCGTTTCTATGTGGCCGTACCCACCAAACTAGATGCGACAGAAAACGGGCCATTTCCGATCGGCTTAACTTTCCGACGCCAGAGTCTCGTCAGCGCATAATTTCGCTTGGCGCATCAGTCGCGACTATTGATTTCCCCTGCAAATATGCAAATGAGGGAGATTTCCCGATTCGCGAACGGATTAGCACCATACGCCGGCTACATGCGCCGCACGTATCTCGTCCGTCCGGCACAAAGTTATTTCTACAAATAGCTGCTTTATCTTTACTCCAGACGGCCACAGGTCAGCAGGAGAGCAGCTCCAGCAGCAGCGTTACCGACGAAACTAGCAAGCTGAACAACCACACGTGCAAGGACAACACCTCTGTGTGCCAACATGCCAGGGGCAATCGTGGTCCTAGCACTAGTACTGGGTCCCCCGGAACGAAGGAGGCGGGCACGTGAGAGGATATACCGCACGCGCATGAGCCTCTTTGGCATGGGTGATGAGGAGGTGTATCGCCTCTTCAGATTCAGCCCTGATGCAATACTTGAACTAACCACAACCCTGCAGGGTGACATCACCAGCAAGACACACCGCTCACAAGCAGTGCAGGTACTGGCAACACTTCATTTCCTTGCAAGTGGATCATTCCAGCGTACAAGTGGAGTGGTGTCTGGGATGTCACAATCCTCCGTGAGCAGATGTGTGCACCAGGTTGTCCCTGCAATCCTCAGACGCATGTCCAACCAGTTCATCAGACCAACCACTGAGGAGCTGCGGCTGAAGGCAATGACAGATTTCTACAACATTGCCAGATTCCCACGCACTGTGGGGGCCATTGATTGCACACATGTGGCACTACAGCCCCCCAGTGCCACAGAGCACATATACCGCAATCGGAAGCATTGGCATTCCATCAACGTACAGGTGATAGCCGATGCCCAACGCCTCATATGGCACGTCCGTGCCAAACACCCCGGGTCCAGCCATGACAGCTTCATATACAATCAGAGCCCCATCCCAGCAGAATTCGAACAGAACATGTATGGGTACAGTTGGCTGGTTGGTGAGTGACATGGGTGGCAGGCATGACTATCCCCTCCCATGATGCACACCTCACAAGTGGCACATGCATGACTAACATCCTCCTGTCTTTTCCCTTCCAGGTGACTCTGCATATGCACTGGGACCCCATCTAATGACTCCTTTCCGGAACCCCCAAACCAGAGGAGAGAGAAGATACAATGAAGCACACATCAAAACCCGTGCAGTGGTGGAGCAAACATTTGGGCTCCTGAAGTCCCGTTTCCGCTGCCTGGATAAGTCCGGGGGGACCCTATTGTATTCCCCTACCTTTGTGTGTCAGATCATCGGTGCATGTTGCATTCTGCACAACTTTGCTATGAGAAAAGGCCTGCAGATTGAAATGCGTGATGACCTGACCCCCGACCCACACAGTCCCCACCTGCCAGAGGAGACCCAGTCTGCTGATGGAAGAGCAGTCAGGAGGGTCCTCCCCGTAGGCATCTTTGGACACTAAACCAAAACATTAATCACACAGACAATGCATGCATGCACACCACTGATGTCCCTAGATCACACACACCACATCCACATCGCATTGAATTAGCCCAAGTCCAGCATGTAGGACTTGGGAGCAGCAACGCCAGCGTCAAGGCCCCAATGATGTCACTGTCCATTCATACACCTTTCACACGTCATTCATACAGCCGTGGGGTTAACTTCACCACCACGGCCGAGGGTGACACCCCTTACTGGCAGGAGTGCCACCCCCTCACATTCACACACCATTCACACTGTCCCCTGCACTCCTGACCGTGTGCAGTTAAAAATTAAATACATATCTCATAACATGAGAAAAAAAATAAACAAAAACTCATAACCTGAGTATAAAAAATAAATAAAAAAAATAAACAAAAACTCATAACCTGAGTATAAAAAAAAAAATGGAAGAAGGGGAGGAATCGCGCTAAACGTGAGACAATGCCGGGTGATGGCACAGTATGTTATCAAAACAAAGGTGGTTGAAATACAAAACCTAAATTGATATTAGTAAAGTCCACAAAATAGAATTATATATGTGAAAAAAAAAAACTTGTAAGTCAAACGTGAAAAAGAAGGGTTAAGTTCTCTGTATTGGTCAGAGGTCCATCTGTGAAGCCAATGATGCTGAATTTTACAAGCGAAATGCAGGAAGATCAATGTCCCGTTACCAGTCACAAAAATCTTGCACTTGTAGATTTCAAAGTGTGTAGTCACAATACCGGAAAAGAGAGAAAAAAGACTTTCATAGTGTGATACCGTTGAGAATTATGAATAATATCCACCCATGAAGAATAGCTATATGGTAGACAGGGGGCAGTGACAACCCTTCACCACGGAACACAGTACACACTGACCCTTACCAGATAATTTGACCCTCTTGAGGTCGAAAACAGCCTTAAGAATGGTGTATATGAACTTCACTTTACATCGTCATGTTTTCCTCAGTGAAAAAAAACAAAGAAGACTTTTCATAGTGTAGACTGCATGGAAACAGGTCATAATCACCCGTGAAGGAAGACAACAAAAACTGTGAGGAAGAGAAGTGCTGGTACCACCACCGAATGAGCACACTGACCCTTACCAGACAATAGGATCCACTCTAGGATCAATATAGGCAGCAAAAGGGTGGATACACTGTTCTCAACACATCAGAAACCAATCCTCGATGAGTCACAGCATGGAAGCAAAAAAAACTAAAATAGTGTAAATCCATATAAAAATTTATTCTAAAAAGCCAAAGAAATGCACTTACAAACAGATGCAGATTCAAGGCGTATGGTAAAAGGTGCCGGCCGGCTTGTGGAACGCGTACGTCCCCTCGTGTAGTTGCGATGACGTGAGAACGTCTCCTCCCAACGTTTCGTCTTCACAAAAGACTTGGTCACGGGATAAGGACGACGCACCACGTCATCGCATAAGAACCCTCAGCAGGCGGAGTCGGTTTCACATGGACGTGGCCCCGCCATTTTGGAGAAGGGACAAAGTAAGGGAAAGACCGCTTCAACAGGTATTCCCTATCAAAAAACGATCAAAAAAATTGTATATAAAACGACAAGGTGAAAGCAAGATTGGCTGATTGCATATAGGCAGCCACTGTCTATCATGTAATAGCGCGGGAGCGGGAGAAGATTGTTTAAGGAGCTCGCAAACCACAAGCACTTGTTAAAATAGCACTGGAGCTTGGCGCAATACAAAAGGAAAAGAAAACTATGGAAACGTCCCAAAAGGGCCATGTTACCATGTGGAACCGGCACAAAGCCACTTGTGTAATATATACCTAACAAACAATACTTGACAATACACTTGTTCTTAAACAGGTAGGCACACATTATGACCCACAATATATGTCACATATCAACTGGAACATGAGTGTTCGCATCAGTACTATCCAGAAGCCATACTACCTGATGTGGCCACAATGTGTCACCCAAAGACAACAATGGGGCACATCTGGATGTTAATCAAAAAGAATAATGACAATTAATAGATAACAACAAAAATTACATTAAAATCAAAAACATAGAATAAATACACACCCATATAGGCCTTACAGGTAAAAAGCTTCATGGGGGGTAATTAATACATCAAACTACATAATATAGGCCAAGGATGGAAAAATAGAGTGGAAAATACATATAATGCTATGGCAAGGGGACTCAGCAACATATTGGCTATCCAACATGGTACCTCAAGAATTGTCTATGAAACAATTGACATCCACTTCTATGTTGAGGCCATGTGGTTCAAAACATCTGAGAGTGTGGATCCATGTCATCTCAGAGCGGGAAATACTCCTAACGAGATCACTTCCTCTCCAATGGGCCTGGTATTTGTCAATCCCCATAAAAATGGTGCCCCTTGGGTCTTTATTGTGTGTAATTAAGAAATGTTTAGAGACCGAATGGTCAGGGAAGCCACTACATATATTGGTCAAATGCTCGTTTAGGCGTATGTGTAGTGGACGTTTAGTCCTGCCCACATATTGTAGCCCGCACGGGCACTGGATCATATAGATGACTCCCACTGTAGAGCACGTTATAAAGGATTTGATCTGGTGAACCTTAGTAGAGTATCTAGAACAAAAGCTAGTGGTTCTCCTAGGGGTATGGTTACTGACCATACACACCCTACAGCGTCCACATTTAAAAAAAACTTTCAAGCCAGATGAAAACATAGAAAGAGTCTTGGGTGGATCCAAAACATTGGGGGCCAGTTTGTTCCTCAACGATGTAGCACCCCTAAAAACTACCTGAGGCTTGTCAGGCAAGATGTCATTCAAAATTCTATCGTTCTTAAGCACATGCCAGTGTTTATTCAAAATGTGCTTTATAGTAGCATGTTGGCATGAGTAGTCAGTCACGAAGGGGTATCTATATTTGTCCACCTTGGCAGGCTTAGATTTACTTTTCAGTATGGCCTCTCTACTAGTGTTGGTTACTGATGTCAGAGACTCAGTCAAGAAAGAGGGACTATAGCCCTTTTCCAAAAACTGTTTGTTCAAGGTTTCAGCCTGTTTTAAAAAAATCTCCTGATCACTACAGTTTCTCTTCAACCGGAGAAATTGACCCTTGGGGACGGCCTTCAGCCAACTGGCATGGTGGCAACTATCATGGGGGATAAACGAGTTTCTGTCCGTAGTTTTAAAATAGGTGGACGTAGACAACTCGTCACCCTCTCTCGTGATGACCAAATCCAAAAAGTTGATAGTTTTCATGCTTGCCTCGTACTTGAGAATAATCCCAATATCGTTGGTATTGAGGAAATGCATGAACTGGGTAAGGTCATTCTCACTGCCTTCCCATAGGAGGAGGATGTCGTCGATGTACCTGGCCCACAGGAGCACCTGGGGTCTGGAAGGCACATCGACCACATCCTCCTCCCACTTGGCCATAAATAAATTGGCCAAGCTAGGGGCATACTTGGCCCCCATCGCAACACCCCTATCTTGACGATAGAACTGCCCATCATGCCAAAAAAAATTGTGGGATGCCGCATAATGAAGTAATTCCATAATAAACGCGATTTGCCCATCAATAAGGCCCGAATCCCTCTTTAAAAAGTGTGAGACTGCCTCTAAACCCACCTCATGGGGGATTATGGTGTATAATGATGTGACGTCAGCAGTCACAAGCCATATATTCGGAGGGAGTGACAATCCAGACAGTAGACCAATAATGTGACTAGTGTCTTTAACAAACAAAGGCATAGCCTTCACCAGGGGCTGGAGGTAAAAGTCAATATATTTGCCCACCCGGGACGTCACAGAGTCAATGCCACTGACTATGGGACGACCCGGGGGGCAAACTGGATCCTTATGTACCTTAGGCAGGTAATACATAATTGGCACACGGGGAGCCTTGGGAACCAAAAAGGATTTCTCCTTAGGGTTAAGTATGTTTGACCGGTAACCCCTATTTACAATCTCAACCAAGGCCCTTCTATATTTCTCTCCCGGGTTGAGGGGGAGAGGGGTATATGTGTCCCTGTCACTTAAGATGTTGGACATCTCCTGTAGGTAGTCTTGTTTATTTAAGACTACAATGCCTCCCCCCCTTGTCAGCGGAGGCGGATCACAAGGTTCTTGTTATCACAAAGAGTTTTAATGCCCATTTCTATATCCAATTTACACCGAACTTTTTTAACTCGTATGTTGTCTAAATCCCTAAGAGATAAATCTCTGAAAACCTTCAAAGAAGCCGGTAGTTGTCCCGGTGGATTATACGTGGAGGCGTTTGCCAAGCCAGAATGGATATAGTTATGGACAGAAGTTTTGGGTGGACTAAAGGGATTGGACGATATGTACCGTTCAATATTCAATTTTCGGACATACCTATGGATGTCCATATAGGTTTTAAATTTACTCATGTTTTTTGGAGGGGCATATTTCAACCCTTTATCCAAAACAAAGAGTTCAGATTCAGTTAGGTTGTGGGAACTTAGGTTAAAGATCCCAGAGTTGGTTACGTTTTTGGTCTTTTGGGGCTTAGCGTGCCTCCCCCCTCTGACCCCTCTTTTAACTCTGCCAGTCTTTTTATCCCTTGTCCAGCTCGGGGAAAACCCCAATTGGACAAAGTTCATAGATTGGTCGCCATAACCAGGGCCCCACGAGAGGCAATGTATACAATCAGGGGCCTAATTCTAATTCTTTACAGACATTTAGAAATAATGATGTGGTTCATTATACAGGTAATTTTGAACCGGAATACAATGTCTTGACCCAAAATAGTTTTTTACCATTAGGGGATATTGACAACATGGGGAATGAAAATTTGTTTCCAAATACCCACCACACTATGCCGTCTACCATATGAACTTGGTTATGGCGACCAATCTATGAACTTTGTCCAGCCCAATTGGGGTTTTCCCCGAGCTGGACAAGGGATAAAAAGACTGGCAGAGTTAAAAGAGGGGTCAGAGGGGGGAGGCACGCTAAGCCCCAAAAGACCAAAAACGTAACCAACTCTGGGATCTTTAACCTAAGTTCCCACAACCTAACTGAATCTGAACTCTTTGTTTTGGATAAAGGGTTGAAATATGCCCCTCCAAAAAACATGAGTAAATTTAAAACCTATATGGACATCCATAGGTATGTCCGAAAATTGAATATTCAACGGTACATATCGTCCAATCCCTTTAGTCCACCCAAAACTTCTGTCCATAACTATATCCATTCTGGCTTGGCAAACGCCTCCACGTATAATCCACCGGGACAACTACCGGCTTCTTTGAAGGTTTTCAGAGATTTATCTCTTAGGGATTTAGACAACATACGAGTTAAAAAAGTTCGGTGTAAATTGGATATAGAAATGGGCATTAAAACTCTTTGTGATAACAAGAACCTTGTGATCCGCCCCGCTGACAAGGGGGGGGGGCATTGTAGTCTTAAATAAACAAGACTACCTACAGGAGATGTCCAACATCTTAAGTGACAGGGACACATATACCCCTCTCCCCCTCAACCCGGGAGAGAAATATAGAAGGGCCTTGGTTGAGATTGTAAATAGGGGTTACCGGTCAAACATACTTAACCCTAAGGAGAAATCCTTTTTGGTTCCCAAGGCTCCCCGTGTGCCAATTATGTATTACCTGCCTAAGGTACATAAGGATCCAGTTTGCCCCCCGGGTCGTCCCATAGTCAGTGGCATTGACTCTGTGACGTCCCGGGTGGGCAAATATATTGACTTTTACCTCCAGCCCCTGGTGAAGGCTATGCCTTTGTTTGTTAAAGACACTAGTCACATTATTGGTCTACTGTCTGGATTGTCACTCCCTCCGAATATATGGCTTGTGACTGCTGACGTCACATCATTATACACCATAATCCCCCATGAGGTGGGTTTAGAGGCAGTCTCACACTTTTTAAAGAGGGATTCGGGCCTTATTGATGGGCAAATCGCGTTTATTATGGAATTACTTCATTATGCGGCATCCCACAATTTTTTTTGGCATGATGGGCAGTTCTATCGTCAAGATAGGGGTGTTGCGATGGGGGCCAAGTATGCCCCTAGCTTGGCCAATTTATTTATGGCCAAGTGGGAGGAGGATGTGGTCGATGTGCCTTCCAGACCCCAGGTGCTCCTGTGGGCCAGGTACATCGACGACATCCTCCTCCTATGGGAAGGCAGTGAGAATGACCTTACCCAGTTCATGCATTTCCTCAATACCAACGATATTGGGATTATTCTCAAGTACGAGGCAAGCATGAAAACTATCAACTTTTTGGATTTGGTCATCACGAGAGAGGGTGACGAGTTGTCTACGTCCACCTATTTTAAAACTACGGACAGAAACTCGTTTATCCCCCATGATAGTTGCCACCATGCCAGTTGGCTGAAGGCCGTCCCCAAGGGTCAATTTCTCCGGTTGAAGAGAAACTGTAGTGATCAGGAGATTTTTTTAAAACAGGCTGAAACCTTGAACAAACAGTTTTTGGAAAAGGGCTATAGTCCCTCTTTCTTGACTGAGTCTCTGACATCAGTAACCAACACTAGTAGAGAGGCCATACTGAAAAGTAAATCTAAGCCTGCCAAGGTGGACAAATATAGATACCCCTTCGTGACTGACTACTCATGCCAACATGCTACTATAAAGCACATTTTAAATAAACACTGGCATGTGCTTAAGAACGATAGAATTTTGAATGACATCTTGCCTGACAAGCCTCAGGTAGTTTTTAGGGGTGCTACATCGTTGAGGAACAAACTGGCCCCCAATGTTTTGGATCCACCCAAGACTCTTTCTATGTTTTCATCTGGCTTGAAAGGTTTTTTTAAATGTGGACGCTGTAGGGTGTGTATGGTCAGTAACCATACCCCTAGGAGAACCACTAGCTTTTGTTCTAGATACTCTACTAAGGTTCACCAGATCAAATCCTTTATAACGTGCTCTACAGTGGGAGTCATCTATATGATCCAGTGCCCGTGCGGGCTACAATATGTGGGCAGGACTAAACGTCCACTACACATACGCCTAAACGAGCATTTGACCAATATATGTAGTGGCTTCCCTGACCATTCGGTCTCTAAACATTTCTTAATTACACACAATAAAGACCCAAGGGGCACCATTTTTATGGGGATTGACAAATACCAGGCCCATTGGAGAGGAAGTGTTCTCGTTAGGAGTATTTCCCGCTCTGAGATGACATGGATCCACACTCTCAGATGTTTTGAACCACATGGCCTCAACATAGAAGTGGATGTCAATTGTTTCATAGACAATTCTTGAGGTACCATGTTGGATAGCCAATATGTTGCTGAGTCCCCTTGCCATAGCATTATATGTATTTTCCACTCTATTTTTCCATCCTTGGCCTATATTATGTAGTTTGATGTATTAATTACCCCCCATGAAGCTTTTTACCTGTAAGGCCTATATGGGTGTGTATTTATTCTATGTTTTTGATTTTAATGTAATTTTTGTTGTTATCTATTAATTGTCATTATTCTTTTTGATTAACATCCAGATGTGCCCCATTGTTGTCTTTGGGTGACACATTGTGGCCACATCAGGTAGTATGGCTTCTGGATAGTACTGATGCGAACACTCATGTTCCAGTTGATATGTGACATATATTGTGGGTCATAATGTGTGCCTACCTGTTTAAGAACAAGTGTATTGTCAAGTATTGTTTGTTAGGTATATATTACACAAGTGGCTTTGTGCCGGTTCCACATGGTAACATGGCCCTTTTGGGACGTTTCCATAGTTTTCTTTTCCTTTTGTATTGCGCCAAGCTCCAGTGCTATTTTAACAAGTGCTTGTGGTTTGCGAGCTCCTTAAACAATCTTCTCCCGCTCCCGCGCTATTACATGATAGACAGTGGCTGCCTATATGCAATCAGCCAATCTTGCTTTCACCTTGTCGTTTTATATACAATTTTTTTGATCGTTTTTTGATAGGGAATACCTGTTGAAGCGGTCTTTCCCTTACTTTGTCCCTTCTCCAAAATGGCGGGGCCACGTCCATGTGAAACCGACTCCGCCTGCTGAGGGTTCTTATGCGATGACGTGGTGCGTCGTCCTTATCCCGTGACCAAGTCTTTTGTGAAGACGAAACGTTGGGAGGAGACGTTCTCACGTCATCGCAACTACACGAGGGGATGTACGCGTTCCACAAGCCGGCCGGCACCTTTTACGTATGGCCTTGAATCTGCATCTGTTTGTAAGTGCATTTCTTTGGCTTTTTAGAATAAATTTTTATATGGATTTACACTATTTTAGTTTTTTTTGCTTCCATGCTGTGACTCATCGAGGATTGGTTTCTGATGTGTTGAGAACAGTGTATCCACCCTTTTGCTGCCTATATTGATCCTAGAGTGGATCCTATTGTCTGGTAAGGGTCAGTGTGCTCATTCGGTGGTGGTACCAGCACTTCTCTTCCTCACAGTTTTTGTTGTCTTCCTTCACGGGTGATTATGACCTGTTTCCATGCAGTCTACACTATGAAAAGTCTTCTTTGTTTTTTTTCACTGAGGAAAACATGACGATGTAAAGTGAAGTTCATATACACCATTCTTAAGGCTGTTTTCGACCTCAAGAGGGTCATATTATCTGGTAAGGGTCAGTGTGTACTGTGTTCCGTGGTGAAGGGTTGTCACTGCCCCCTGTCTACCATATAGCTATTCTTCACGGGTGGATATTATTCATAATTCTCAACGGTATCACACTATGAAAGTCTTTTTTCTCTCTTTTCCGGTATTGTGACTACACACTTTGAAATCTACAAGTGCAAGATTTTCGTGACTGGTAACGGGACATTGATCTTCCTGCATTTCGCATGTAAAATTCAGCATCATTGGCTTCACAGATGGACCTCTGACCAATACAGAGAACTTAACCCTTCTTTTTCACGTTTGACTTACAAGGTTTTTTTTTTCACATATATAATTCTATTTTGTGGACTTTACTAATATCAATTTAGGTTTTGTATTTCAACCACCTTTGTTTTGATAACATACTGTGCCATCACCAGGCATTGTCTCACGTTTAGCGCGATTCCTCCCCTTCTTCTAGTCTATTCTATGTTGTATAACATTTTTGAATCGCAGCTTTTTTATTTTTTTTGCATATAAGGTACGCGCAATTTTCTTTCCATTCATCATAAAAAAAAATATATATAAACAAAAACTCATAACCTGAGTATAAAAAAATAATAAAAATATAAACAAAAACTCATAACCTGAGTATAAAAAAATAATAAAAATATAAACAAAAACAAAAAAAAAACCCTCATCTGGGATGACGGGGGCTCCTCCTTGGGGCCACTCTCGGGCTCCTCATCTGCCTGGAGGGAGGGAGTGGGTGGTGGTGGGGGTGGGGGGGCATCTGGAGGAGGCTGATCCCCGGGTGGGCCACTCCTGGCACCTGTTGGCTGCATGCCCTCCAAGGCCACGGCAATACGGCTGAGATACAGGTTGGTCTGGGCCTGCATCCTCAGCTGGCGGGTGATATGATGCCGCTGGTCACGCTGCCGCTGCCTCCCCTCTTCCCGTATGGCAGCTGTGTTGGCGTTGACGGCTGCTGTCAGGTGCCGTACATCAGCCTGCACCTCCCCCAGGCTGGTCACAACGTCCTGCACACCACTGGGCAGCTGTGACATGGAGCCCAGGCTATCAGCAACCCGGTCCAAGTGGCCAGCAATCTCCCCCATCTGCTGGGTTTGTCTGGCGTGGTCCAACACCACCTGGTCCTCGACCATATCACACATCCCCCTGGTCTTACGGGTCGCCTTCCTGGGCCCAGGAGAAGGTTGTCCCCGTGGGGATGGAGTCGCCCTTGAGGGGCTACCTAGGATGGGGGAGGGGATGACAGAGGGCCCTGCAGAGGAGGAGGACTCCTCCAACAATAACATAAAGTCCTGCTCAGGGACAGGCTCCTCCACAACCACCTCTGCAGAAGTGGTGTGGGCACTCTCCTCATCCACCTCGGTGTCTCCAGCACCCAGGGCCTCGTCATCAGGATCCCGTTGGGAGGTTGGGGTGGACTGGCCGGCAAGAGATGATGGCCCAGCTCCGTCATCTGTGGATGACACAAAGCAGACACATGTTGGTGGTCCCACACACTTGGCACATGTACCCTCCCCCCCCCCACATGCAACACACCAAATAGGGGATAAAAAACACTTACCTGTCCTGGAGCCTTCCTCCATGGAGTCATAGCCAGGGACCCCCCCCCTCCAACTGCTCCCTGTCCAGGCAGCAGGCGACCACCTCCTCCTCCGTGGTCAGGCTGACCGGACATGGGGGACCACCACCTGTGCCCCTCTCATGCCTCCTGATGGTGGCCACCTTGCCACAGACCTTGCGCCGCAGGTCGTTGATTTTTTTTTGTATGTCGCCAGCAGTCCGGGTGGAGTACCCTAACACATTGACCCTGCCAGCAATGGTCTCCAGGATGCCCTGCTTCCTCTCCCGGCTGGTCTTCCTACTTTTTTTCCCGTGGAGGAACTGATTAAATATCTTCATAGCCGAGATGATCACAGACACCTCCTGGGAGTTGAAATTGAAGGTCCTCCTCTCTTTGGGGGTAGCGGGAGCAGCCATCACAGTGCAAAAGTATCTTCCCTGGGGTGGGGGGAAACGGAAAAACTTTTGCGCCGGAATGGCGTTTTCGCTAGCGCTTTTATACGCGCAACGGGACACATTGCGCTGACGTTTCCCATGAAGTGGTGCCGACGGAAGTTGTGAGCATGCGCACAAACGGGCGAGTGGAGCCTCAATCACCTCGCATGCTCCGTGGATGATGCGCTGAACGTAAGCCTCTGCGCTGGGCTCCGCCCATCATTTACATATGATCACACCCACTTCCACTTGCGTCGGGTTACGCCAGCGCATTATCGTTACTCTGGCGCAAGTTTACGCACAAGTGCTATGTGAATAACAGTACTTGCGCCGAAAGTGTCGGCGGAGTAACGTAAATGAGAAACGTTACTCCAAAGTAAAGAAGCGCCCATCTACCTGAATCTGGCCCTATGTGGAAAGTTGTATGTGGATGTGGTGGCACCTACTGAAACTACCTTTGCAGGGTTTTTTTTGCCCCAAATGGATTTTCCCACACGTAGTACTCCCGAGCAACTCCTGCTAGATAAATTCTTAACGATAGAAGAGATAGCCATTCGCTTATTACCATTGAGTAAAACTCCAGGCTTGGATGGTCTTCCTTCCAATTGGTATCAGGTAGACATGTGCACAGAAAAAATTTTCGTTTTTTTTTGTTCCGTTTCGTATGGTCCCGTCTGTTCGTTTCCGTTCGTTTTTCGTAAGACGCCCGTTTTCCCGTTCGTTTCCGTTCGTTTGTCGTACGACGCGATTTTTTCATATTCCGATCGTTTCGTATTTCCGTTACCGTTTTATTTTCGTACATGCGGGATGATTCGTTATTCTGTTTAATTCATGTTCGTTTCTTGTTAGACAATAATTATCGTTAATTTTCGTCAATTTGCATTCTGTGTATCTTGAATGCTTTTCTTTTGTTAGTGTCAGTTGTATGTTCATTGTTCAATGACATCTATAACAAAAGAATTTCATTATGTATATTGAATGAATTCCTTTTTCTGTTATAGGTGTCATATCAACATACGAAAATAAAATAACAAAAGAAACAGGTTCAAATGCAAATCTTTTGTTTATGTTTTTTTTTGAATGGCCAGAGAGTTACAATACTATTGTTAAGCCCCATACACTTGGTCAGACTATTTTAACAACACACATAAAAACGATCGTTTTCCGATCGTTCTCAGAAAATTCGTTTGTTTTTAAACTGCATCAGAAAACCATTTTTGGGTTCAGAAGTCTGGCCAACTGATCTCCCCTCAGATGAAAATCCACAGAAAAGTTTATTAGGCTTTACTATACAAGTGTACTCACTACTCTGCACAAAAGAGAAGCTGCTTTCAGTCACTGAGGCTGGCCATACATGTTCAATTTTCTTGTACAATTTTCTTTTAGATTTACCAAAAACCATATATGAGGTCAAACTAAACACTTTCAATTGTATGCAATCAGGCAGGCCCTTGCACTACATAGTTGAAGGTAAATCTAAAGAAAATTGCACAGAAAATCATGTATGGCCAGCCTAATGCCGCGTACACACGGTCGTTTTTTGCGATGAAAAAAACGACGTTTTTTAAAACGTCATTTAAATTAATCATGTGTGGGGGCAAAACGTCGTTTTTTGTCTTAAAAAAACGACCAAAAAAAAAATTCCAACATGCTTGAATTTTTTGTGTCGTTTTTCAAAACGTCGTTTTTTGTGTCATAAAAAATGATCGTGTGTGGGCAAAACGACATAGAAAATGACGTTTTAAACCCGCGCGTGCTCAGAAGCAATTTCTGAGATGGGAGAGCTCGTTCTGGTAAAACTACTGTTTAGAATGGATTAAGCACATTCGTTATTTTAAATCTAATGAAGAAAACAATGCGCTGTATTTGCCACAATGCTTTTTAAACCATTTCCAAGCTACCCTAAACTCCTAGTTTGTTGTGGCTCATCTTGTTTGACATATTTCTGTCAACCTTTTGACTTTATTATTTTTTTGGGCCCTTTTTTTTTTATTTATTTTTTGTTTTTTGGGACACGTAATTTTTTTGGGGTAATATCTTTTAACAGATGTTTTGAACTAAAATTTTTTTTTAAGGATTTTGGAGGGTGTGAAGTGACCACAGCAGCTTATTTTTTGTGGTTTCATTTACCCACAAGGAGGTTGTTGTTCCTTGTTTAATGTCGTTTTAATTTTTAAAATGTGTCTGCCTACTCACTATAACAATCTCTATATTTGTTTGTAAAAAAATACACATGGTCAAAATTTGCAAACCAACCAAAATATACCTTTATTCAGGTTAAAAAGGTAAATAAATAAAAAGTACAACCATCTGGCAATCCAAAAGCAAAACCAAATAAAAACAAAGAAGCCTGGATAAAAACAAAGGAGACCCTGCTTGAAGTTGTAAACACAAGGGTCCACCAAGAAAACAATGAAGGCTGTGAAGGCCAAAAAAAATTCGCTTCGGGGCATCATCTCCTCACTTCTTCTTCTTCCCTGCAGCCTTCCCTGCAGCCTTCCCTGCAGTCTTCCCTGCAGCCTTCCCTGCAGCCTTCCCTGCAGGCCGAGTCCTCAGGGGCTGTGTTTCTGGAGCCGACGTGCCAGGAGCCAGAGCAGGCTCAGGAAGAGGAGGAGCAGGAGAAGGAGCAGGAGCAGGGGCTGGAGATGGAGCAGGAGCAGGGGCTGGAGATGGAGCAGGACCAGGAAGCGCAGTAAGGACAGGAGTGCGAATCAGCCCAATGCCAATATCGTCATTGAGCTGTCCCAGTGTGGCCATGCTCATGATCTGGAACATAAGGGATTCGCAGCGCACACGCTGGCCCAGCTCTAGATTTTTAAGCTTGGCAGCGATCAGCGCTGCGAATCCCTCTTCCTCACTGGGCTGCTCTCTGATGGCCAAAGTTGCTTCACGGAGCATGGCCTGGGTCTCCTCCTCCATCTGCATGAGCCTTCTGGCCCTTTTTGCTGGGTTCCGGATAGGAGGGATTTGGGAGATACAATCACGCTGGCGTGACTCCTGTCTCCCACTGGGGCCTGCCTCCTCCTGGCTCCCAGTGGGGCCTGCCTCCCCCTGGCTCCCTGCGTGGCCTGCCTCCCCCTGGCTCCCTGCGTGGCCTGCCTCCCCCTGGCTCCCTGCGTGGCCTGCCTCCCCCTGGCTCCCTGTGGGGCCTGCCTCCTCCTGGCTTTGCTCTGCCTGTGTATAATAAAAAAGGGACATATTTTATTTTTTGGCTTCATTCATCACACACATTTCTAACTTAATGACATATCATAATTGAATGCTAAAATATATTTATCACAGGCCCTCCATCCCTAATTCTGTGGCCCCTTACACAGCTTTAGATATGTGCCCCCTGGAGCTGGGGGCGGGGGGGGTTGATGTTGACTGAAATTCCAAAGTAGGGGGCCTTTACCCAACCGTTTTTTTACTTTAGGGTGGACAAAATGTTAATGGCTAAAAAGGGTGTTTAACATCTGCGGCCACTGTATGGTGTACCTAATGGCGTACAAGAAAATGACACACATTCATTATGACCTCTGCATTTATGTATCTTGTCCCCATTCTGTTTTGCCACTATTGCTTAGTGATATGTTCCAAATTTTTTGGCCAAACATTTATATAATTTCAATCACTTGTAACATAAATTACTCATCATTATTATACTTTGCATTACAAAAATGAATCTGAAAATGCAATACCTGGCTCCATGGGTCACAATCTGCCTCCTCCATGAACTCAGGCTCTTCCTCTGAGCTTGCCTGCTCTTGCCTGCAGGGAACACTGGAGGGCTGACTGCAGGGAACACTGGAGGGCTGACTGCAGGGAACACTGGACTGTCTCCTTGGGGGAAGGGTAGACATGGATGGCCTGGACTCTATGTGATCATCCAGGAACTGCATCTGACTATAGTACCACAGGTTAGGCTTGTAGACGCTGTCAGCTGCAGCCCCAGATCTCATCGAGGCCAGGACTTGTGACCGTTGGGTCCTGTAGGTGCCCCAAAGCGAATTGATTTTAGCCTTAACAGTCTCCAATGTAGCGTTGGGGACCCTTGTTTTTACATATTCAAGCAGGGCCTCCTTTGCTTTCTTCCGGGCATCTTTGTTTTTATTAATTTTGCTTTTGGATTGCCAGAGAACTGGATGTTCCTTCCATCTCTGGATAAATTCTGTCAGAAATTCCGGATCCTTAAAGGCCTCCATTAGTTCTGCATGTACAAAACAAAAAACAAAGCCTAGTGTCAGTCAAGCCACTACTACTAATTAGCTTTTAAACACCATGGGGGTTATTTATGAAAGGAAAATACACTCTGCACTTCAATTGCACTGAAAGTGCACTTGGAAGTGCAATCGTTGTATAAATCTGAGAGGGGTAGATCAGAAATGAGGGGAAGCTCTGCTGATTGTATCAGACAATGATGTGCATGCTAAAATGCTATTTCTAAATTTATCTTGCATGTCCTCCTCAAGATGTCCAGCGACTGCATTTACAAGTGCACTTGTAGTGCAAAGTGTCTTTTCCTTTAAGTAAATCACCCCCCATATCTTCTAGCCCACACAATCATCCACTGTTCCCTAATATTTGTAATGTCCATAATCCAGATACATACCGTCTTATGATCCGATCGTCTCTTCCGCCTTGTTCCGCAGGTTGTGAACGGCGCTTGCAATGAACCCCCCATATCTTCTAGCCCACACAATAATCCACTGTTCCCTAATATTTGTAATGTCCATAATCCAGATACATACCGTCTTATGATCCGATCGTCTCTTCCGCCTTGTTCCGCAGGTTGTGAACGGCGCTTGCAATGGCGTGGATCCCTTTAAACGGCGCGAACGTGTGACGCGATGCACGAGATCCCGCCCCTGACGTTCGGTCTCGTCTTTTCCACGCCCCTTTCTCGATCTTTCTTTGTGGGTGTGTTTTAGGCAAGAACAAGATGGAGAGAAACATGGCAAGCTCAAGCCATCAGGCAGGCCAGGCCCAGCCAACCGGACGATCCCGGCGGAGGTACAAGGCCTCAAACATGGCCTTCCAAGAGATGGTGGAGATGGTCACCATCTTACAAAGGGAGGATTATGACGGGAAGCATGGCCCTTACCTGCATCCAAACAGGGTGAAGGCCGACATCATGGAGAAGGTGATCAGGAGGCTGCATCAAAAATTTGGCCAACGCAGGACTCGAGAACAATTGAGAAAGAGGTGGTCAGACCTCAAAAACAGAGAGCCTGAACAACTCCAGCATATCAAGAGGCTGATTCGGGGAAAAAGTAAGTTTTTTTTATTTTTTGACACATTTGTGGTGTTTGTTAATTGTGCCATGTGATTTTAATTTCAGGTTGTACTGTATCTGTTTGTGGGCACAAAAAGTGGTCGGAGAAGTCGTCGTTTATACGTTGTTTTTCGACCTACTAAACGACAATCTTCGTGCTAAATATCATCATGCGCCTAGTTCGCATGGACAAAAAGGAGTGTATAAACACTATATCATTCCCAAAAAACGTCTTTGTATTTGTTATTATTTGAACAAACGAACGACTCCTACGACCAATTCATGTGTCCCCAAACAGGAATCTTGCCATTTTTGTTGTAATGTGACTTCACTTGTGATCTTTTGTAATGTAGATTTGTACCTAAATTAAAGTCGATGTGAAAAGCTTAGTAAATATGACCAATAAACAGAAAAAGGAGAGGTCTGCTCAGCAGTGGATTCTGCACATGTTTATATACTCTGTACTTGTATTTTTAGTTCTCACTCATATCTCTTTATAATCTTTTACCTTTCTTTTTTCCCTATCTTCAATCTCGTAGGGCGCAGTGAAGCAGCAAGGCAGGTTGGAACTTCCGAAGCCCCACCCCCGAGGGATGATGACGCTGCCACCACATCCAGTAAATTTCCTACACAACACTCATACCCAGGTAATCTAGATCAGGGATCCTCAAACTACGGCCCTCCAGCTGTTGTGGAACTACACATCCCATGAGGCATTCATTGTAACACACTGACATTCACAGACATGACTAGGCATGATGGGAATTGTAGTTCCTGAACAACTGGAGGGCCGTAGTTTGAAGACCCATGATCTACATGTAGGTTTTCCGAATTTTAATACCTTTTTTGTTCCCACATTTCAGGAGCAAGTCGTGCAGCGACAATGGACAGGGATACTGCCAAATTTGTGCTGTCCGAAATATGGTCCTTCAGGGAACAACTAGAGGACATCCAGGACACTGCACGAGAAGTGGTAGAAAAATCAAAAGGGCTGGAGACACAAATTAAAAATTTAATAGATTATTTGGGTAGGTTTTGATTTATTTAGTGTTTATTTTGTAATAGAAAAAAGGTTTGGTTTATAATAAAAAAAAAAATGTGATTTTATTTTTTGAATAATGTAAAAAAAAAAAAAAAAAAAAAAAAAAGTGATTTTAGTTTTTGAATGTAAAAAAAAAAAAGTGATTTTATTTTTTGAATAATGAAAAAAAAAAAAATGTGATTTTAGATTTTGAATAATGTAAAAAAATAAATATATAAAAAAAAGTGATTTTATTTTTTGAATAATGTAAAAAAAAAAAAAAAAAAGTGATTTTATTTTTGGAATGTTATAAAAAAAAACAAAAACAAAAAATATATATTTGTTTTGTAACTAAAAAAAATGTTTTTAAAAAATTTTATGTCAAAAAGTTATGTTTTTCAAGATGCAAAAAATAAAAAATTTACAGTAAAATATGTGTCTTGTTATTTAAGCTCAATGATTAATAGAAAATACTAGGGTTGTCCCGATACCGATGCCGAGTATTTGCGGGAGTACTTGTACTCCCGCAAATACCCCCGATACCTAAATAGAATACTTCCCCCCCCATATTGCAGCGATGCGTCCCTCATACCTTTTTAGATATGCTGACGCCGCCGCATACCGCCTTATCCCCCTGCACAATCGCATAGCTTACATTACAAGCATTCATTCTGAATACTTGTAAATGGCCGTGTATTGACACTCCCCCTCTCCGGATTGGACGGATCCCTCCATCCGGAGAAGGGGAGTTTTAAAACACGAAGCGCGGCCATTTACAAGTTTTTAGAATGAAAGCTTGTAATGCGCTACGCCAAGGATCTCCAAACTACGGCCCTCCAGCTGTTTCGGAACTACATTTCCCATGAGGCATTGTAAAACTCTGACATTCACAGACATGACTAAGCATTATGGGAATTGTAGTTCCTGAACAACTGGAGGGCCATAGTTTGGAGACCCTGCGCTACGCGATTGTGCAGGGGGATACGGCGGTATGCGGCAGAGGCGGCATCAGCATATCTAAAAAGGTATGAGGGACGCATCGCTGCAATATGGGGGACATACATGGCTGCATATGTGGGGGACATGGCTGCATTTGGGGACACATTTAAAAAAAAAGTATCGGTATTCGGGATCGGCGACTACTTGAAAAAAAGTATCCGTACTTGTACTCGGTCCTAAAAAAGTGGTATCGGGACAACCCTAGAAAATACCTAAAAAAAATGTATGCTGAGAACATTAAACAATGAGGGATAGTTATTTCAGTCCATCACAAACACATGGCACTATGATAACCTAGGACCGTGATGGCGAACCTTGGCACTCCAGATGTTTTGAAACTACATTTCCCTTGATGCTCCACTATACTGCAGAATGCATGAGCATCATGGGAAATGTAGTTCCAAAACATCTGGGGTGACAAGGTCGCCATCACTGACCTAGGAGATAAAATAAAAACACAAACCTTATAAATTAATTAAAGAACAAAGAAAAGACTGTTTGAGGCAAAAAATAAATTTAATTATTCAGCCAAGATCTGGCATTGGAATGGCCCCCCTACCCATAAAGTAGTCCACATATGCCTGACGCACAGCACGTGCGTTTCGGGGGGCCAATTGGGGATGGGCAGCGTCACGAGCTGCCTCTGGAATGTCAACAGGGTCATCAGGCAAAAGGTTAGGTAAGAAGAAGAATGTTTTTTTAAATAGTTGTGTAAAATGCAGCAGCATGTAATTATATAATTCAACTTGTATTCGGCCATGTTTATGGCAGTAAGAAATAGCCGGAAACGGCTGGCCATGATGCCAAAGGCATTTTCCACCACACGTCTGGCTCTGGCCAGCCTGTAATTAAACACCCTCCTCTCAGGGGTGAGGGCGCGTTGGGGAAATGGCCTCATGAGGTGAGGACCCAAGGCGAAAGCCTCATCTGCAACAAAAACGAAGGGCAGACCCTCTTCATTATCCTCCGCAGGCGGCAATCCCAGGTCCTCGGAAAGAAGCCGTTGGGCGAACTCCGTCTCGGCAAAGACACCACCGTCCGACATCCGCCCATTTTTCCCAACATCAAGATACAAGAACTCGTAATTGGCAGACACCACCGCCATCAGAACAACACTGTGGAACCCCTTGTAATTGAAATAATGGGATCCACTATGGGGTGGTGGCACGATGCGGACGTGCTTGCCGTCAATAGCTCCTCCGCAGTTTGGAAAATTCCATCGCCGGGAGAAGTCCGCTGCCACAGTCTGCCATTCCTGTGGCGTGGTGGGGAACTGTAGATACCAAAAAAATAAAAAAATATCAAACAAACATTCCTAAAAGAACATCCCAAAACATTTTTTGATACCAAAAAAACAAACATTAATTTGAAGTATTATTAACCACTTCCTTACTGGGCATGTAAACCCCCTTCCTGACCATGTGAAATTTCAGCTTGCGGCACTGCGTCGCTTTAACTGACAATTGCGCGGTCGTGCGATATGGCTCCCAAACAAAATTGGCGTCCTTTTTTCCCCACAAATAGAGCTTTCTTTTGGCTGGTATTTGGTCACCCCTGCGATTTATATTTTTTGCGCTATAAACAAAAAACGACGACTATTTTGAAAAAAAAAACAATATTTTTTACTTGTTGCTATAAAATAAAAAATTCATTTTAGGGCGATACGTATTCTTCTACATATTTTTGGTTAAAAAAAAAAAAAAAATCAAAAAAAATCGCAATAAGCGACTGGTTTGTGCAAAAGCTATAGCACCTACAAAATAAGGGACAGAATTATTATTTGTTATTTATTTTTTTACTAGTAATGGTGGCGATCTGCGAATTTTATTGCGACTGCGACAACATGGCGGACACATCGGACACTTTTGACACCTTTTTGGCACCATTCACATTTATACTGCAATCAGTGCTATAAATATGCACTAATTACTGTATAAATGTGACTGGCAGGGAAGGGGTTAACACTAGGGGGTGAGGAAGGGGTTAATGTGTATCCTGCATTGTGTTCTAACTGTGGGGGGAGGGGGGGGGTGACCGATCTGTGTCCCCATGTATAAGGAACACTGATCGGTCTGCTCTCTCCAGTGACAGGACGCTGTCATTGTGAGAGCCGGCAATGAGAAATGATCTCATATGTTTACATATGAGATCATCTCTCATTGGCTGCACAGATCGCATTGCAAACGGCCACTCTGATTGGCCGTTCGCGGCGAGCTGTGATTGGCTGTGTCCAAGGGACACGGCCAGTACACAAGTTCCCCGCTGCGTGCTCTGGAGCGCACGCTGGGAACACAGAAAGAGGCTGCCGTGAAAAAACGGCAGCCCAGAGATTTAGAACCACCCTGCGGCCGCATATAGTCGTACGGCCGTAGGGAAGTGGTTAAAAATAGGAAAAATAAGAAGAGATCACTAAAGCAGATTAATCACACCCTCTGATGGTCACAATCCTACAAAAAATAAGGGGAGTGGAGGCCCAAAATGAGTTTGAGACCTCTAAAAAAAATTAAATACTAAAAAAATGTTAATTTATACAATTACAAAAAAAAGAGGGGGGGGGTTGTGCGTGCACTACAATATAGGACAACATATAGGGGGATATAGGGACTTCTATAGACAGCACTACAATATAGGACAAAATATAGGGGGACTAGGCTAGGTGGGTTTGGGACACAAAAAAAAAAAAAAAACCTGGACAGGTTGGCAAAACAAAAGATGCATGTAGGAGCAAATATAAAATGAATACAGCATGCATGGAGATGAAAGGGAACATTACCAGCAGATCACAAACAGGTTAATTAGGGACTGTTTAAAACCAAACAAATTGAAACAAATACAAAAGCCTAAATAAAACATAGTTTGTGCCTTTAAAGGCCACCACTTACCTTAATATAGTCCTCCTGCAGAACATGAATGATGGCAGAACAGGTCTGGGGAATTATGAGGCCCAGAGCCTGGGGGGAGATGCCCGTCGAGAACTTCAAGTCCTGCAGACTTCTCCCTGTTGCCAGGTACCGCAAGGTGGCAACTAGCCGCTGCTCAGCAGTGATGGCTTCCCGCATAACGGTGTCCTGCCTGGTGATATAAGGCGACACCGAAGCCAAAAGCTGCTGAAATACGGGGTCAGACATCCGAAGAAAATTCCTGAAATCATCAGGGTTATTTTCTCGGATCTCCCGCAGCAGAGGCATATGAGAGAACTGGTCCCTGCGAAGAAACCAGTCCTTGGCCCACAAAGTCCTTCTCGCCCTCCTCAAGGACCGGAGCCGGGATGCAGCACACATCCCAACAAGAAGCACAGCACGATCTCGGCGACGAGAACGTACCCGCAACATGGCTAGAAAACGGTCGTCAAATCAGATCGCACTAAAACACCGCTCTGAAGTACAGAAATGCCTTTGAAGAACGGACCTGCAAAACAGGAACGTGTAGACAAGAACGCACTGCCAAAACAGATACGATTGGAAAACAAGCACTGTATCACAAATACGACCCCAAAAGCACAAACTGTACGACAGTAAACGATATTAAAGCACGAAGACTGAAAAGCGCGAATCGTCTCTCACCAAACTTTTACTAACACGCAGCAACACAATATCAGCAAAAGAGGCCGTCTTCCGCATGGAAATGACCCTTTATAGTTCCGTCGTACGTGATGGACGTCACGGCGCTTTGCTAGACTTTTTGGGAAAACGATGGTGTGTACGCAACGTCGTTTTGGAAAATGAAGTTTGAAAAACGTCGTTTTTTTTTTCATCGCAAAAAGTGATCGTGTGTACGCGGCATAACTCTCTGGCCATTAAAAAACCCATAAACAGTAGGTTTGCATTTGAACCTGTTTCTTTTGTTATTTTCGTATGTTGATATGACACCTATAACAAAAAAATTGCATTCAGTATTTTGAATACACAGAAAAAAGAAAAAAAGAATTCATTCAATATACATAATGAAATTCTTTTGTTATAGATGTCATTGAACAATGAACATACAACTGAAAACGAACACAAAACAGATTTAAACAAAATACACAATGCAAACCTCTTGATACAGATTTAATTTTCATTATTTTGCCATTTTCGTTTTGTCGTTTTTTCCCGTCGGATCGTTCGTTCGTATTTGCGGTCGTTCGTTATGCGGCTCATCCGTTATCCCGTCGTTTTCGTATTTTGGTGCTTTACCGTTTTCGTATGTACACATTATCCCGCGGGTACGAAAATGAACATTTTCGTACGAAAATAACATTCGTACGAACGGGAATGCACATATCTAGTATCAGGCATATATAGAAGAATTGGCTCGCAAACTCCTCAAAACCTTCCTATCGTCCCATATCTCTCCTAAATAATGATGCCAAAATACTAGCAAAACTTCTTGCCCTCATATTGTTGAAGGTTATTTTCTCTCCTACACCACTTGACCAATCAGGATTCATGTCTGGCAGGAGCACTTTTGACAATATTCACAGGTTATTCCTACATATCCATAATGCATCGGTCACAAAATGTAGTGGGTTTGTTCTTTCATTAGATGTTTTAAAAGCTATTGACACTGTACGCTGGTCCTTTTTGTGGGAAACTATGTCGCAGGTGGGCTTTAGCCCACACTTTGTCCAGTGGGTTTGTCTGCTGTATGAACGGGCCAGAGTCCGCACCGATAAAGATGTCTCTGTGCCGTTCTCCTTGAAGAGGGGTACCAGACAGAGCTGCCCCCTCTCTCCACATCTGTTTGCACTTGCTATTGAGCCTTTGGCTCTGGCAGTGCATCAAACGTTGGAGATTGGGGGCATCTGCTATGGTCACATGGAGGAGAAGATATCTCTTTACACGGATGATGCCCTTGTCTATCTAGATGGTAAAGAGAGCTCTTTACTAAACTGTTGCAGTTGGTGGAGGAGTCTCTGGTTTACAGGTGGGGTGGGCAAAATCCCAGGCCTTTCTTATAAGCCCTCACATACCTATTGCTTATATACAGAGGTCCAACCTGAAAATCACACCGTCCTTAAAAGTACCCAGCATTAAAATTCATGGTGAGCTTTCCATGTATGGTATGAAGAATTAAATGAGAGCTAAAATAGAGCTAAAATATAAGGGCCCAGATTCACAGAGCGATTACGCCTGCGCAACAGGAGATGCGCGTGCGTAAGTCCTTCCAAATTTGTATTACTCCGCCTTACGCCTCTCAAATAACGCTACGCATGCGCAATTTTCTGCGCAAAAGCTACGAGAATAGGGTGATTACGCGGCTACATTACGCCGGTCCAATAATGCGCAGATGTACCTGAATCTGGCCCAAAGAGTCCTGTGAGCCTCCACTAGTCCAAACTGCCTTAATTATCTAAAATAAGCTGCAAGCGTTAAACATGCCTCATATATCATGCAAATATCAATAAATATATACGCTGCGCTTTCCAAAGTCATACACTATACCAGTGTAAAAAGAAACATATAAAAACCTCCAATAGTGGGGGGGGGGGGGGGTATTTATTGACAAGTGACAATAGTGCAAGAAATTAACACATATATTAAATATAAAAAAATAAATATATAACAGATGTGTGTATATAAAAGCATAAACAATCATTATAATTAATATAAAGTGCTACTGTGCAAAGAAGTGTAATTTCCACTTTTATGATCCTGTATAGATTATCAGTGACCCACTGATGCATAAAAACTTGCTCCTGTGCATGTGCATATCATTCAGTATTATATACAGTAGTTTATCAATATTGCATTGCTGGGTTGTTAAAAGAAGTGCTCCTGTGCACATGTATGGTATCCAAAAAGTCTATCCAGGTGTAATAAAGTTCCTGCGATTATAAAACTGCTAGGTGATCCAGAACATGCCATGGTGTTCCTCACTCTGGTGTTCCCCTTAGGTATTTAATGCTCACCTCAGAACGTGTGACTTTGCAATTAAGCGCAGTAAAAACACGCATATAAACCACCTTTGGGCTCTTGTAGTTACACTGGAATTCTGGACTCGTCAGTATGGTACCTCAGTAAGTGTATGAAATAGTACCACAGCATAGTGCAGGGGTCTGCAACCTTTAAGACATTAAGAGCCACTTGGACCCGTTTCCGAAGGAAAACAAAAACTGGGAGCCACAAAACCATTGCGACATTTAAAACAAATATAACACTGCATATATTGTTTATTACCTTAATGCAATACTGTATAATATCATATAAGATTGCACCTCCACATGCCATACTGTACAATATCATATAAGTTTGCACCTCCACATGCCATACTGTACAATATCATATAAGATTGCACCTCCACATGCCATACTGTACAATATCATATAAGTTTGCACCTCCACATGCCATACTGTACAATATCATATAAGATTGCACCTCCACATGCCATACTGTACAATATCAGATAAGATTCCACCTCCACATGCCATACTGTACAATATCAGATAAGATTGCACCTCCACATGCCATATTGTACAATATCAGATAAGATTCCACCTCCCCATGCCATACTGTACAATATCAGATAAGATTCCACCTCCACATGCCATACTGTACAATATCAGATAAGATTCCACCTCCACATGCCATACTGTACAATACAGTGGCAGCCCGTCCATAGGGACGCACGGGCGCCGCCCCCCCTCCCGCAGTCACAAAAAAAAACGGGCCCTTTAAGAAGTTCTGCCGGCCGTCTATAGAGGGCGCTGCAGCGCCACCCCCTCTCGCAAATAACTTACATTCAATGCAATGCATTGAATGTGAGTTAATGTTGCCAGCTGCCTGGTCTATTCATATAACCGGACATGGGTCGCGGGTTATCCGAATAGCGGCAGCTGGTTGGCTGAGGGGAACTGCCTATCAAAGCCAGCGGCTCTGATAGGCTTTTCCAGTACCGCCCTCCGGCTCTCGGAAGTCTGTACTCGGAGCGCAGGCAACTTGCGGTCCTTGCATAAGACTGACGGCCGTTTCAGCCAATCAGGTTCCCGGATTCTGGTTATCAGGAACCTGATTGGCTGAAGCTTCTCCACGGCGGCAGAAGACATCGAGGGAGGACATGGAAGCGTCAGGTAAGTGTTTTTTACAGGGAAAGGGGCATTATGGGGCACAGTGGTGACAAAGGGCACAGAGGCGAAAATGAGCACAGTGGCATGGTGACGGCGTATCGTCGTCGCCCCGGAAGTGACGCGAGGGACCCGGCCAGCCAATCGGATTACGCGTTTCACAGCGTAATCCTTCCTCTCTCCTTCCCCTTATCACATGACTGGAGAGAGGAACAATGCTGCCTTTCTGGAGAGCTGTGATGTGCCATTTCCAACCAATCACGTTTATCCTGCTCGTATAACTCACGTCCGTTCCATACGGACGCCATGGATCTGACGAAACAGCTGACGCTGTGAAACGCGTAATCCGATTGGCTGGCCGGGTCCCTCGCGTCACTTCCGGGGCGACGACGATACGCCGCGCTCCACGGTGGAACGCACGCCACATCAGACGGCTCTTCCTGGTTTCCTGTGTCCACTATACCACACTTGCGGCTCACAAGCCTGGGCCGAAGAAACCTTTTCCGGAGGAACCTCTTATGATGACCCCGGCCTCATAGCCACACCAATGCCTATATTACTCCATGTTTGTGAGTAGTTACTTTATTGTACCAATTTATTACTGATTAAAAAACGACATACTGCACTTAGTTTGGCGCATCTCTCTCTTGTATTTTTTTTGGCTCTTCTAGAGGCTTGCTTCTGCTTCAGGTGCTGCCGCTAAGTTCCCACATCTATCTAACTGCTGAAACTGGACTGTCCGGAGTATTTTGTTACCATATGGACTTATACTAATTGATGTTTATTTTAACTTTTATTTTTAGACTAGGTTGCTTGCTCAAACTGATTGTGCGCCACAAATTTATTTTTTCTATACAGTAGCTGCGTTGCATGGCACAGTGGTGACAATTGATGGCACAGTGGTGGCGTTTGATGGCATGGCACAGTGGTGACAATTGATGGCACAGTGGTGGCGTTTGATGGCATGGCACAGTGGTGACAATTGATGGCACAGTGGTGGCGTTTGATGGCATGGCACAGTGGTGACACTTGATGGCACAGTGACTGCATTTGATGGCATGGCACAGTGGTGACAATTGATGGCACAGTTGCTGTGTTGCATGGCACAGTGGTGACAATTGATGGCACAGTGGCTGCATTTGATGGCATGGCACAGTGGTGACAATTGATGGCACAGTTGCTGTGTTTGATGGCATGGCACAGTGGTGACAATTGATGGCACAGTGGCTGCATTTGGTGGCATGGTACAGTGGTGACAATTGATGGCACAGTTTCTGTGTTTGATGGCATGGCATAGTGGTGACAATTGATGGCACAGTGGCTGCATTTGGTGGCATGGCACAGTGGCTGCATGTGATGGGCACAGTGACGCTGCAATATTTTTTTTTTCGTTTGTGCCCCCCCAAAAATTTTGAGCACCAGCCGCCACTGGTACAATATCAGATAAGATTCTACCTCCACATGCCATACTGTACAATATGAGATAATAAGATTCCACCTTCACATGCCCAGCAAATGCAATACTGTACAATATCGGATACGATTCCACCTCCACATGCCCAGCAAGTGCAATACTGTACAATATCAGATAAGATTCCAACTCCACATGCCCCACAAATGCAATACTGTACAATATCGGATAAGATTCCACCTCCACATGCCCAGCAAATGCAATACTGTACAATGTCAGAAAAGATTCCACCTCCACATGCCCAGCAAATGCAATACTGTACAATATCAGATAAGATTCCACCTCCACATGCCCAGCAAATGCAATACTGTACAATATCAGATAAGATTCCACCTCCACATGCCCAGCAAATGCAATACTGTACAATATCGGATAAGATTCCACCTCCACATGCCCAGCAAATGCAATACTGTACAATATCGGATAAGATTCCACCTCCACATGCCCAGCAAATGCAATACTGTACAATATCAATTATATCAGATAAGATTCCACCTCCACATGTCCAGCAAATGCAATACTGTACAATATCATATATTGTACAGTATTGCATTTGCTGGGCATGTGGAGGTGGAATCTTATCTGATATTGTACAGTATTGCATTTGGTGGGCATGTGGAGATGGAATCTTATCCGATATTGTACAGTATTACATTTGCTGGGCATGTGGAGGTGGAATCTTATCTGATATTGTACAGTATTGCATTTGCTGGGCATGTGGAGGTGGAATCTTATCTGATATAATTGATATTGTACAGTATTGCATTTGCTGGGCATGTGGAGGTGGAATCTTATCTGATATTGTCAATATCAGATAAGATTCCACCTCCACATGCCCAGCAAATGCAATACTGTCTGTCTGTAGTACAATATCAGATGAGATAATAAGATTCCACCTCCACATGCCCAGCCCGGCCCCAGCCCCCAGCCCTAGACTAGGCCGCACTCCCCCCCCAGTCCCAGACACTTCCAAACACTTGCCGGTCCTCACCTGCGCTGCTCTTACTGCTGTCTGTGCTGTCTCATCTCTCTCTCTCTCTCTCTCTCTCTCTCTCTCTCTTCGCACTGGGGCCACGGTCAGTGCTGATGAGCTCAGCTGAGATCCGGAGCAGAGCCTCCGCGGGGGAGATGTCGGCGGCTGAGAGCTCTCGTCGTGACAGGCGGGCGGGAGACTCCAGGTACGTGCGTGTGCATGCACCAGTGCCACCCGGGCCGCGAGCACAGACAGGCCAACTCTGTGGCCGTTACTTACAACACTGGCCTCCTCCCCTCGCCAGCATCTGCCCCGGAGCCACGGCAAAGGTTCAAAAGAGCCGCATGCAGCTCCAGAGGTGCGGGTTGCCGACACCTGGCATAGTGGATCTACTATCTAGTGAACTGTGTCTGAACTTACCTTCTGTGTGCTCATTTATGCTTAAACCACCATGTATTCTAACCCTGATCTTTTTGAGTTCATTTACTACTAAAAGGACTTGTGTCTATTTTCTGACACTAATTCACTAACAAGTTAAAGGTGTGCTTGCAGTAACTTGTATTGAACCAGGTGTGTCAGAGGGGCTAGGGTTGTTCTTTGAGTTGAGGCACGAAACAGAGAACCCCAATTACCAAGCAGTTCTTGTGGGGTTATCTCTACACGGTTAGGATTGTAAAGAATATGAATTGTTCAGAGATGTATGTACGTTTCCAGGTCTGCAATGATAAGGTGACAGTTGCCTAGGTCCTGCTACTTTTTGTCTAAATCACTTTTGAATTACTCCTTTCTGTCAAGCAGAGCAGTTTTTGGAATAAGCCATTTCTTTATTCTGGCCCTGCTCTAAATTTCACAGATTGGTCTATATGGAATGTAATGCCCTGTACACACGATCGGTTCGTCTGATGAACCGTTTTCATCAGACAAACCGATCGTGTGTGGGCCCCATTGTTTTTTTTCCCATCGGTGAAAAAATAGAACCTGTTTTAAATATTTCTTATGGTTAAAAAACCAACAGAAAAAAAAACGATCGTCTGTGGGGAATTCCATCGGTCAAATATCAACGCATGCTCAGAATCAAGTCGACGCATGGTCGGAAGCATTGAACTTCATTTTTCTCAGCACGTCGTAGTGTTTTACGTCTCCGAGTTCTGACATGAACAGATTTTTGACTGATGGTGTGTAGGCAAGACTGATGAAAGCCAGCTTCATCGGATATCTGATGAAAAAATCCATTAGATTCCATCAGATATCCGATCGTGTGTACAGGGCATTAGTGTTCTGGATTTCTTTTATCCAATAAACAAAGCATTCCTGTTTCCTTTAAAGAGATTTGACTTTCACACAGACTAAATAATATAGTGATTTGGGGTATGGCTACCAAGGAAATGTAGCAGAATACAGTTTGGCCTAAATTTACGAAAAAATATAATTTATTTGCAAAATGCTATTTTTCCAAACTTTATTTTTCAAAATGTTTTTTTATTCTTTATATAGCAAAACATAAAAACATAGTGGTGATTACATACCACCAAAAGAAAGCTCTATCTGTCTCAAAAAAATTATAACAATTTTATCTGGGTACAGTGTTGCAAGCCTCATACACACGATTGGACTTTCATCTGACTTTTCTGTGGATTTTTCTTCCGAATAGGTGTTGGCCGTGAACTTGGTATGCATACACACGGCAAGACTTTTTAAGCCAACTTTCACCAAATCACGTGGTTTTTCAGCTCTTTACTGCCACCCTTTGGGCAACTTCTGCTATTGTTGTCTGATCTTTAGCATTGGGGATATACAGGGTGAAGAGGGGTCAGAGTGCTGGGAAGGCATCTGGGATGTAGAGGGGCAGCCCGGGCTCAAGGACCAGCTGCTTTGGGGAAAGGGCAGGGCCCCCATGCAGCTGGGGCCCCTGGGCAGTGCCCAGGTGTGCCCTCTCATTAAGACAGCCCTGGTTCTGAGCATGCGTGTTTGTACTTTGGACTTAAGTCCGATGGACTTGTGTACACACAATCGGATTAGCCGACAAAGGAAATTTGTTGCCGGAAAGTTTGTCTGTTTGCACAGCGAACATTTCTCCGATAAAAAACACCAAAAGTTTGTCCGATGGAGCGTACACACGGTCAGATTGTCCCATCAAACAGGTCCGTTGGACATTTGGCGTCAAAAAGCCAGTTCGCGTGTATGGGCCTAAAGTGTGATTGCACTGAAAGCTGAAAAATGGCCTGGGCAGGAACAGGGTGGAAGTGTCCAGTCTTGAAGGGCTTAATGCTGTGATTTAACTCCGTGTTAGAGGGTCTTAGCCCTCTGTCAGCTGAATCTCCATCATAGAAGTGCAAAACGAAGTGCACCCCTGTGAGGCCCCCCCCCCCCCCAAAAAAAGTGCTATTTAGAAAAGAGGTGAAGCTCTGCTTTAAGTAGCGGATGTGTATAGATTGTTTTTGAAGAATAAGGATATGGTCTAGTGTCCCTTTAGCCAACAGGGTTGTAAACTCTAATGCCGCGTACACACGGACGTTTTCTGTGAAGTAAAAACGACGTTTTTGAAACGTCACTTTTCAAAGACAATTTTGCATACACACCATCGTTTTTTCACAAAAAGCAAGGTTATGTTCACCACTCTTTTCCATTGAAGCTCGCTTCATAACTAGCTTCTGGGCATGCGCGGGTTGAAAAACGTCGTTTTGAACGACGTTTTTGCTACACACGGTGACTTTTTGTGAAACAAAAAACGACGTTTTGAAAAATGACACAAAAAATTCAAGCATGTTGGAATTTTTTTTTGGTCGTTTTTTTGAAGACAAAAAATGACGTTTTGCCCACACACAATCAATTTAAATTTTCATCGCAAAAAACGACCGTGTGTACGCGGCATAAAACAAATGCATTTTTTATTTTCATTTAAACACTGTAACCTTTTAATTAAATTACTTCGGGGACCCATGTTTTTCAACTGCCACTAAATACCGTTTAAAGTAGAACCATAGGCAAAAAAAAAATCCATTTTGGATAGAGTAAGGGAGGGTTATAATTCCAGTCAGATTTTTCCCCATCTGTGTCCAATTGGGGAGATTTACCTTTAACTACTTTGAAAATGATCATTAAAAGGCTGTCTTTCTGCTAGTGCATATACTGGTACTAATAAAAACAACATTTGTACAGCAGATACATTGCACCTTCTTCAAATAAATCCTGAGCCCTTTATAGCCTGAAAAAAGGTGGAGGGAGATTTTTTCCTGCCCTATTTATGGCATATTCTTTTCCCAACACTATAGGTGCACTTATAACTGAATTAGAAGCCTCTCCAATATGCACTTCAGTTAACTCTCAATGACACACCTTGTTTTCATTCTGGGTGTGCTGAACAAAACACGGCAAATAAAGAAAGACATACAGTATGTTGATAAGTAAAAAACTTTATATGAAGGAAACTTAGATCTTCTACCTAGTACATATGAATAAAGCTGCTGTCCAGGGGTGATTCTAGGGTCACGGATGCCTGGGTGCAGAAATATTTCTGGTGCCCCTTACATGGGCGTGGTCATCTTACCAACTCCTCCACTTTACAAATGTTTCTATGGCAATGACTCAAACACAGAGATGCTCCCCTAAGTCTCCATTACCCTGGGATCCTCCCATGATCTTTTAACAATAAAGATTATACAGGAAGAGTGTACACTAATGAGACCTGGAGGGGGGGGGGGGGTCTCTCTGATGCACACAGAGAGGGAGTCTGTTAGAAAGAGCCCCCAGACATAGTATAGGAGATGGTCAGAGACTGCAGACATGATACAGAAGATGGTCAGAGACTGCAGACATAGTACAGGAGATGGTCAGAGACTGCAGACACGATACAAGAGATGGTCATAGACTGCAAACATGATACAAGAGATGGTCAGAGACTGCAAACATGATACAAGAGATGGTCAGAGACTGCAGACATAGTACAGGAGATGGTCAGAGACTGGAGATATAATACAGGAGATTGTCAGAGAATGCAGACATACTACAGGAGATGGTCAGAGACTGCAGATATAATACAGGAAACAGTCAGAGACTGCAGATATAATACAGGAGATGTTTAGAGACTGCAGAAACAGTACTGGAGATGGCCAGAGACTGCAGATATAATACAGGAGATGGTCAAAGACTGCAGACATTCTACAGGATATGGTCAGAGACTGCAGTTCCTATGGACGTTAGTAGATAATGGTCGATCAGCCCTCTCACCTGACCCAGTGATACAACAGAAATGCTTCCTCTGATCAGGAGTCGGCTCATTTTGAATTGCCCATGGCGACTCCGCTGGGTAGAGCTGTATTCTGGCAGTGACCCCCTTCCTTTCTTCGCCAGGAATGGTGCTAGGCTTTTCCTCTGGTGTCACAGGGCAGCGGGATTCTCTCTCTGACAGTGTTTCCTCAGCACTGTCCTCTCCCTCTGGAGTCCTGGGTGCACTTCCCTGAAAGCTTTCCCAGGCACACCCATCACACAACACGTGTAGTGGGGGAAGCCAAGGAAGAGTTACCAGAGGAGTATTTCTATCCAAAAGGCTCTCCTATGATATCCGAATGAAAAGAACGGGCAAAAACACACAACTCTTAAAGTGGAGGAAAATATTCTCTTAAAATTAGTTTGACGTGGAATGCGCAGAGACTGCACAGCATCATATTTGTCTACAAGAGGATAGGCCATTTCGAGAAAGGTCTCGACGAATCCCATTAGCTGATTTAGATGACCTTAGAGAACATATTGTGGGGGTTGAAGAGGACGGGAATTATTACCGAAGTCCCTATGCTTCTCCCATTGTGGTGGTGAATAAGAAAAATGGGTCATTATGGCTCTGTATCGATTATCGCACTCTCAACAAAAGAAGCATCCCAGACCAATACACCACTCCACAATTAGAAGATGCCCTGCAATGCCTTTCAGGAGTCAAATGGTTCAGCGTGTTGGACCTGAGAAGTGGGTACCATCAGATCCCCATGCATCCAGATGACCAGGAGAAAACCACTTTTATCTGCCCAGTTGGGTTCTTTGAGCTTAAATGGATGCCACGGGTCTGTCTGGAGCCCCTGCTACATTCCAACGCTTGATGGAACAGACTGCTGGTAACATGAACTTAATTGAAGTGTTAGTGTACCTTGATGACATAATTGTCTTTGGACGGACTTTGAAAGAATATGAGGAGCGTCTAAAGAAGGTTCTAAAGTGACTCTATGAAGAGGGGTTAAAGCTGTCCCTTGAGAAGTGCCAGTTATACCAGTCATCAGTCACCTACCTTGGGCATGTTGACTCAGCGGAGGGAGTGACCCCCGGCCCCCAAGAAGTTGGAAGCTGTTACCACATGGCCCAGGCCCAGAAATGTGCAAGAACTGAGATCTTTTCTTGGGTTCTGCTCCTACTACAGGAGGTTTGTGAAGGGATTTGCCAAAATAGCCAGACCTCTCACTGAACTTTTGCGGGCTGGAGACAATGAAGGAGAGCAAGAGGTTTTGGAAGTAGTCCGGCAAACTAGTGGAGCAAGAAAGTTTAGGGAGTCCATAGAGGGAGAGTAGTCTGATCAATGCGAACAAGCTTTCCTTCAATTAAAACAAAGCTTGACCAATGCACCAGTTTTAGCATCCGCTGACCACCGCAAGCCCTATGAGCTCCATGTTGATGCCAGCAGAGAAGGACTAGGTGGTGTGTTGTACCAAGGACGTCTGAGACCTGTTGCTTATGTGAGTCGAAGCCTTACTCTATCTTAGAGAAATTACCCTACCCACAATTCAGAATTTTTGCCGTTAAAATGGGCTGTCCTGGGCAAGCTTAAAGAATACCTGTATGGTGCAGAATTTAAAGTCAAAATGGATAACACCCAGCTCACATATGTCCTTACCACGCTGGCCAAGCTGGATTCCACAGAACATCGATGGTTGGCAGCACTTTCTAGTTTCTGTTTCAGCTTGAAGTACCGACATGAAGTTGGAAATAGTGATGCTAATGCTCTGTCAAGGAGACCCTAACTCATAAGGAAGAGTGGACTCAACTGACGACAGAAGGCATTCAAGCTTTGTGTCAAGGAATTGACTACCGAGCCAGAAGAGCGACAGGTGACGAAGCCATTGGAGTCACCACTGTTGGGGTCCCAAACCTCTACTGTGACTTGACCCAAGTGAGGGATGAGGGACTGCCTACCCTTTCCAAGAAAGACTTGAGAAAGGATCAAACAGAAGATGCCCTTTGTTCTCTGACTTTGAAAGCCTTAGAGAGTGGTCGCCCAGAACTTCTACTCACTGAAGACTCCTCAAAGGAGGCTCGATTGGTTCACAAGGAGTGGAATCAACTGCAGCTCTCAGATGGGGTGGTCTACCGAAGGGGCCCCTCGGATGATCCAGAAGAGAGTTGGCAGCTGTTTCTCCCAGAGAAGCATAATGAATGCATTACACAATCAAAATGGACACTTGGGACCTGATAGAGCATTTAAGTTAGTTAGGGATCATTTCTACTGGCTGTATATGCAAACTGAAATTAAATGTTACTGTCACTCCTCCCTTCGCTGCATCCAGAGAAAAACTTTGCCTTCCAGAGCTGCCCCAATGGGCCATCTACAGAGTCAAAGTCCTATGGATCTGGTGTGCATCGATTTCTTGTGTCTGGAACCCGACACAAGTGGTCAAAGGAATGTGCTGGTAGTGACTGATCATTTCACCCGTTATGCCCAGGCTTATCCAACAAGAGATCAACGAGCTGCCACAGTCGCCAAAGTGTTAGTGGAGAAATTCTTTGTTCATTATGGATTACTTCAGAGAACTCACTCTGACCAATTGAGAGACTTTGAAAGCAGGCTCATTAAACAGCTATTGGATCTTCTGAGCAACAAGAAATCAAGAACGACACCTTTAAGGGGATCATCAACCAGAGAGGTTTAATCGTACCCTCCTTGACATGCTTGGAACCCTTCCATTTGACAGAAAACAGCATTGGAGCAGGCACATTTTTCCGCTGTGGTTCATGCCTATAATAGTACTGAAAATTACGCAACAGGTTACTCGCCATATAGACTGATGTTTGGAAGAGAAGCTTATCTGCCAGTGGACTTAGCCTTCGATGTCTCAATAGACAGAACTTTCACTACATCCTACAGGGGCTCAGAAAGAACCTGACAGACTATGAGAAGGCACAAGAAGCTTCTGGTGTTAGAGGTCAGCGGAACTGGAAGAATTATGATTTGAATGTTAAGATTCATGATTTACAGCCGGGTGACAAGATGTTGCTGAGAAATCTGGGCCTCTCTGGAAAGCATAAGTTAACTGACAGGTGGAGTGCTCAACAATATGTCATTTGTAAGCAACTGCCTGGTCTTCCTGTATACCAAATCTGACCTGATGGGAAAACAGGTCCCCTGAAGACCTGGCATCAGAATAATTTACTGCCTCTGAGTGAAACCATTAGAGTACCTGTGAGAGCTGAGACTTCATTACCCAAACCATCTTATTCCAGGCAAGTTCCAGTTACTAGATCTCAACCTCTACTGCCAGATGACAACAATAGAAGATGCCAGTGATGATGATCTGGAGGTAGGATGGTTGTGGCCATCTGAGCCCATGGATGCCACTCCCTCCACATCAACTGCTAATCAGCCCTCGAGTGTGCTCTGGCCTGATGCATCAGAATTTGTGCCCCAGGTGCAAGGCAATTCAGAGTTAGTAGAGCAAGCCTACCAGTTAGACCATGAACCTGATGAAAGGTTTATGGGTGGGAGTTCCTCTGAACTTGAAGAAGAACTGTTTGAGCAAAGCCACCTTGAACCTGATGGAGAATCCTGTAAAGAGACTAATCTTGAGCCCAAAGAACAGAGAGTTAAAAGAACAGTGAGACCCCCACTCAGATTAACACATTACACCCCTGGAACAAGCTCAGAAGAAGCTATTCCCACTGTTCGTATACTTCCTGATTCTCAGGCACATTCTATGGTGGTACCAGTGACTGATGTCCCCTACCCATCTCCCAACACTCTTTGGTGGCAGTTCCCATTACCTAATGCATTTGTTAGCAAATGTCATAAAATCAGCCTAAGATCATAGACCTAATGCCGCGTACACACGATCGTTTTTTGCGATGAAAAAAAAACGTTGTTTTTTAAAACGTCATTTAAATTGATCGTGTGTGGGCAAAACGTCGTTTTTTGTCTTAAAAAAAACGACCAAAAAAAAATTCCAACATGCTTGAATTTTTTGTGTCGTTTTTCAAAACTTCGTTTTTTGTTTCACAAAAAGTCACCGTGTGTAGCAAAAACGTCGTTTAAAACGACGTTTTTCAACCCGCACATGCCCAGAAGCTAGTTATGAAGCGAGCTTCAATGGAAAAGAGTGGTGAACGTAACCTCGCTTTTTGTTAAAAAAACGATGGTGTGTATGCAACATCGTCTTTGAAAGTGACGTTTCATCGCAAAAAACGACCGTGTGTACGCGGCATAAGTTGTTGGTCCATGTGTAAGGTTACAGTACAAATGCTATGTTATTATTAACTGCACTCATTTCTCTCTTTGGGGGACTAAAAGTGGCTGCATTTGATGGGCACATGTGGCTGCATTTGATGGGCACATGTGGCAGGTATATGACAGGCACAAGTTACTACATATGATAGGCACAAGTGACTGCATATGATGGGCAGAGTGACTGCATATGATGGACACAGTGGCTGCATTTGATGGGGCACAAGTGGCTGCATACGATGGGCGCAATGGCTGCATATGATGGGCACAGTGGCTGCATTTTTTGGGCACATTGGCTGCAATTAATGGCACAGTGATTGCATATGATGGGCACAATGGCTGCATTTGATAGGCACAGTGAGGCTGCAATTGATGTTTTTTTTCAGTATTTTTCAGTTTGTTTGCGCCCCCAAAAATTTTGAGCACCAGCCACTACATACAACATTAGTTTCTCAGCGTGCCCTCTTACATTGGTGCTTAATGCTCAGCATGCCCCCTTATATTAGCGGTCAGTGTGCCTCTGCAAAATGGTGTGCCCCCTGTACCATGGTGATCAGTATGCCCTCTGTATATTGGTAGCCATTGGCCCTGCATACTGGTGGTTTGTGTGCCCTTGTATACTGGTGGCCAGGGCTTTTTTTCCTCAAGAAATAGGTGCAGAAACTGAAACTTACTCTGTCCACAATACAAATCACTCCCTCTCTTCATGAGGGGTGAGAGAATTCCACGTCAAATGGTAGGTCTGGCCATCTTCACTTACAGTGGGGAAGGTCTTAAAGAGGCTTTGTTAAGTACCAGGAGTGCCTTACACAGGGTGCATGGTTAAAGTGTGTTGTGCACAGAGAAAGGGTTGTGGTATGTGCTACCTACAGAGTTCAGGAGTGCACTACTTACAGAGTACAGGGTTCAGAAGTACGCTACATACAGAATGCAGGGTTCAAGAGTGCACTACTAACTGAGTTCAACGTTCACAAGTGCACTTCATACAGCGTGCAGCATGCGATGAGTGCACTACATACAGAATGCAGGGTTCAAAAGTGTGCAATGTAGGTACAGAATTCAGGAGTGTGCTGTCTACAGAATGCTGGGTTTAGAAGTGCTCTACATACAGAATGCAGGGTTCTGGAGTGTGCTACAGAGTGCAGGATTTGGGAGTATGCTACGTACAAAGTGCAGAGTTCAGGAGATTCATTTAGAATGCAGGGTCCGGGAGTGTGTTACAAAATGCAGAGTAAAAAAGTGCATTACACAAAAAGTGCAGAGTTTAGGAGTGCATAGTGTACTTGGAATGGTCAGTATCCAGCAGCAGTAATACATGCTCTGACACTCTCTTTGGTTGTTGAATCCACATTAGGGCAAATATGGACTACTAATGTAGTATTACATTTTAAGTTGCAGGATGAGGAACTGTTTAACGCAAATTATCTCTGTACACTGGGGAATTCCTTCGAAATGTGAGCCTTCTCGCTCTCCAGAACTCATTTGTACAAGCTGCCTCCAGACTGTGCACATTCCCCCACCCTTTCCCTTCTCTGCTATGATAGACATGTGCAGACAGGGAGAGTTCTGTGCCTCATAAAATATCACTCTGATGCCCTAAGAGAGAGCCTGCACATCCAGAACTAGAATAAGAGCATTGGGACCTGCAGCTATAAACCACATATTCCCTGCACAGCAGGAGTGCACTACATACAGCGTGCAGAATTCAGGAGTGCACTACATACAGAGTGCAGGGTTCAGGAGTGCACAATGTAGAGGGTGCAGAGTTCAGGAGTGTGCACATCCCCCCACTCCCTTCCCCACTGTGATGGAAAACATCACTCTGCTGCCCTGAGAGAGCCTAGGAAGCTTGCACTAAAAGAAGAGCATCTGGAACTACAGCTCAGAGCTGCTGTATCCCTGCACAGCAAGTTCCTGTCCACTTACAGTGATGTGCAAGTTTGCATCTGTCTAGGGTGGATTCAGGCAGTTTGGCAAAACAATGTGTGTGGTCCAGAAAGGTGCATTTAAGCTGGATAAACTTTTGGAGGGGTCCCAAGCACCCTTCTAGCACCGTCCCTGAGCTATCGAGTTGGGCCATCTCCAGAGACACTACCCCAAACATAAATAAATGAAAGACATTAAACTAGAACACTCCATCTCTAGGAGTCAAGCATGGGGAGGTGAAGTGAACGGACTGCTTACTTCATTTATGTACTAGTAGAGTATAAACGGGAAGAAACACAGAGAGAGTGGTCCATAAAGACATGGATAAGCAAGCTTGGGGTGGAGGAACTTGACTGGCCTGCACAGAGTCCTGACCTCAACCCGATAGAACACCTTTGGGATGAATTAGAGCAGAGACGGCGAGCCAGGCCTTATTGCCCAACATCAGTGCCTGACTTCACAAATGCACTTCTGGAAAAATGGCCAAACATTCCCATAGACACACTCCTTGTGGACAGTCTTCCCAGAAGAGTTGAAGCTGTTATAGCTGCAAAGGGTGGGCCAACTCAATATAGAACCCTATGGACCAAGACTGAGATTCCATTAAAGATCATGTGCATGTAAAGACAGGTGTGCCAATACTTTTGACAAAATAGTGTGCATTCAGTTCAGAGACACTGTTTGAAAGTTCTTCCAAAATGCTACTCACTAAGCACTGAGAAGTCACACCGTAACCTGTACCACCCACAGGGCAATGGGACACGTGAGAGAGGTTCAATCTCAAGGTAATACTGAGAGGCTTAGATGGTGCATTCCTCAACAGGTCACTCACCCCAACATATTATGTTTGGGTCGCCACTAAACCCTGAAAGCAGGAACTCAAGTAAAACCGAAATGTCTACTGTACACCACATGCTCCAGACATTGAGAACCACTGCCACAGAAAGACCTATGAAGTGGTTTTCAAAGAATCTGTCCTAGTTCATGAGCTATGAATGTGTCAGTCACCAGAGTTTCAATAGTGGCTACCTCCTGCCCCTCTACCATTATTACCAGGACCCCAAGAGGAAGCCTTGAACCCTGACAATATTACACAGACCACCTGTCACCAGGGCTGGACTGGAACAAAAATTTGGCCCTGGACTTCATCCAGACCGGCCCACTTTAATTCAATAAAATGCTGCCCCCCTCCCCACGAAAAATCATGCCCACCAAAAGGCCCCTACATCCATCATTGTAGATCATGAGAGGGGAATGAGCTTGAGAGAGTGAGGGTCTGGGGGCGCTGCCAGGGCGTTCAAAAAAAGTCCTCCAAGCAGCATCTTTGGGGTGGTGGAGGAGCGGTGTATAAACCGCTACTGCCCATTTAAATGAATAGTCACTGCTGCATGGGCCAGCAGTGCTACACAGGCGCATTTAACCTTGAATTTGGCTGCTAGCGGGGTTTCAAAGCGCCTGCTAGACACAGAATAGTGCAACTAAAACAACAGTAAAGTGCTGCTAAAACTAGCAGTGTTTTACCGTCAATGCCTGCCCCAGTGTGAAAGCAGCCTAAGTCAGGGAGTCAGGGAGTGAATGAGACAGAAGGGGGGGGATCTGAGAGACAGAAGGGGGGGAGCTGAGAGACAGAAGGGGGTGGAGCTGAGAGACAGAGGGCGGGGGAGCTGAGAGACAGAGGGGGGGGGGGGAGATAAGAGACAGAGGGGGGGTTTGAGAGATAGTGGGGGCTAAAAGAGGGGGGGACTGAGAGACAGAGGGGGGACTGAGAGAGTCTCAGTTTAAAAAAAAAATATATATTTTTTTTAAAACGGCCCACTGAGCCATCGGCCCACCGGGAAACTCCCTGTAGTCCCTATGGCCAGTCCATCCCTGTCTGTCACCCAATATAGGTCTATGCTCCCGCTATGGAGTCCTCCAAACCACCATCCACTGATATGTTGCTCAGACAGGGGTGGACTGACCTTTTGGGCTCTCGGGCACTGCCCGAGGTCCCCATGCCACTAGGGTGCCCCCATCAGGGTTGCCAACCCCAGTAAAACCAGGTACAGTATGTAAAAATCTGTGTTTTAAAAAAAATATCCCAAGATTATAGCTGCCCCGCCTCTCCAGTACCTTTTTTATAGTGTGTGTATATGTGTATTGTGTGTGTATGTATACTGTATGTATGTGTGTAAACTGTATGGCCCCATAATCTCCTATTGCCCAGGGGGCCCATAATCTCCTATTGCCCAGGGGCCCCCTAATCTCCTATTGCCCAGGGGCCCCCTAATCTCCTATTGCCCAGGGGGCCCCTAATCTCCTATTGCCCAGGGGGCCCCTAATCTCCTATTGCCCAGGGGGGCCATAATCTCCTATTGCCCAGGGAGCCCATAATCTCCTATTGCCCAGGGGGCCCATAATCTCCTATTGCCCAGGGGGCCATAATCTCATATTGCCCAGGGGCCCCCTAATCTCCTATTGCCCAGGGGACCCATAATCTCCTATTGCCCAGGGGGGCCATAATCTCCTATTGCCCAGGGGGGCCATAATCTCCTATTGCCCAGGGGGCCATAATCTCCTATTGCCCAGGGGGCCCATAATCTCCTATTGCCCAGGGGGGGCATAATCTCCTATTGCCCAGGGGGGGCATAATCTCCTATTGCCCGGGGGCCCCATGAGTTGTCAGTCCGCCCCTGTGCTCGGATGTGCAATACGGCCATTGCCAGCACCAAAAAGATCAGAAAACATTTAGAAAATGCAGAATGTTTATTCAATTATGGGAAAGGGATAGGGGAGGAGCAAGGAGAAAAAAGGTTGTATTGAATGATGTTGAAAATGAATTTCCAAATAAACATGGATGTTGTTCTGAAGGAAGATTTCCAAGGACAATGCCTCAAAAAGTGTCCCTGTAAAGCAGAAAGTGCTGAGAACAATGACTAGAACTCGGCTAGGAATC